>JAJJWX010001620.1:0-600000 GCA_023529315.1 Papaver bracteatum
AAGGAAATAAATATACAAAATTTACAAGGAAGATAAAGAGAATAAACAGAACTAAGTAGATCCATCACCACCTTCATCAGATTTTTTTTCTTCTTCAGATTTCTCTTCATCTCCAGATTTCTCTTCTCCATAATTATTATCTCTATCTTCATCAGATTTCTCTTCCCCGCCAGATTTTTCTTTATCATTATCATCATTATATTTATCTTCGCCAGAATTCTCAGCCTCGCTATCAGAGATAGCAAGATTCGGAGTTTTTGCAGGAATCTCCTTTGCAAGATCAGGGTACATAGAGTAAGGAATATCATGATAATCACAAACCAATTTAACAGAATTATTGCAATCAGCAACAAGAGATCTATTAAAATTCGCAGTAGTAATTCTAAATTGTTCTTTCAACCGTGAATACTTTTCATTGCAAGCAGTAAGACTATTTGTGAGTTGACTCTTATCAGCTTCAAGTTCTCCAATTCTTTCAAGATATCTCTTCTCAGCACCTACGAGTATATAACAACAAGTTAAAAATTTTGTAAGGGAGAACAATAAAAAAAAAGAATTAACAAGGAAAAAAGATTAACAACCTTCTCTTTCAGAAATCATGTCTTTAATTAAAGCTGCTTGTTTAACGTGAAGACTAACATCTACACCTAAATTAATTCTGGCATTATCAAGAACCTTCGCAGCCCAAGCAAACTCCTCATGACTGTTAATAAGAAGGCGAGAACGAATTTGGTTTTCTCTTTCAACAAAATCCTCTTTTTCGCGAAGCAGTCTATCCCTTTCAATTTGAAGCTCAAGAATGGTCTTTTGGAAATTTGCTAAAGCTTCAGCTCCTTGCCTAGATATACGATCTTTGTCTTTTGAAATATCTTTATTCTTGGCTTTTAAAGTTTTAATCTCTACTTTGGAATTATGGTAAAGTTGTTTGAATCTGTGAGTTATATCTATACAAGATCTGTGATCAATTTCTAAGAGGCAAAACTTAGATCTGAGTTCATCTATGGAAAGAGAATTAATGTTGGAAGGATTATTCAAGGAATTGTTAAGAATTTCTAGAAGAGTGTCATTATCTACTGGTTCGGGGAAAGAACGAATGAATAAAGATTCATCAGTGAGACCATAAATGTCTGCGAGAATGACACATCAAGTAAGAAAGAGTAATGAAAAATAAAAATATAAAAGAAAAGAAGAAACTTCTCATACCTAAGAGTTGGATACTCTGAGCGATTGATTAAAAAGATTTTTCTCTAATTCTTTATTTTTCTCACGAAGACTAGCAAGTTCAGATTCAAGCTCCTCATTCTTTTCGCAAAGAGCAATGTTCTTCTGGTGAGAAAACGCACGTCTCTTATCTAAATTAGAGGCAACAACAAATGAAGCTTTCCCAACCTGCGAGAGAATAATATAACTTAAGACTTGGTGATGGAATAAATACATAAACAGGTTGAAGAAATGAAAACATACCAGGGTACCAAGAGAATTTAAGAGACTGGGAGTCAGCGATCTTGAGATTCCTTGGTGAGAATCATTATCTACCAATATGGGAGCATCGCAGATTTTGGTGAGAGCCTGGTATGTCTTATTAAGAACTTCATCTCCATAATTGTTAGTGATACCATGAGTAATATCTCCAAAAATCTTGGATAATTGAGCCATTGAAGACTCAGAAGAGGGAGAATCTTTCATGAAAGGAATTTCATTATCATCATCATTATTGTCCTTATCAAAATCAACACTTAAATTTTCTGGAATGGATTAAGGAGTTGAAGAAGAAGATAGTTGGGTTTTTATTCTCTTTAAGGGAGGATTGTCAGATTCCTCACCGTGAGGAGCAGTAGACTTCCCTTTGGTAGGAGCAGTAGATTTATCCTTTGAAGATTTCACGGATTTCACCTTGGTTCTCGCGGGTTTTATTGGTTCTAATTATTCGATTTCCTTCGAACACAGATGAAGATAAGAAATAGGGGCAACAATAAATTGTTAAAATTCATGAAAAGATATTTCTTACTTCATCTGTAAAAGATTTAAGAGCTAAGAAAGTGTTGGGTTTCCTAAAGTTCTGGTAATTGAGTTTCATCTTGTCAATATGGAAAAGATCGAAGTCATTTAGCGAGAATATGAAAACATAAGGAAGATGATGGATAATAATTATGCAAAAATTGGAGAGAACATACCTCTTTAGTTCTTTCAGGCCAGTAGAAGATCCATGGTTGATACTCTGTAGCACTCGCAGGTAGTGCATGAGTTCCATAAATATACGGACCCTCTAAAATTAGAGGAAAATAAACCACTTGTCATTGCTAGAATGGCGAGGGACTTGATTAATATTTGTATGCTAATCTATATCTAGCATAAAAACTTTATCATTAGCGATCTTCTCTTTCTTCTGTAAGCGAACACCCCAGCAAGTGCTATCTCTCTTCATAGGAATTATCTTGTAGTTTTCAAAGAAGTTCTCCACAGTATAATTTGCATAGACAATTGGAACATCTTGAAATTGAGGATTCTTCGCAGATTTAGGATAGCGAGATCCTTTATCAGCACCGCGATAAGCATATTCAAGCAATAATCGAATACAATCTCCACATAACTGATATACTGCTCGCGAAAACTTCTCGTGAGAGATTATTTGATATAATAATGGAAGTTCTGGGTCATAGAGAGGAATGGGAAGACCAGCTTCAAGTTGACCTAGCGATACTATAACATTCTCGCGAGAACATTGATAATCGGTAAATAATTTGAGAGAAAGTTCGGATCTAGGGTCCTGATCTGGAATTGTGGACAAAGTAAAACCTTTACTTTTGAGTTTTTCTCGCATCTCACCAAAAGCATCCAAATTTTTAGCACCAGCAATAACCATTTTTTAAGTATGGGAATGAAGAAGAAGATTGAAAGATAAGAAAGAAATCACAGCAATAACATACGCGCAATTTACGGAAGAGCAGTAAACTTGCAGAGAAGTTACGGAGAGAAAGAAGAAGAAAGTAAAAGGGGAAAAGAAAAGAATGAAAGAAGTATTTATAGAAGAAAAGATTTCTCGAAGAAGATGAATGCAATAAATGCAAAGAAAAGACATGAGTGGTCAGATCACAGCGGCTAGAAAGTACGTGTCAAAAATTTATTAGAAGAGAGAATACGTGAAAACAGCTGGCGAAGGATACAGAAACGTGTCATAACAGATAAGTCTGAAAAGATAAGTAGTTGTGGCATTCTAAAAGTTCTCATGATCTTCTCTTGTTCGCAGAAAATATATGAGAAGAGGCAAGATGTAGGACCAGAATATCGCTACAACATTTCTATGCGAGATTAACAACACTTCCCAGCGAGCATCACCACAAGCTTTTCAACAACACTTTGCGAATGTTACAAAGAATGACGTAATAGCTGACGATTGAAGAAACACAGGAAAAGCATGTTTGTCTTGCGATGGTTATAAAGATTGCGATAATAAATATTATAACCATTGCGATAAGATCGCAGAGTAAATCCGAAATAAAAGGAAAACTTAGTTGTCATCCACTAGGTAATTTCCTATATAAAGGGTTCCAATAGATTTAGAGAAGGATGATGTATTTTTTGATAGTTGAGAAAGTCTTGAGGAGAGAGAAACTTGGAGAGAATAGTTGTAATCTGGATTTCTGTAAACATTTCTGAGATTTAAATGATAAGTGTCATTTTTAATCTTCAATTATGAGTTGAATATTGTAAAATCTTAATAAGGGTGTAGTGTAGGATTTCCTGCAACTACAGAAACAAAATATCAAAGAATTACCAGCACCACTTCATTATCCGTATCATTTATATTCTCGCCTCCCTTAAACAAACTGAACTCGTGCAACATCCCTAGTTCAGCTCCATTCTATGCTCATTACCTTCCATCGATCCCTGCTATCATTCATCATACCACGACCATCACCAGCTCGAACTCCCTCAACGACAGCATGCCAGAACCGTCACTGCTCATTCTCTTTTTCGTTCAGTGCCAAGCTAAACTCCTTATTCTCTGTATTCGTTCATCATTCACAGTGATGCATCTCCTTCCCGATATCATTGCCAATAATCACAGGTGAGAACACCACCTTTCTGTCGGGCTCCAACCTCTTATGTTCTCTCCACAATCACTGGAACAACTATCTCCATCTCAGTCACTTGACTACATTCCATCCCATCTTCATTATAAAAATAATCACTGGCATTATTATGAGCTTCAAACCCGAGTTCTCTATCTCCACCATTTCGAGCTCAAGACTTCATTAAACAACCATTGTTGTTTCTTCTCGCAACACTTACAGCTTCGCTTTCTCTGAATCATTCTTCACCATCGCTGCCAACATGCACTACACTGGCATCAACTCATGAGCAGCATCATTCCGCCATTGCCATCATTCCCGGCTCCTATGGTAGCATCAATCAGCTTGTTAAACCCATCATTAACCAACATAGTCATTTACACTGAATTCGAGTTCAGTTACAAGATTGAGTTCTTCCCTGGCAGCAACACGAACTCTATCTCTTCGTCTCTCTTCTCCGTTCATTGCAGACTCAACCTTCGACTCATCATGCATTAACAAACCCACATTAAACTCCAGTCACAACCAATGATGTTTGTTATGGCAGCAACACCGTGACTCACTTTTCTCTCCATCCAGGTTCCATCCATATCTTGACCAGAACAATGTCACGTGCACCACCCATGTTTCCATATCCGCTAACAATTATAGGCCTATATTCTCCATGGCTAATGTTAATCCCAATAACATAAACTTTATATGCTCAGTGCATGTATATGTCCTTAATAAGTATCCAGAGAATTAAAATTCTCTTTAGATACACGACCACCACATGTATTTTGGTCTTTAAATCAGTGCATTAGCTGACACGAGCTTCGAGCATCCGATATGCCTAGGTGACAGCCCGTAGTGGTTTCCAGGCGATGACAATTCTACCTCTTTTGTGGCCAATTGGACGATTTCTTGTTCTTTTCGGGAATAATCTCCAAAATTCCCATAAAATATAAAAGAAAGATAATAATACAATTTCACATGAAAACTAGCTAAGAAAGCATAATCAATCGATACTTAGAGAGGTGTTTTTAAACACCTATCAAATTCCCCCACACTTAGACTTTGCTAGTCCTCGAGCAAACAAAATTAAATAAAATAAAATAAAACAAAAATAAAATACAACTCCATTTCGTGAGGATATGGTTACTCTTAGCATGAATAACAGGCCTTTAAACTCCTAGGTGTCCTTAGTGGACGAGTTATAGTCTCGCGAGGGCTTACGAGAGATATACCCACAAAACCTTTAAGCCAAAAAGAATAACAAACCAATTAGAAATTACTCCCCGGCAACGGCGCCAATTTTGATAAGCGTCGTTTACTCAAAAAAATAAAAAGATATTTCCCACTAATTAAATATAATATAGCGGTAGTAAGGATCGTTCCCACGAAAAGTAATGCAATTGATATGTTATCTAAATCGGCGAAAATATAAAATAAGGATAAAAAGGATAATAAGATAAAGAGGATTAAGAAATCCTTCGCCATTACTAACCGTTAACTCAACATTGTACCCGTTTATCTCATGTTAGAATCAATTGTCACCAACCATAGGAAAGCAGGTACGCTTAGCTATCCCAAAAACTCCTTGTATCACCGGATACGGAAGCGCTCGACTACCGGATTCTATTCAAAAAAACCACCTTGAGGTACGCTTACAAGATGTAATTCCCAGAACGCATTAAGATTTGTGAATTTAGGTTTGATCCCAGTAGTTAAACTCGGTACGCTCGGTCCACTTACTGGTGTTGTCTTTACTCGCAATTGCTACATAGAATCCCTCTGCAAGGTCTTGCGATTTCTACTTGTGTAGGAGATGAGATACAATTACTGATCGAATAAACTCTCTACTAGCATTAGAATGATTAATAGACTAATCTAGTTGCGCACCCAAACCAATCTAAGAATCAATCATAAACCTTCGATATAGTAAAAACAATCCACAATGAATCAATTTAAAACTTGAAACAAACTTGTAAATAATTGAGCTTCACAATTAGAACTTAGAATTCATCCTTAAAAATAAAAAGAATAGAGAAGAGATAGCTCTTCTTTGTAACCTCTAAGGGGGGGAAAAATGGTGAAAATAAGATATATCAAATTGTCTCTAAGCTTCCCTATATATAGAGTTTTGTAACCTCTTCTTGAAGAAAACTAGGAAAGTGCACCTCCTTAAGAATTATGTCATGTGCATCACACCCCGTGCCAAAGTCCATAACTCGGCAAACATCCAAAAATACACCACTTTTAAAAGCTGACAGTGTATTGACATTGTGAAGGCAGACAATGGGGTTGCTTCCAATACAGCCCAAGTCTGTTATTAGCCAGTAAATATCATGTCATCGATCCCTTCTATCATTCATCATACCACGGCCATCACCAGCTCGAAATCCCTCAACGACAGTAGGCCAGAACCGTCACTGCTCATTCTCTTTTTCTTTCAGTGCCAAGCTCAACTCCTTATTCTCTGTATTCGTTCATCATTCACAGTGATGCATCTCCTTCCCGATAGCATTTCCAATAATCACAGGTGAGAACACCACCTTTCTGTCGGGCTCCAACCTCTTATGTTCTCTCCACAATCACCGGAACATCTATCTCCATATCAGTCACTTGACTACATTCCATCCCATCTTCATTATAAAAATAATCACTGGCATTATTATGAGCTTAAAACCCGAGTTCTCTATCTCCACCATTTCGAGCTCAAGACTTCATTAAACAACCATTGTTGTTTTTTCTCGCAACACTTACATCTTCTCTTTCTCTGAATCATTCTTCATCATCGCTGCCAACATGCACTACACTGGCATCAACTCATGAGCAGCATCATTCCGCCATTTCCATCATTCCCGGCTCCTATGGTAGCATCAATCAGCTCGTTAAACCCATCATTAACCAACAAAGTCATTTCCACTGAATTCGAGTTCAGTTACAAGATCGAGTTCTTCCCTGGCAGCAACACGAACTCCAACTCTTCGTCTCTCTTCTCCGTTCATTGCAGACTCAACCTTCGACTCATCATGCATTAACAAACCCACAGCAAACTCCAGTCACAACCAACGATGGCTGTTATGGCAGCAACACCGTGACTCACTTTTCTCTCCATTCAGGTTCCATCCATATCTTGACCAGAACAATGTCACGTGCACCACCCATGTTTCCATATCCGCTAACAAGTGTACGCCTATATTCTCCATGGATAATATTAAGCCCAATAACATAAAATTTATATGCTCAGTGCATGTATATGTCCTTATTAAGTATCCAGAGAATTAAAATTCTCTTTAGCTACACGACCACCACATGTCTTTTGGTCTTTAAATCAGTGCATTAGCTGACACGAGCTTCGAGCATTTGATATGCCTAGGTGACAACCCGTAGTGGTTTCCAGGCGATGAAAATTCTACCTCTTTTGTGGAAAATTGGACGATTTCTTGTTCTTTTCGGGAATAATCTCCAAAATTCCCATAAAATATAAAAGAAAGATAATAATACAATTTCACATGAAAACTAGCTAAGAAAGCATAATCAATCGATACTTAGAGAGGTGTTTTTAAACACCTATCAAATTCCCCCACACTTAGACTTTGCTAGTCCTCGAGCAAACAAAATAAAATAAAACAAAAATAAAATACAACTCCATGTCGTGAGGATACGGTTACTCTTAGCATGAATAACAAGCCTTTAAACCCCTAGGTGTCCTTAATGGACGAGTTATAGTCTCGTGAGGGCTTAGTTATTACTCCCCGAAAAATTAAGCCAAAAAGAATAACAAACCAATTAGCAATTACTCCCCGGAAACGGCGCCAATTTTGATGAGCGTCGTTTACTCAACAAAATAAAAAGATATTTCCCACTAATTAAATATAATATAGCGGTAGTAAGGATCGTTCCCACGAAAAGTAATGCAATTGATATGTTATCTTAAAGCCAAAAAGAATAACATTTAAGCCAAAAAGAATAACAAACCAATTAGCAATTACTCCCCGGAAACGGCGCCAATTTTGATGAGCGTCGTTTACTCAACAAAATAAAAAGATATTTCCCACTAATTAAACATAATATAGTGGTAGTAAGGATCGTTCCCACGAAAAGTAATGCAATTGATATGTTATCTAAATCGGCGAAAATATAAAATAAGGATAAAAAGGATAATAAGATAAAGAGGATTAAGAAATCCTTCGCCGTTACTAACCGTTAACTCAACATTGTACCCATTTATTCATGTTAGAATCAATTGTCACCAACCGTAGGAAAGCAGGTACGCTTAGCTATCCCTAAAACTCCTTGTATCACCGGATACGGAAGCGCTCGACTACCGGATTCTATTCAAAAGAACCACCTTGAGGTACGCTTACAAGATGTAATTCCCAGAACGCATTAAGATTTGTGAATTTAGGTTTGATCCCAGTAGTTAAACTCGGTACGCTCGGTCCACTTACTGGTGTTGTCTTTACTCGCAATTGCTACACAGAATCCCTATGCAAGGTCTTGCGATTTCTACTTGTGTAGGAGATGAGAGACAATTACTGATCGACTCAACTCTCTACTAGCATTAGAATGATTAATAGACTAATCTAGTTGCTCACCCAAACCAATCTAAGAATCAATCATAAACCTTCGATATAGTAAAAACAATCCACAATGAATCAATTTAAAACTTGAAACAAACTTGTAAATAAATGAGCTTCACAATTAGAACTTTGAATTCATCCTTAAAAATAAAAAGAATAGAGAAGAGATAGTTATCCCCCCTAAGGGGGGGAAAACGGTAAAAAGAAGATATATCAAATTGTCTCTAAGCTTCCCTATATATAGAGTTTTGTAACCTCTTCTTGAAGAAAACTAGGAACGTGCACCTCCTTAAGAATTATGTCCCGTGCATCACACCCCGTGCCAAAGTCCATAACTCGGCAAATATCCCAAAATACGCCACTTCCAAAAGCTGACCGTGTATTGACATTTTGAAGGGAGACAATGGGCTTGCTTCCAATCCATCCCAAGTCCGTTATTACAAGGTAAATTATTTCTCTTCATATTTCACGGCTAACTCATTGTTCCCCCTGATAATATTGTTTCTTCTCTCACTCGGACTTAAACTCCATAACTGCCAATGGCAGAAACCTTCACAGCAGACTATCCATTCTTCTCTCGAGCATTGACACTGGAATTTTATCTCCATTACTCTTCTCCCTGTCGCCTTCTTAACTCGGCCATCGAAACAAAACATCAAAGCATTACCAGCACCACTTCATTCTCCGTATCATCTATATTCTCGTCTCCCTTAAACAAACTGAACTCGTGCAACACCCCTAGTTTAGATCCATTCTATGCTCATTACCTTCCATCGATCCCTGCTATCATTCATCATACCACAGCCATCACCAGCTCGAACTCCCTCAAAGACAGCAGGCTAGAACCGTCACTGCTCATTCTCTTTTTCGTTCAGTGCCAATATCAACTCCTTATTCTCTGTATCCGTTCATCATTCATAGTGATGTAGCTCTTTCCCGACAGCATTGCTAATAATCACAGGTAAGAACACCACCTTTCTGTCGGGCTCCAACCTCTTATGTTCTCTCCACAATCACCGGAACAACTACCTCCATCTCAGTCACTTGACTACATTCCATCCCATCTTCATTATAAAAATAATCACTGGAATTATTATGAGCTTCAAGCCCGAGTTCTCTATCTCCACCATTTCGAGCTCAAGACTTCATTAAACAGCCATTGTTGTTTCTTCTCGCAACACTTACAGCTTCGCTTTCTCTGAATCATTCTTCATCATCGCTGCCAATATGCACTACACTGGCATCAACTCATGAGCAGCATTATTCCGCCATTGCCATCATTCCCAGCTATTACGATAGCAGCAATCATCTCGTTAAACCCACAATTAACCAACATAGTCATCTCCACTGAATTCGAGTTCAGTTACAAGATCGAGTTCTTCCCTGGCAGCAACACCGTGACTCACTTTTCTCTCCATTCAGGTTCCATCCATATCTTGACCAGAACAATGTCAAGTACACCACCCTTGTTTCCATATCCGCTAACAAGTACATGCCTATATTCTCCATGGATAATTTTAAGCCCAATAACATAAACTTTATATGCTCAGTGCCTGTATATGTCCTTAACAAGTATCCAGAGAATTAAAATTCTCTTTATCTACACGACCACCACACGTCTTTTGGTCTTTGAATCAGTGCATTAGATTACACGAGCTTCGAGCATCCGATATGACTAGGTGATAGCCCGTAGTGGTTTCCATGCGATGACAATTCTACCTCTTTTGTGGCCAATTGGACGATTTCTTGTTCTTTTCGGGAATAAGCTCCAAAATTCCCATAAAATATAAAAGAAAGATAATAATACAATTTCACATGAAAACTAGCTAAGAAAGCATAATCAATCGATACTTAGAGAGGTGTTTTTAGACACCTATCAGTTTTCCCTTATATAGTATTTCAAATCAGGGTTTGCAATCAATGTTAGCTTAGTAACAAAGCATTCAATATTCATCGTTAGATGAAAACCTGATTAGATACAAGATAATATCTCTCAACCGTTAGATCGAAAACTTAGCTTGCCATACACACATGTTCTTGACGATTTTGGGTTTGTGTAACCGTACCCAAACGTGTACAATATTTGGTTCAATATTAGTCAACCAAATGGTTAGCCAAATGATAACTTTCATGTCAACCATATTCTTCTTCACCATAACTAGTCCAAATGACTCAAATGAACTAGTTAGAGAGCTGTTCAATTGCTATGAGATCTTATGTACTACACAAGACACAATTGAAGCAGAAACGATGTGATTCATTCGAATCGAGTCATGAACTATAAAGCCACGGTTTGCAATAGAATTCCTTAGATAATTTAAATAAGTTAACGAACATCGTTTTTAGACATAACCACTCAAGTTCGCGGAATGGGTTCGCAAACTAAATTAACCGGTTGGAGTTCACAAACTCCAGCAGAAATTCTTGGGTTCGAGAACTTCCGTCAGTTCGTGGACTGAGTTCACGGGCTGAAACCGAGTTACAACTCCAGCAAAAATTCTCGGATTCGAGAACTACGCACGTTTGACTGCTCAAGTTCCGGTTTTTCACTTGATCAACAAAGTTCGCAAACTTCGGTTCAAGTGCTAAGGACTTATACATATATGTGTTACCAGAACAATGTTTATATCCCCTAGTGGTTATATTGTCTAAACTCTCATTTCAACCATTGAAACTCAGAGGACGTCATATAGTTGTTATTCACAAACTAGTTTTCGTCAGAGCAATTTCCAAAGTGATTGAAACATAAAATGAATTTCGTCACTAGGTAAAGATGAACTTGGCTAAAGCGAAATCTTTACCAACACACATTTCGAGAAATAGATAAGCGAGATATACTCAGCTTGAAATGTCACATGTGTATATTCTTAGTCTATATAGTAATACGACTTTTGTCTCAAGATAGAAGATAGAGTAGATATACTTTTGAGTGATATATAAGTTCAAGTCTCCACATACCTTTTAGTCGATGAAGATCCATTGGTTCCTTGAGTAGTCCTTCGTCTTGTATGATGATTTCCATGGAGTTCTTGAGATCAACTACACTTTCTATCCTAGTCTGAGACCTTAGCTACAGTAGACTAGAAATCAAGACTTTATAGTTTTGATCACTAACATTGACAAACATGCTTGAGTTAGCAACGCATGCGAGTTCGACCGAGCAATGCTCTAACAAAATTTATGATCGAAATCTCCTTGGAAAATCTTTAACTAGCAAATGCACATTACTAATTCTTATTTGGAATATATAATTATAAACCTTAATTAAAAGATTCTTAACTTATTTAAATCCGATCTTGGGATTTACTTAATTCCTTCTTAACTGTTAAGGAATATCTTTGAATAATAAAATGTGTCGACATATTTCTCTTGCAAGTCCTTTTTCATACTTACTCACTTGAAACCGATTTACTGCACTTCCAAACAAGTTTAGAAATGGTTCATCTGACTTTCAAGAACTATGTGATTGATCAAGTAACACTCAATCACAAACCATGGGTGTAACTGTTATACCAAAACAAGTTGCGGTTCTACCTCCATGTGAGTAACGTGCATAGTCACACTAGCTTACCAAAGATACGACTGACTTGGTTCTAGGATCGGTTTCCCACATATATTTGGTATCTAACTTGTATGTGCTGCACATGTCCATAGGATCGGTTCCCCTTTCTTCTATAAACCTTGCTCACCTCATACAAGGATCGGTTCCCCTTGTGATGTAATTCACCTCTTACTAGAATCAGTTCCCCTTTCCCAAATTTGGTCAGACATACACAAACCCGATCATACCCAGGTGATTACTTAAGATCGGTTTCACTAATAAAAGTCATGCCAATACATAAGTCAGGCCTCATGTGAATAGTTTTACTAAGAACACAGCCAAGTCATGAGAGGTTATACTAATCACACATATTGGTCGTTCATAAGATATACAATGAAGAATAGCCCCAATAACGCTTGGTGATTTCCTTTTCGGTTCATAACACATATCATGAACTTACTTCCTTAGAACACATGTAAACATTGTTCCCTAGGATGAAATCCTCACCTCATACCCATACATAATCCCAATAGTATGCATACGATTATGTTGATATCTTATATACAAAGTTTAATGGTTAAGCAAGAAACTTCATATTGTATTCCTTAATACTATGTTTATCTAGAGTGTTCATGCTTCGCAGTTTTATGTTTTCAATATGCAAGACTTGAAAGATACGTTAGGGAATGAAACAGTTCAATTCAAATATCACTAACCTCAAATGGAAGGATGATGTTATGGTTGTAGATCCGTACTTCTTCACTTCTTCAAGTCTTTGCAATACTTGTAATGTTTCATCCTAATACTTTCAAGCTAACCTATACGAAGTTGACTCTAGTACATTTAAATCATGCGACTCTTAAATGAGTTTTGGCTCACTAAAATATGACAACCAAACTTGACATACCAATGCTTGGTAGGTTCAACCGAGATATGCTCTGACAATCTCCCCCTTTGTCAATTTTAGTGACAAAACTCTTACAATCATATGGATAAACAAATTACAATAATTCATTACACATACGCTTGATTCCCAAATTCAACAGAACATAACATGCATTAACTCAATCCTTAAAATATCGTTGTTGACATTATAATAACAAAGCTCATACTCCCCCTAAAGGTGAGATATGTAGATTTTCAATCCACACGTCTTTGTTATCCCAATCATATGATATGTTACTGCCCCTTAGTATGTGCTTTTCCTCTTTCGTTAGATAAACGTTCAAGCACCATTGTCCTCTTCCCTAGTGACACCAATCAATATAAAATTGATACCAGCATTACCTGTTTACTCAACATATTTCTCCTCCTTTTTATCACAAAAATAACGAAGAAACGAAAAAATAAAGGACAACACGAAAAGGATCTTACAAATCTCAAAAATAGACTTGCAACCTGTAGTCAAGCACGAGGATTACACATACCTTTTTTGATAACCAATATCAAAACCGAAACTACAAAGTAATTGTGTTTTGATATGTTATCATGGAAACAATTGCCTGCAACAATTTTCCCAACTAGTTTAGCAAACCAAAAATCAACTAAGAAACTTAGTTCCTTTGCTAAAACGATTGTATAAATACAACTGCTTCATTCGATTAGACCAAAACAAAGATACACTCCATTTTTCTCATCAGGTTCAAATTATCCATATAACTTAGACCTTTAGATTTCAAACAAGCCAAATACTAAGTTAGTTAACTAGTATTTCCTTGTTTAGGCATTCGGCTACACTTTAATAACTGAAACCTCCATTTTGATAAGTCTAACTAAGATCAGAATTAACTTAGTTTATCTTATACGGAATCGAATTGGACTAACAACTCATCCCATCAATATATTCATTCGTTAAGCCATAAATAATTCATACAAACTAATAAATCAACTTGCATAATTATTAACCTCAACCGGAAGCAATTAATGAAAAAGCGGGGGTCTAACAACCACACCTAATATTTCTATTAGCAATCTGTATGGGCAACTCCGAGTTACTTTTTAGAGAATCAACTAGACTCAATCAATAGAAAATATCTCAATGAGTTATTTTCTCAATCTCTCAATTTGATATACTCAAACAAATACGATATGCGAGTCTTAACTAAAGAGAGATAACTTGGATGTTACCAAAGACCAATATCCAAGTGTTAATCAATTTAAATCAACATCCAATAAGGTCGGATATTCTAATTGATTGAACAACGCACAACCTATATTATTTCAATTATATAAAAATATAATACGGAAAAGAAATAACACAGACACTAGAATTTTGTTAATGAGGAAACCGCAAATGCAGAAAAACCCTGGGACCTAGTCCAGATTAAACATACACTGTATTAAGCCGCTACACACACTAGCCTACTCCAAACTAACTTCGGTCTGGACTGTAGTTGAACCCTATTCAATATCACACTGATTCAAGGTACAGTTACCCTCCTTACGTCTCTGATCCCAGCAGGACACTCCGTACTTTATTCCCTTAGTTGATCTCACCCACAACCAAGAGTTTCTACGACCCAAAGTCGAAGACTTTAATAAACAAATCTGTCTCACACAGAAAAGTATACAAGATAGATAAATTTGTCTCCCACGAATAAACCTATGAGTTTTGTTCCGTCTTTTGATAAATCAAGGTAGACATGAACCAATCAATAAAACCAGACTTATATTCCCGAATAGCAGCTCAGTTTTATCAATCACCTCACAATAGTCTTAATCGACGCAGCGAACAAAAATATTGTGGAATCACAAATGATGAGACAAAGATGTTTTTTATATCTTTCCTATCGAAGATAAAAATCTCAAGCCAATTATTACAATTATACTCGTACGATAGAAACAGCAAGATCAGATCACACAACTACAAGAAAAGTAGTATCGGTCTGGCTTCACAATCCGAATAAAGTCTTTAAGTCGTTAACCTGGTTTTAGAAGAAGAAAACCAAAGGTTAAAGGAGAATCAATTCTAGTAGAGTGTAGGATCTGAATATCGCAAGAAGGACACACTTGCTAAGTTTGGTTAACAGATGACGGTTGTAGAAACATGAAAAAAGTGTAATGACTTTGCGATGTTTGTAGTGCTTGCGGAGTTTGAAAATAGAACTCTTGCGAGAATATCGCAAGTTAGATCCTAAAATAAAGGACAGATTAGTTGTCACCCACTATGTAAATCCCTATATAAAGAGTTGAATAAACGTAAAGAGGAGAGAGATTATTTTTTAGAGTGCTTAGAAAGTTTTGAGGAGAGAGAAAGTTTAAAGAGCGATTGTATCCTTTTTTTTCTTCCATTTCTTGTAACATTTATGTGAATCAATTAATAAAAGTGTTGTTCTTAATCTTTAAAAGATGTGTTGATTATTATGAATTCTTGTGAGGGGTGTAGTGTGGGATTTCCTGCTACTACATATTGGCGCTAGAAACAGGGAATGGAGATTATCAAATTAAGAAAATTTGATTAAAGATTGTGAAGATTATGGTGAAAACTGATTAAATCAAGAAAATGATAAAAGCAAACAACAAATCAGTTGGAGAAAATATGATTAAGATCAATGAGAATAAAAGAAAATTGGAGTGTAAGGTAATCACAAAAACAATGGTTAATGAACTCCATGAAAACATTAGAGGAATGATACATAAACGAGATTTTGAAGGAAAGAAGATTATGACGGTAGAAAAAATATCTCCGTTGAAGGATTGGGAAAAGCAGGAAATTACGTTCACAACTGCAGAGATACCAAAAGAAAATTTGAGCCACACATCTCCTTTGGTAATCACAGTAGTGGTTATACGAAAAGAAGAGGATAAATCAGCAAAATCTATGAAAGAATGGGCAGTGAATAGAACTTTGGTAGATATGGGAAGAAGAGGAGTTTAAAATCTACATGATAAGAGCAGAGGAAGGAAAAGGAATACCCAGCGAAATTTCGCAGGAAGGAAATAAACCAGCAAAAATTATAAAAGAACCAACACCAATGGGAGAACCTGAAGCAAGTTACACTGCAGCAAAAACAACAAAAGAAGTAAATATTGGAACTGAAGAAGAACCTAAAATGTTGAAAATTGGAACTAAGATGGATACAGATGAGGAAGAAAGAACTATCAATCTCTTGCGAGAATATAAAGATATTTTCGCATGGAACATGGATGAAATGCCTGGCATAGATCCTTCAGTTGCATGTCATAAATTTGAAATCAACAAATACGCAAGACCATTCAAACAAAGGATAAGAAAAATCGCAACAACTTACCATCCCAAAATAGAAGAGGAACTGCAAAAAATGCTTGATGCAGGAATTATAAGACAAACAAAATACCCAGAGTGGATAGCAAATATGGTTGTGGTTCCAAAGAAAAATAATGGGATAAGAATTTGCATAGACTTTACTGATCTAAACAAAGCTTGTCCTAAAGATAGCTTTCCATTAGCAGATATACCTCAAATGATCGAATCAGCAGAAAGAAATGATAGAATATCTTCCCTAGATGGGTATAAAGGATACAACCATATTCCTCTCGCAGAAGAATATCAAGAACATACTGCTTTTTTCGCTCCAAGAGGATTATACTGTTATACAAAAATGCCATTTGGTTTGCGAAATGCAGGAGCAACATATCAAAGTTATTTGCAAAGTGGATACACAAAACATTAGAGGTGTACGTAGATGACATGTTGATAAAAAGTAAAGAAGTTAAAAACCATGTACAAGATCTAAAAGAGATTTTTGAACAGATGCGACACTTTAATATCAAGGTGAATACAAAAAATGCATTTTTGGAGTTGCGTCAGGAATTTTTTTAGGATACATTGTATCCAAGGAAGGAATACAAGTTGATCCAGAAAAAGTGCAAGCAATTCGCGATATGTCAAAACCAGAAACAGTAAAAGATGTGCAAAAGTTAAATGGACTTTTAGCTTCGCTGGGAAGGTTCATCTCGCGATCATCTGATAAATGTAAACATTTCTTCAGCATACTAAAAAAGGGAACAAAATTCAGGTGGACAGATGAATGTGAGAAAGCTTTTCAAGGAATAAAAGAATACCTGGTGAATACATCTATTTTACAAAAGGCAGAACCGGGAGAAGAGCTGCTAATCTATCTTGCGACAACTTCACATGCATTAAGTGATGTGTTATTACGAGTAGATGCATGAGTTGAAAAACCAATTTACTATATCAACAAGACGTTCAATGCCATAGAAAGAAATTATTCTAAGATTGAAAAACTAATTCTAGCATTGGTTTATGCGACCTTTAAGCGCTGCATATATTTTCAGGCACATAAAGTTAAATTGTTAACAAAGGTTCCAATTGAATCAGTAATGAAGAACTCAAAAAGATCAGGAAGGGTAAAGAGATGGAATGCGCAAGTAGGACATTTCGAAATTAAATATGAAGTGTTATCTTCACCAAAGTCACAGGTTGTTGCAGACTTTTTAGCAGAATTTCCGTTAGAAGACGATGAAGTTGTTGAGGAGATGATGGATATAGAAGAAGAACAAGGAGATCAAAAAGACTTGTTAACAGAACCAAATAGATGGGAGATATTGGAGGATGGATCCTCAAATGGGGAAAGTAATGGAGTTGGAATTATCTTGATTTCACCAGAGGGAACAAAGATGGCTTTTTCATTTAGGTTGGAGGTCGCATCCACTAATAATGAAACAGAATATGAAGCTGTGGTACATGCCCTAAAATTCGCAATAGAAATAAAATTAGAAATGCTAGAATTACCAGTGATTCGCAGCTAGTCATTCACCAGATAAAAGGAGAATACACAACAAATGAACCATCCTTGAAGAAATACAAGAAACTTGTTGAATAATTGTCAGCGAAAATCCCAAAAATAAAATAGTGGCATATATCAAGGAAGGATAATAGGCTCGCAGATGCTTATGCTTTCATTTCAAGCATGATGACAGATCCATCTACGAGATGCATAAATATACAGACACTTTTATCGCCATCAATCAATAAAGAAGAGGAAGAAGAAGTAGATGTAATGATGGTAGAAGGTGGTGAAGAAGGGCCAAATGACAATATCGCAGATTGGAGAACAGAACTTCATGCATATTTAGCAAGAGTGGAAATACCAAGAAACAGATTGGAAGCACACAAATTAAAGAGTCATGCAACAAATTATGAATTAATAGATGGGATATTATATAGAAGATCATTTAATGGACCATCACTTAGATGTTTGACACGAGAAGAAGGAGATAAAGTGTTAAAAATGTTGCATAGTGGAGATGTTGGCAACCACAACGGAGGAAGATCTTTGGCATATAGAGTAAAAACACAAGTTTATTATTGGCCATATATGCATGAAGATGCAAAACAAGTAACAAGGCGCTGCGAAGATTGCCAGCGACATGGAAAAAGAATACATGCACCTGGAGCACCCTTATCATCCTCAACCAGTGTGTGGCCTTTTGGAAAGTGGGGGTTAGATATTATGGGATCATTTGTACTAGGATATGGACAAAAAAGATACTTAATTGTCGCAACATATTATTTCACAAAATGGGCAGAAGTAAAAGCAGTACAACACATTCGCGACAAAGACATATTTACATTCATTTTTGAAAATATCATCTGCAGATTTGGAATTCCAGCACAATTGGTATCTGATAATGGGAAGCAATTTGAAGGGCATAATATAGAAATGTTTCTTAATGCATTTAATATAAAATGCGGAAAACCTACTCCTTTATACCCACAGGCTAATGGGAAATCAGAGGCAACAAATAAGACAATCGCAGATATATTAAAGAAGAAGTTGGGGGGACATAATTTAGCATGGTGCGAACAAGTACATAATGCAGTATGGGCTTACTACACAACTAGGTGAGAAGCAACTGGAATGTCACCTTTCTGTCTAACATATAGGGTTGAGGAAGTATTACCAACATAAGTTGTTATACCCACGACAAAAAAAGAGGCTTGGGAGAAGAATCTTAGTGCTGGAATGATCCTAAGAAAACTAGATGAATTAAAAGAGAAAAGAGAAAAATCTTTACAACATATGGAGAATTATAAACTGAGATTATCACGAGAATACAATAAGCGTGTCAAACCACGTGAATTTCAGCCAGGTGATTTGGTTCTTCGCGAGACGCCAAATTATCAGTGATAAGGTGGTGGAAAATTAGCGAGAAAATGGGATGGACCTTACATTATAAAAGAGATAATTGGAACAGGAGCATACAAATTGATGGATCCATAGGGTAAAGATGTTGGTCAAAGACTTGGTAGACCATGGAATAGATTATATTTAAAGAGATATTACCCGTGAGGAATTTTGAGAATCTCTTGCTGATGAAATAATGTATGAGGCAACAAAGTAAGTATTAACAAAAAAAAAAAAATGAAAAAATCACTGTGAGATTATTCAAGATCAAATTAAAATGAGAATGTGCGAAAATATCGCAAGAAATGATCATTTAAGATCCAGAATGGGACGAACCTTTATGGCGTACACCCTAGTTCGCGAATAAAATTTCGCAAGAGGCAAATATAAGACCTAAAGTACGTCATAGAAGGGGGTATATGTTGCATGGATCAGCGATAAAGTTACACAGCTGCTGGAACCTAAGTCATGGAGATTTGGGGTCAATGGAAGCCCATCCAGGAGAGACACCTTGGATTCTCAACTTGAGCATATGACTTGAGTTGGGCGACTAAGGTAATAAGAGCTATCCTAAGGTGCGCAGAGTATGACCAATGCGTCGGGGTACACGGTTGATCCAAGAGTGCCCGGGGTGTATGAAACTACCCTGGACATTCTTGGCAAGTCTTGGTTATGATGCACTCGGCCCGAAGAAAACCCCACTTAGGGTGCAGTCTCGTAACCATAAGCCATATAGGAAAAAGGGATAAGAGGCTGCGAACATAATTGGTTGTTGTTAAGACTGGATGGGAGGAGCTAGTCTTGTATGGCCGATGTACGTATCCTTGAAAGGGCAACCAGGGGGAAGATAAGTGTGGCACCCTCCATTAAGGAGCTGATAAGTGTCTTAAGACGCAAATGTCATGAGACTTTTTACTCATGGGAGTATTAAGACTTGTCATATTTGTGCAACATTCCTGAAGAGGCAATAGTACAAAATAGAAGACAAGATGAGATCAAAGGGTCATTACATGCAAGTGTAAAGACGTCCTGCGATTTCGTCGCAAGACGACAATGTCACGGGGCTTTAATTTCGCAAGAAAATTTAGACCTGTCATATTGTCGCAGCAAAAATACAAAGAACAAAAAAGTTAAGGCAAGGTCAATGGGTTTCTACATGACAGTGTACAAACGTCCTGCGATTTTGTCGCAAAGAGAAAAGATGTCAAAATAAGACCTTTAACTAGAAAGGCAAAATAAGACCACAAAAGATTTATAAATACTAACTATTCTTTATGCAGATCATTCATCGCTAGAAAGATAATGAGAGGCAAGTATGGGAATTAATAAACAAGATGACATTATCTTTCTCGCAAGTTCTTAAAATACCAAAAGCAAAATTGATTCCAAAAGAGATCCAAAGTACATTGTTCGCAAGAGGAGAAAGAGTAATTCAAGAAAATAAAACTAGAACTCATACTTCAATATCTTCTTCATCAGCTTTATCTTCTTCTCCAACCTTATCATCTCCACCAACTTTATCATCTTTGCCAGTGTTTTCCTTATCTTGGTCGACTTTGGTTTCTTCTTCATTTGGCTCATCACTAGCAATTGCTTCATCACCAACATATCCTTCTTTAGTAGGGAATTATTATTTTTCTTCTAAAATTTCTTGGGAAGCACTTTCTTCACCACTTTCATAATCAAAATCACTGTCACCAGCACGAGGAGTTTCATCTTCATCTACTTCCATAGGTTTGAGTGATACAGGAGAAAGAGATTTGGACAGTAAAACCTCATTCACAAGAACTTCAGCACTGATATGAGCTTGGCGAAGGAAAGCCCTATCACGGTTTTTAATCTCTATGTTTTTGAAATATTTAAGATAGTCATACTTTCTTTCTGCTCTATCGCGAGAATGGGCAAGATGAGCAGCAAGCAAACCATTTTATTTGCGAACATTGGCAAGTTTAGAATCCAAAGTAGAAATAGAAGACTGAAGCTTTCTTTCATATTCTGCGAAAGGTAAAAACAAAAGTTATTCAGGCGAGCCTCTCGCAAGGGAAATATCGCAAAGAAGTTTAACAAAAGAAAGATGTCTGAGGCAGTCAAAATGACTACCTTCCTTTTGAGATATTAGATTTTGAATTAGTGCCAAGAAAGTATTCTCCCAATGATTCATGGCATCATCAAATTTATTTCCAACTAGACCTTTCAGACGAGATTTTAATTTCTCTTCTTTAGAAATGAGAAAAGTGTTTTCCTTCGCAAGTAAAGAGTGAGATTCTTCTAATTTGGAATATTATTCTTGAAGCTGATTGGCCTTTACACTTAAAGTTATTATACCTTGAATGGGTGTATTTTTCTCAGTAATAGATGATTCAGTTACTTCTTTAAGTTCATTTTTCAGCGAACGAAGAGATTGTTCTTGATTATCACACACTTTTTGAAGAACATTTAATTTATGTGAAGAGATCGCCACCATATTTAAAAGAGTTCGCTTCTCCTTAGATAGAGTTCTGTTTTCATATGATAAAGTTTCCAACTCTAGGTCAGCCTTAATCAAAGAATAAGAGAGGCGAGATATTTCGCTACTTAATGAGTTTTTCTCCTGAACTAATTGAGTATTTTCCTTGGTAAGATTATCTATTTGATCAACAGAATATGTGTGAAGATTATCTAATCATTTATATTGATCCATCCAACTATCTCTATCAACGCGAATTTCTTTAGCGGCATATTCAGACTGAAATCTCTTCATTATTCGTTTCTAGTTTAAAGATTAACAAGCGAAAAAAGTCTCTAAGAATGAACATGAAAAGAACAAATTAGTTAAAAGGGAAGTTAATAACGAAGAAAAGAAATTCATACCTTTTAATTCATTATTTTTCTTGCGAAGAAGTTTGCAGTCCAAAGAAGCATTTTGAAACTTATGCTTTTCAAGGCAAAGATTCTCCTTCAAGACTTCAACTTCCATCTCTAAGGATATTTGCGAAGCTGTCCTATCAGAACCAATATATTTACATAAAATTTCGCAAACACCATATTTGAAAGGGTTCATAGATGATTTCTTGGCGTCAACTAAAAGATTAGATAAGACCTTTAAGGAAAGAGCCACTCCGTCTGCAGTTTCCTTAAAGAAAGGGAGAGACTTAGATGAAGAAGTAGAAACAATAGAAAGTGGATGATCGTCATCTTTTGGTAAAGAGACGTCATTTGAGGGTAAGGTGTGAGGCAGATCAAGGGTTGAGATTATGGTGGAATGAACTTGAGAAGTATTGGTTGCAGGGGAGGAATAGATTTCATTCGCAACAGGTTATGCAATAGGTATTTCATCCAAAGAAGGATTAGTTAAAATATCAGAGCTTATTGCGATATTTTCGCAAACAGGAAGTGGAGGTTCAGTTTGCGAAGAAGAAGATGAAAGACAAAGTTCGGGAAAAAAAGAAAGAAACATCAACAGTTTTAGCTTGGCGAGATTTCTTGGGAGGGTTAGTGGCATCCCCATCACCTTGTGAATCACAACTCAGATAAGAAACAGAGGCAACAATATTGTTAGTAAAAAGATCCATGTTTCTTACTACCTTGTCATTCACAGACTTTCTCTTTCTGAGAGCATTAGGGTTTTGAACTATAAATTTAGTACTGGAAGTATTTTTGCTGAAACAGAAATAGTATGGGAATTACACAAAGAACAAACAAGATGATCTCAGCAAAACAAAATCAGTTTCAGCAAAATCAAAAGAAGAAGAAGAACTAACCTTGGTGACTCCATGAAAATAGAAGAGAACAGTAGCAGGAAGATGAATTCGGTAAAAAAAGAAAGTTAAAGGCGATGAAGATTTGCAGAGAATATGAAGATGAGGAAGATAAATACGAAGTAAAACAAGAAAATTGTCTATCCCCCAGATCCTTCCTTAAATAGGCAAGGGAAGATAACCGGATAATGGTAAAACGTGCCAGTAATTAAAGGATATTCAACACGTGTTGACGATTAAACTTAATTCACGGAGCCTTGTCGATAGAAAAAAAAGTTGAAAGAAAAGATGAACAGCTGCGGCATTTTGAAGAACAATTTCTCATGACATTCTCTCCTTCGCAGAGAAGACATGAGAAGAGGCAAGATGTAGGATCTGAATATCGCAAGAAGGACACACTTTCGAAGTTTGGTTAATAGATGACGGTTGCAGAAACATGAGAAAAGTGTGATGACTTTGCGATGTTTGTAGTGCTTGCGTAGTTTGAAAATAGAACTCTTGCGAGAATATCGCAAGTCAGATCCTAAAATAAAGGACATATTAGATGTCACCCACTATGTAAATCCCTATATAAAGAGTTGAATAAACGTAAGGAGGAGAGAGATCATTTTTGAGAGTGCTCATAAAGTTTTTAGGAGAGAGAAATTTTAAAGAGCGATTGTATCCTTGTTTTCTTCCATTTCTTGTAACATTTTTATGAATCAATTAGTAAAAGTGTTATTCTTAATCTTTAAAAGATGTGTTGATTATTATGAATTCTTGTGAGGGGTGTAGTGTGGGATTTCCTGCTACTACACTTAGCACAACTAGTATCACAAAGAATGTGTGGGGATTGGGTTTCCCAGTTGCTAGAGTTCTCCCTTATATAGTCTTTCAAATCAGGGTTTGCAATCAATGTTAGCTTAGTAACAAAGCATTTAATATTCACCGTTAGATGAAAAACTGATTAGATACAAGATAATATTTATCAACCGTTAGATCGAAAACATAGCTTGTTATACACACATGTACTTGAAAATTTTTGGTTTGTGTAACCGTACCCAAACTTGTACATTAGTTGGTTCAACACTAGTTAACCAAATGGTTAGCCAAATGATAACTTTCATATCAACCATATTCTTCTTCACCATAACTAGTCCAAATGACTCAAATGAACTAGTTATAGAGTTGTTCAATTGTTATGAGATCTCATGTACTACACAAGACACAATTGAAGAAAAAACGATGTGATTCACTCGAATCGATTCATGAACTATAAAGCCATAGTTTGCAATAACATTCCTTATTTTATTAAGATAAGTTCACAAGCATCGTTCTTAGACATAACCTAATCAAGTTCGCAGACTTAAGTTCCCGGACGGAGTTCAAAAACTCCAGCAGAAATTCTCGGACAAGAATTTCCGCCAGTTCGCGGACTGAGTTTGCACACTAAGTTCGCAGACCGAGTTGCATACTACTCCGGTTTCACTTGATCAACAGAGTTCGCAAACTTCGGTTCAAGCAATAAGGACTTATACATATATGTGTTATTACAACAATGTTTATATCCTCTAATGGTTATATTGTCTAAACTCTCATTTCAATCATTGAAACATTCTCAGAGGGCGTTATATAGTTGTTATTCACAAACTATTTTTCGTCAAAGTGATTTCCAAAATGATTGAAACATAACATGACTTTCGTCACTAGGTAAAGATGAACTTGGCTAAATAGAAAGCTTTACCAACACATATTTCGAGAAATAGATAAGTGAGATATACTCAGCTCGAAATATCATATGTGTATAATATTAGTCTATATAGTAATACGACTTTTGTCTCAAGATAGGAGATAGAGTAGATAGACTTCTGAGTGATAGATAAGTTCAAGTTTCCACATACCTTTTAGTCGATGAATATCCACTGGTTCCTTGAGTAGTCCTTCGTGTTGTATGATGATCGCCATGGAGTTCTTGAGCTCAACTACACTTTCTATCCTAGTCCGAGACCTTAGGTATAGTAGACTAGAAATCAAGACTTTATAATTTTGATCACTAACATTGACAAACACGCTTGAGATAACAACGCATGCGAGTTCAACCGAGCAATGCTCTAACAATTGAAGCAACATTTATAAAAGTTCCACTATTGCACCGAAATTTTGTAAGCCTAAACAATTGATACCATACAATAAAGCAAAACAACAATTGTTTCAATTAACTGGAAGCAATTGAAATAACATAAACATTAAAGCACCACAATTGCACCAAACTTTTGTAAGCCTAAACGATTGATATCACACAACAAGATAACAACAGTTTTACTTAACCGAAACCAATTAAATCACACAAACATCCACACATACATAATGAAATAAACACATCAATTGTACCGACAATTTCGTTCAAGCATAAGCAATATATATATCTAATAAAAACAAGCTTTTTGTAGTTGCAAGAATTCCCACACTACACCCTTGTTAAGATTCTATAGAAATCTATTGGAAATCAATTAAACTTCAAAGACTTAAACGACACTTTACCATTCAAATTTCAGAAATGTTTACAGAATTGGAAGAAATCAAGATTACAAATATTCTCTTGAAATTTCTCTCTCCTCAAGACTCTTTCAACTCTCAAAAATACATCATCCTTCTTTGGATCTATCGACCCCTTTATATAGGGATTTACATAATGGATGACAGCTAAGTTTTCCTCCTATTTCGGATCTATTCTGCGATCTCATCACGATCGCTACAATATTCTCTATCGCAAGAATGATGATTATCGTAGGATCAACATATTCTTCTTTTATTTCTTCCATCGTCAGTTTCTTTTGGATATTTTGTGACGCTCGTGAAACATTGTTAAAGGATTGGAAGTGACGCTCGCAGAAATGTTGTTAATATCGCAGAAATAACATTATAGCGATATTATGGTCCTACATCTTGCCTCTTCTCATGTCTTTTCTGCGAAGAAGAGAAGATCATGAGAACTTTAAATGCCATAATTGCTTATCTTTTCAAACTTTCTTGTTCTGAAACGTTTCTATGTCCTTCGCCAGCTGTTTTCACGAATTCTTTCTTCCAATAAATTTTTGACACGTTTACTCTAACCGCGGCGATCTGACCACCCACGTCTTTTCTTTGCATTAATTGCCTTCATCTTCTTCGAGAAATTTCTTCTTCTATAAATACTCTTCTCATTCCTTTCCTTTTTCTCTTTTACTTTCTTCTTCTTTCTCTCCATACCCTCTCTGCAAATTTTAATGTTTTTCCGCGAATTTCGCTTCTGTTACTGCTGTGATTTCTTTCTTCTTTTTAACCTTTTCTTTCATTCCCATACTAAAAAAATGGTTGTTGCTGGTACCAAAAACTTGAAGCCCTTTAATGAGATGTGCGAGAAACTCAAAATTAAAGGTTTTAACTTGTTTTTAATTCCAGATCAGGATTCTAGATCTGAACTTTCTCTTAAATTATTTACTGATGATCAATGTTCTCGCGAAAAAAATCATAGTATCGTTAGGACAACTTGAAGCTGGTATTCCCCTTCCTCTCTATGATCCAGAACTCCCATTATTCTACCAAATAATATCTGACGAGAGGTTCTCACGAGAAATATATCAATTAGGTGGAGATTGCATTAGATTGCTACTTGAATATGCTTCTCGTGGTGCTGGTAAAGGATCGCGCTATTCTGAAGATGCTCAAAATCCTCTTTATAAACATATTCCAATTAACCCTCCATATTATACTATAGAAAACATTTTCAAAAATTACAAGATACTCCCTATGAAGAGGGATAGCACCTGCTGGGGTGTTCGTCTGAAGAAACTCGCTGTCGAAGAAGCTCTCATGCTAGATATTGACTTTCATACGAAAACCAATCATGGCCCTCGCCATTCTAGCGATGACAAGTGGTTTATTTTTTCGTTGTGTCTCGAAGGTCCTTATATTTCTGGTTCTCGCGAACTTCCCGCGAATCTTGAAGAATATCAACCTTGGGTCTTTAATTGGCCTGAGAGAACTAAAGAGGTACTGATCTCTCTGAATTTTCATATTATTATTATTCATTATCTTCCTTGAGTTTTCATATTCTCGCTAATTATTTTGATCTTTCTCAGATTGAAAGAATGAAGCTCAGTTACCAAACTTTTAGGAAGCCTAGCACTTTCTTGGCTCTGAAATCTTTCACGGATGAAGTAAGAAATATCTCTTCATAAATTTTAACAATATATTGTTGCCCCTATTTCTTATCTTCATCTGTGCTCGTAGGAAATAGAAGAGTTAGAACCATTAATACCCTCAAAAACCAAGGAGAAATATTCAAAAGAGAAATCTGGGAAATCTTCAAAGGAGAAACCTACTGCTCCTTCCAAGGGAAAATCTTCTGCCCCTCGCAATGAAGAATCTAGCGATCCTCCACTAAAGAGAAGGAAAACTCAACCTTCTTCTTCTTCGATTCCTCAACTAATTCCAGAAAATCCAAGTGTTGATCTTGATAAGGATAATAATGACGAGGATTTTAATGTTAGCGGTTTTCCTTCAATAATTTTTTTTTCTTCTTCTGATTCTTCAATGACTCATTTATCCATAATTTTTAGCGATATTTCCCACAACATAACTTGTAATGACGAGGATGAATTTATTAACAAGACATCCCAAGCTCTTGCTTGTATCTGCGATGCTCCCATACTGGTGGACAATGATTCTCTCCAAGGAGTCTCACGATCGCTGACTCCTAGTCTCTTAAATTCTCTTGGTGCCTTGGTATGTTTTCATTTCTTCAGTTTATTTATATATTTTCTCCATCGCTAGATCTTAATTTATATTTTTATTTCGCAGGTTGGAAGAGCTTCTTTTGATGTTGCTTCTGATTTAGATAAAAGACGTGCCAACTCTGAAGAGAAAGCTGCTAAACTTCGCCAAGATAAAGAAAAATTAGAATCTGAAGTTATTGAGCTTCGCGAGAAGAATAAACAGTTGGAGACTGAAGCTTCAGTTGATAAGCAAAAGATCTCTGATCTTGATAGAGCTAACCAACAACTCTATGGTATGACTGATTTCCTTTCTCTCTTAATACTTTTTACTCTATCGCAGCTTATTCAAGCGACCACTTTTAACTTGCAGATATTTATGGTCTTACTGACGAGGCTATACTCTTTCAATTTTTCCCTGAACCTATAGATGATCATACTCTTCTTGCCTGTCTTAATAATTCTATAAGTAATTTCTCAGATGATAAGATTAAATCCCTCTCCATAGATGAACTTAGATCCAAGCTTAATCTCTTAAAAATTGAACATAGATTCAATTTAGGTTTGACTGACAAATATAAGCGCTTGTATCTTGATTCAAAGAAAGAAATAGATATATTAAGACAGAAGAATATCGATCTTATTTACGAGAAAGATCTTGCCATCAAAAATGGATCCAAGAACCTAGCAGACTTTCATAAAACTCTCCTTGACGTTCAAATGGACAGAGATAAACTTATCCGCTAGAATGAAGATCTTATTGAAAGGGAGACTCAAGTTCGATCTTGTCTCCTTATTAATAGCGATGATGAGTTTGCTTGGGCTGCGAAGGTTCTTGACAATGCCAGGAATGACTTAGGTGTAAATGTTAGCCTTCAACTTGAACAAGCGGCCTTAATTAGAGACATGATTTCTGAAAAAGAAGGTTGTTTGTTGTTCTTCTTCTCGCTATTTTCCTGTTTTCATTACTCTTCTTTACAAAATTTCTATCTTGTTGTCATATATTCTCGCAGGAGCTGAAAAAAGATATCTTGAAAGAATTGGGGAACTTGAAAATGAGAAGAATCAGCTCGCGAATACTCTTGATGTTCACAATAATAAATATTCACGATTGAAAGAGCAGTTTGACATTACCACCGCGAATTTCAATAGATCTCTCATTGTTGTTCGTAATGATTCCGTTAAGTTGGTCTGCGATGATCATGGAATTTCTCCTTCTATATATCCTGATCTTGCAAAGGAAATCCTCGCAATAATCCCAAATCTTAACATCTCTAACAGCGAAGCTGAGGATTCTGACGAGGATGAAAATGATAATGATAATGACGAAGGAGAAAAATCTGGTGGAGGAGAAGAATCTGATAAGAATGAAGATAGTGATGATAATGATGAAAGGGAGAAATCTGGCGATGAAGAGAAGTCTGATAAAGAGGATGGCGATGGATCTAGCTAGTTCTTCTTTTTCCTTCTATCTTCCTTGTATATTTATTTTCTTCTTTCTATAACATTGCTATGAGTTTCTCCAATTTTGTGAATTCTTTTGCTTTTACCTGTATGAATTAGAAAACAGTTCTTTTTCTGCAAGCCAATCAATCAATATAATTATTATTCTTTAATTATCTGCGTGCATTAAAAATTTATCTATGCAATTTTTATATGATAGATGAATAATAATTTCATCGTTCTCATGCATTCCCATACCTGCCTCTATTATTCATTTGCAATATAAAAAATTGATTAAAGATTAGATATTAGTGGTAAATAAAATTTGCCTTAATATTGGCGATCTTATCGCCAGCAATAACTGCGTGAAATCACAATTCTCTTAACATCTGCGAGTATTATCGCAGTAATCTTGTGGTCTTATTACGCCTTCCTAATTAAAGGTCTTATTTTGCCACGCTCTTTCTTTCTGCGACAAAATCGCAGGACGTCTTTACATTTGCATGTATTGACCCATTGATCTTACCTTATCTTTCTTCTTTGATTGTATTGCGATAATATGACAAGTCTAAGCTCTCTCGCGAGATCAAAGCCTCGTGACATTGTCGTCTTGCGATGAAATCGCAGGACATCTTTACACTTTCATGTAAAAACCCATTGATCTCATCTTAACTTTTGGCTTGTTGCCTCTGTATAATTTACGTCACGCGACAATATGACAGGCCTAAATGTTCTTGCGATCATAAAGCCCCATGACATTGCCATCTTAATACACTTATCAGCTCCCTAATGGAGGGTGCCGCCCTTATCTTCCCCCTGGTTGCCCCTTCAAGGAGGACACATCGGCCATACAAGACTAGCTCCTCCCATCCAGATTTACCAACAACCAGCTAGTTTTGCATCCTCTTATCCTTTATGCCTATATGGCTTATAGTTACAAGACTTCACCCTAAGTGGGGTTTTCTTCAGGCCAAGTGCATCATAGCCAAGACTTACCAAGAATGGCAAGGGAGTTTCGTACGCCCTTGGAACCCTTGGCTCAACCGTGTACCTCGGCGTCTTGGTCATACTTTGCACTTCTTGGAAGAGATTCTCGGTCGTCCAGCCAGGGTATAACCATATATAGTTGGAAATACAAGATCTCTCTCTCGGATAGGTTTTCTTTAACCCCAACATCTGCATGACTCAGGATCCAGCAGCGGTATAACCTTACCCCTGAATCATGTCGAGAGATACCCCCTCCTATGACGCGCTGTTAGGTCTTATATTTGCCTCTTGAGAAATTTTATTCGCGAACTAGGGTGCACGCCATAAAGGTTCATCCCATTCTTTAATCTCTGCGAAATTTTATTCGCGCTTCTCGCGAGTATTGTAACTCTGATAGAAATTCATAACTTTGATCTTTTTTCTTTTTGTAAAATCTTGCAATTCTTTCAAGCAAAATATTATGTTCAATTACATATTCTTCAAACAAATCATTCATAGAGTTATCTAAAGTTCATCATTTTACCTCTCTACTTACTATTTTTTCTGATTCTGCTTTTCTGCTACGTTTTACTGTTGTTCCTTTTTTCTGCGAGACGCTCGCCATCAGCTTTCACATCCTCTTTCCGCTCTATTGTATCAATCATTAACCTTTCACATATCTATTGTCGTTTGATTTTGTACTTCCAACTGCTACTCTTCTCAGCTCTTTCCTCGCAAGACTTCATATCAATTTCATAACACTTCTTGCTCTCTCCCCAATCTCCTTTAATTACTCCAACACCTTTAGGATGAGGAAATTTAACACATTGGTGGAAACTAGATGCTACACCTAATATTCCGTGTAGCCAAGGTTGACCAATCAGAGCATTGTAAGGTGATTCAATGTCAACAACACAGAACAAGATCTTGGAATTTATCCCTTTCAAGGGAATTCGCATCTCAATTTCCTCTTTTGGTTTATTGGCAGTACCATTAAAACCATAGATTTTATATGTTGAGGGAATTAGATCTTCGTCTCTTCCACCCATTGTTTTATAGGTATGATAAAATAGTATGTCAACAGAGCTGCCTGTGTCTATTAGAACTCTATTAATAGCCCAAGAATCTTCATTTTCATCACCATTTTCTTCATCTTCTTCCTCTATTTGCTTTGGGTTTATCTCTAGTCTTACCACCAATGGGTTATCATGCTGCTCGCCTAGTTCTGGTACCTCTTGTGCAATGAAAGATATAGTTTGTTTCTGCCATTCTTCTAATGGCGAGCCTCTCGCGATATTCATTATCTCTCTTCCATCTGTGTCTCTCGCGAAGACTCTGCTTAGAACATTATCATGGAAATCCTCTATTGTTCTATGTGAATGTACAATGGAATTACAAAACAGGTTCTTTGCTTTGGCTCCAACTTCTATTACGAATGATTCGGCTCCTTTTATAGTATTTACCCTGCGAATTTCTGGTGTTGGAGGCAATCCCTGAGATTGTGGATGTCCTACTAAAAAGTGACTTAGCTTTCCTTGTTCAATCATCCTTAAAATTATTCTCTTTACATTCCTGCAGTCATTTACTGTGTGGCCATGAAAATGATGGTAAGGACAAAATTCTTGACTGCGATTGTTAGGATGTGGCTCTTTTCCCATGTTCGAGGGAGATGGTAAATTTTCCATTAAAATGATAGCTTCCCAAATTTTTTCTATACTAGCATTGAGAGGAGGCATCTTAATTTCTTCCCATATGATCTTCTGATTCCCTTGACTTCTGAAATTGTTTTGCTTCTGTCCACCATAAGTTTCTTGCGGCTGATCAAGCCTTTGAATCTTATTATTCCCACCGCGATTGTAATAATTCTTATCCCTTTCATATTCTTCTTGATCTCGACTGCCCATAGCTACCAATTGCTGCTGGTTATCAGTCTCTACTTTTTCTTGCTGCACTTGCGAGCTGCTCGCTACATTATTTATCATTTTAGGAAGTAAACTCCCATTTGCTGCTCCGGAATTGGTGTTCACGATGGGATATGATTCCATCTCATTTTGTTTCTCCTCCAAAGCAATGTACTCTTCTTGTAATTCTCACAGTTCAGTCATAGTGATTGTATTCTTGACTCTGAAAATTTGTATGTACAGTAGATTGGTCGCGAACATTGCATTGATAAAAGACAAGATAAGATATCTCTCATCAACTCTTCCTGCCATCTCACTGCACATTGTCTTCCATCTTATGGTTAATTGTTTCAGACTCTCGCCAACTCTCTGTTTTAACCCAAACACATCTTCAATACCTGGCCGCGATGAATTGTTGCTAATATACGCTCCTAAAAATGTATCTTGTAAATGATCAAAAGAAGTTATGGTATTTTTTAGTAATCCTTCGAACCATTTCAACGCCTCTCCAGTTAGTTTGGATGCAAAATATTTGCATAGCACAGCATCATGATTCTCCCATTATAGCATACATCTAATATAAGCTTTGACATGTTGAACAACATAAGTAGTTCCATCAAAAATGCTGGTTAATGCTGGTAAATTGCATTTTGGAGGTATCCCTCTTATCTATACTTCTTGAGTAAATGGAGTTCTCACAGCTTCTTCAATAGCTTCATCAAGTTGCCTTCTACCTCCTTCTCTTCTATTGTTTATCATTCCTCGTATTTCTGCTAATTCTCTCAATATTTGCTCATTCTCAGCTGAGTTTTGTTCCATTGGCCTCTTTAACGCTGTTTCCCTTCTTCTGCGTTCTTGCCTTTCTTGTCTTGCGAGATTTTGTGTATCTTCTTCTTCATCATCATCTCGTCTTTCTCTGCGATTTTCTCTTTCATATTCCTCTTGATATCGTAACTGCCTATCTTCTTCTCTGCGGATTTCTTCATTTCTCCTCATTTCTCTGCGCTGTCTCTCTATTTTCCTATGTATCCTATCATACTACTCATGAATATTACCATTGTAGCGATTTTGCGTACGTCTCCTTTCTCGATTTTCATGATTATTTTGTCGCACTGCTTCTCGAAATTCATGTTCTTCTACTTCTGCCCTTAATCTTTCCCTCTCGAGGGCTAGACGTGCTTGTTCAGCGTAATGACTCTCAATTTCTTCTTCAATCATTCTTTGATTCTCTCGCCCATGTAATATCCTCCTACCTTCTTCTGGATTTTCTTCTTCAATTTGGTTGTTTCTTCCTTGTTGATTTCTATTTTCACGCGGATTATAGCGATCACCAATTATCTCTTCTTCTCTATTTTGCACTTCTCCTCGAGTATTTTCTCTAACATTTCTTATAGGGGAATTTTGCCTTGGTTCTTCTCTGAATGATCTTGAATTTGATCTAACAATACTTCTTGATCTCCTTCTTTGTAACCTCAAATTCTCCATTCTTAGCTCATGATTTTTCCTTGTTAAATTCGCACGCTCTTCTGCCTCTAATCTTCTTTCTTCATGTATTCTTTGTCTCAAATCATCTACTATTTCACGTCCTTCATGAATTAATCCTCCAACCATTTCTTGATTTCTTTCTCCTTCTACTTCATTTCTCAATTGTCGATTTTCTGCTTCTTCTATTGAATCCGACCTCCAAGTATGCACACTCACTCTATCATAATCCACATTCCTATCTTGTGTTTGTGTTTGTTGATTCGGTTGTTGAATTGAACTTTCTGCTTCATTTCTTATTCTATTTCTTCCTGATCTTATCCTTAAAGATTCTTCCAATTCACTTGTTCCATCACCTGCAAGTCTTTTACTTCTCCTCACAGTTGTCGGTGGTTCTGATGTATTTCTTCTTCTTCTATCCATTTCTTCAACCCTAACAATTTCTTCAAATTTTCAAGTTGTAATTAGAGATTTCTTAGCTTGATTCTCCCTATTTCTAGCGCCAAAATGTAGTTGCAGGAATTCCCACACTTCACCCTTGTTAAGATTCTATAGAAATCTATTGGAAATCAATTAAACTTCAAAGACTTAAACGACACTTTACCTTTCAAATTTCAGAAATGTTTACAGAATTGGAAGAAATAAAGATTACAAATATTCTCTTGAAGTTTCTCTCTCCTCAAGACTCTTTCAACTCTCAAAAATACATCATCCCTCTCTGGATCTATCGACCCCTTTATATAGGAATTTACATAATGGATGACAGCTAAGTTATCCTCCTATTTCGGATCTATTCTGCGATCTCATCGCGATCGCTACAATATTATCTATCGCAAGAATGATGATTATCTCAGGATCAACATATTCTTCTTTTATTTCTTCCATCATCAGTTTCTTTTGGATATTCTGTGACGCTCGTGAAACGTTGTTAAAGGATTGGCAGTGACGCTCGCAGAAACGTTGTTAATATCGCATAAATAACATTGTAGCGATATTCTGGTCCTACACTTTTCTTAAACAGGAAAGCAATTAACTAACAAAATTGTAACCTCAATTTCGCATCCAACTTCTCCAATATGATCGCATCTTCTTCTTCCAGGGAGAATTGATATTGAAATATCATTATGTTGTCATCCTTATGCAAAAACAAAAGAATAACAACAACCAACCTTTACCAAAGAAAGGTTGAAAATCGGTTTTAACAATTGCAATCAAAAGTTGAAAACCGTCGAAACACGTATGCTTTTATGCTAAACCAAAACCGATTCAACATATTGTGACTTTTTCACATATTTTTTTTACAGGAACCCCTCATGATCCTTTGATAAAGCCTACCAACATGGGCTAGAACTTAATCCTGCTAAATCAAAAAATCACCCAAACCATAAGGGTTCACAACATATTATGAGATTGAATATCAAGGTAATAAAACCGAAATCAAACATCCCATAAACATTCATAGCACATAAATAAAGCATTAAAGCACAGGCTATGTAAATAAAAAACTATCACAAGAAAAATTATAAATCAAATAATTTTATTTATCATAATAAGATAGTTTTATTCATAATAGACACTTAGTCAAAGATTGAAATACATCACAACTAATGTCTACTCTTATTCTTCCTTGAAGATAAATCATCCTTCAATTGTTTGCTCTTCAGAGTATTCTTCAGAGTCTTCTTCTTGTTCTTTATTTAAGAACTCATCATTGATATTTAGGATACCAACAAGAGTATTTGTATCCTTTCTGTAGGAAAACGCCAATTGTTTCTGAATACAGTCTAATTGTCTTACAAGACATAAAATATGGAACATAAGATCTCCATTGTTATAGAATTGATCATATGAGACACTCAATTCCCTTTTTGTTCCACCCATTCGATTGATAATTCCCTGTGAGTGAGTTTTGATGTCTTTCTCATCTCTAAAGTTGTTTTCCAAAGCTTTTTCACAGAGTTTGGTGATAAGACAGGGATAACCAAGGTTTCTATGAAAACCTGTGACATTAAGAGATTCAATGATCTTAATCATTTGATTGATAATCATTCCAAAAATATCAATTTGCTTATTTCCTTCAAGAAGAAAGTAAATTAATTCAGCAAATTCTCTATTTCATGATGAGGAATCTCTTGAACATGCAAACAGAGTTGCTACTGCCATTTTTCCGAACATCCTTAGATGAAACGGTACATCTTTGGTTAGCATATTTCCCTTTCTCCATTAAACAATTTTTCCAATGATAAGTTTTGAAATGCTATCATGATCAATTTCAGAACCTGCAACCATATGGCTTTTCAGACTATAGTTGATGACTTTAGATATCATCTTTCTGTTGACATGAATAAAAGTACTTCCAACCAAGGTACTAAAAGTAAGGTTTTTATGATTAATATTATGAATATTTCCATAAAAAATTCTTACTATGTCAGGTGAATATTTTTCAAATCCGAACATGTTTCCCCAAATTCGGTCTTGAACAAATTTCACATAATTGGTATCTGAAACCTCTGGATCAAATCTCTTTTCTTCAATGAAGGTTGCTTCCCTCAAGGCTTGGTATCTTTCAAAGCATGTGGTGTCTATGAAATCCGTAAGGTCATGCTTTTATTTGATCAAGTGAGGATGCTTGATTTTCTCAACCTCTTCGGGAGGAATAAATTGATTCAAGACATACTTGTCTATTCCATGGTTTTCTTACATTGATTTCCTCTTTCTTATACTTGCGAAAATATAAAAAACCCTAGTTTTGGTTTTTACTAGTCTTCCCCAATATGTTCGAACACATAGCAAGAGATTATCTTTTATAGGAAGACTTGAGATAAAAAACCGGAAATAACTAGTTTTAGGAACACATATCCAATCTTGTTTCAATGTCTTTCTTTTGGAAAACCGGTTTTTCATGGACTAGATCTTTATTTCGGATTGATTCCATGTTTTTGTCCAATAGTCTGTTTACTCTTTTATTACCAGAGATTGATAATATTACTTGAAACATGCTCAAGAATTTTATAGAGTATACAGATATGTGATTGAACAAAATATGATATTTGTTAAAAATACTATTTGAATCATAAACCTTGTAGAATTTTAAAAGATCACTTGCTTCATTAAAACAGTTGTGAGGTGTATGAAGCAATCCATAGTTAATAGAATTATTAACTGAAAACTCAATCCTCGAAGGATTACATATTTTACAAAATCGCATCCAAGAAAGCGAAACATTGACAGTCTTTGATCTGAAAATATATACAAATATACTTTGATAGGCTATCCAAAATATATTTAAGATTCCAGATTTCACAAGAACACAATAGCCGAGGTTCATAAAAATCTTAAGTAGAATCTTATGCATCTTCAAGATACGATATGTCTCATTGACCATTAAATCATTATTTATCATAATGATATACAATCATATGACCAAAGGATTACGTAAGTCATTCACGACATACATATTCATAATTCCTAATAGGTTTAGGAATAAAAGTATTACATACTTCATAAGTGTTTTCCACCACAAACTCCTGAAGTAGTCAAATCCTGCCATTACGTTAACTGAATCATTAACAAGATTCAAATATTATAGGATGGATCGTACCAAGCAAAAATTGTTGGATCTTTTCGTGTTTGCCTGATCTGATACCAATTGAAAAGGCGAGGGTACCCAAATATACCTCAAGCTAAAACTTTTCCTTCCTATAAGTCCTTTCTCCGAAAGTGATTGTCAATGGACTGAGTCGAGACAATGCAACTAATAGGTTCACACTTCGTGTGATCGTCTATGGATACGAGATCGAGACAATACAACAACAAAGTATGTTTACTTGATACAAAGGTCCGGACTTAACCAAACTCAATAGGATTCACGTATCAAGTAAATAAGAATTAACGTTTGTGCAATTTATTTTAATTATAATAAAATAATTATAATGCGGAAATATAAAGTAAATGACACAGCAAGATTTTGTTAACGAGGAAACCGAAAATGAAGAAAAACCCCGGGACCTTGTCCAGAATGGAATACTCTCAGGATTAAGTCGCTATACAAAATAAACCAACTTAGTATAGTTGAGACCAACAACTAAACCTATAATTCACCTAGTTCCGTATGTACGCCCATGCCTCCAACCTGTAAACAAGTCACGTACTTGGACCAATTCCTTTGGTTCATATTCCAAACAGTAAAGGAACAACAAATATGTTTGGTATCAACTCTCTTCAACTAAGTGATATGAGTTGCATAAAGGCTCTTCTGTTTATCTTAACATAAACTCCTTTGCCAGGTTCCAAGATCTATCTTATGTTAAATCACCAAAAGGAAATCGGTAAGATTAAGCCAACAACACTCTTAATCCAAAGAATTGTGCTGATGCCGATCTTCTCAATTAATCAATCCAATCTACCACAAGGATAAACCGATTATTAATTGGATCCGCTTTTACCAAAACAAGTATTATGCACACCAAAGATTATAAAACCAAGTTAGAAATATTCTATCTCTTCTTTGTATTCAAATCTTCTTAGATATTCAATAAACACCTGCACACAACTACTTGAATCTCTTGTGATCAATCACACATAGAACGGAGTCTGTTAACAATGGATTATCACAAGATCGTCTTTAGATCTAAGAACAGTCTAAATATCCCTGTCGAAACCTTGAACTAGTTTGAGTGAATCATATATCATAAGAGAAGATTCTCAAGCATAAACAAACTAGGTGCAATCAAGGTTCAACCACCGTTAGTCAATCAAATCAATATGAAAACTAAAGATAAACTGTAATTATCTAGTTTCCCACCAACGGTACGCACTAGAGCTTCTCAATCCCAAAGAAGACTCTAAACTGAGCGGTCGTAAGAGATTTCTCCTAGTTAGGTTACTCTCCTCTCCGAATAGGAAGCTTCACCAGTAACAGTACAACATAGGAAGTTTACTTTCACGAAGGATTAGTTTGCTAGAAATGCAAACTCAAAGTATTCATAGACAAGGAAGTTTGGACACCAAGGAATTTCCAAAACAAAAAATATTCTTCAAGATATTTCCATATTAACCCAGATTCGGTTTTCATAATTCATGTGAATTCACTGTCCAACTTTATGATCGAAATCTCCTTGGAAAATCTTTAACTAGCAAATGCACATTACTAATTCTTATTTTCCATATATAATTAAAAACCTTAATTAAAAGATTCTTAACTTATTTAAATTTGATCTTGGGATTTACTTCCTTCTTAGCTGTTAAGGAATATCTTTGAACAATAAAAGATACACAGTAATGCATGTGTTCAAAGTGTGTCGACATCTTTCTCTTGCAAGTCCTTTTTCATACTTACTCACTTGAAACCGGTTTACCACACTTCCAAACAAGTTTAGAATTGGTTCATTTGACTTTTAAGAACTATGTAATTGATCAAGTAACACTCAATCACAAACCATGGGTGTAACGGTTCTACCAAAACAAGTTTCGGTTCTACCTCCATGTGAGTACTGTGCATAGTCACACTATCTTACCAAAGATACGGCTGACTAGGTACTAGGATCGGTTCCCCACATATATTTGGTATCTAACTTGTATGTGATGCACATGTCCATAGGATCGTTTCCCTTTGCCTAAAAACGTGTTGCACATGTTCATAGGATCGGTTCCCCTTTCTTCTATAAATCTTGATGCACCTCATAGAAGGATCGGTTCCCCTTGTGTAGGATCAGAATATCGCCACAGTAGTGACCTTGTGAAGTTACCATCAAAAGTACACTGTGAAACCATCGCAGGTTAACTACAAGATTGACGTAACAGATGACGACGACATAAATATGAGAAAAGTGTGATGATCTAGCCACAGTAGTGACCTTGTGAAGTTACCATCAAAAGTACACTGTGAAACCATCGCAGGTTAACTACAAGAATGATGTAACAGATGAAGACGGCGTAAACATGAGAAAAGTGTGATGATCTAGCCACAGTAGTGACCTTGCAAAGTTACCATCAAAAGTACACTGCGAAACCATCGTAGGTTAACTACAAGAATGATGTAACAGATGACGACGGCATAAACATGAGAAAAGTGTGATGATCTAGCAAAATTTAAGGTGTTTGCGAAATTAACATTTATAAACTTGCGAAGTATCACAAGTCAGATCCTAATTAAAGTACAGATTAGATGTCATCCACTATGTAATACCCTATATAAAGAGTTGAATAGGCGTAAGGAAAGGGGAGATCAATTTTTAGAGTGTTGAGAAAGTTTTGAGGAGAGAGAAAGTCCAAAATATTGTTGTATTCTTGATTCCATTTCCTTCTTGTAAAATTTTTAGACTCAATTAATAAAAAGTGTCGTTATTGATCTTGAGAAATGTGTTGATTGTGATGAATTCTTATGAGGGATGTATTGTAGGATTTCCTGCAACTACATATTGGCGCTAGAAACAAGGACTAGTTGAAGGAATTCTGATCAAATTGTGATTGAATGAATTTGGAGTAGCTGGTGAAGAGTTTCATATAATTTTCAACAATTCATTGAGATTGAAGAGATGGCTAGAAGAAGAAATACTTCAAGACAACCAACAACTGTTATAAGGAGTAAGAGGCTTGATGGAGAAGGGATAAATGAAATTGGGGAATCATTTAGAATGAACGCAAGAAACAATGAAGAAAATCAGGTTCAACAACCAACTCAGCATATGCCAATACAAAATAGAACTGTGGATTATGATAGAGTGAGTGTACACACTTGACGGTTAGATTCAGCAGAAGAAATGGAAGAAGAGCAACAATTAAGAAATGGTAGACAAGAAGAGAGAAACCATGAAGCAGTTGGAGGAATAGTTCATGGAGATGAAAGAATTGAAGCATTAGAGGCATTGAGACAAAGAATACACGAAGAGAGTAGGTTAGAAGCAGAAGAACGCGCAAATTTGACAAGGCAAAACCATGAGTTGAGAATGAAAAACATGAGATTACAGAATAGAAGGTCAAGAAGTACTACAAGATCAAGCTCGAGATCAATTAGAAGTGAAGTGAGACGAAATTCGCCTATGGTAAATATTAGAGAAGGAAATCGAGAAGAAATACAAAATCCAAATGAAGAACGTCGCGAAAGGAGGGAAATAATTGAAGATCGTTACATCCCACAAGGCGAAATTCTCCAAAATGGACAAAACAACAGGAATCAGGAGAATGGGCAACGTCAGGAACGAAATAATCAAGATGGCGAAGAAAATCAGGAAGAATGAAGGAGAATATTACATGGGAGAGAAATTCAAAGAAATCAACAGGTAATTAAAGATGAAATCGAGAGACATTATGCCGAACAAGCACGTCTAGCTTGGGAAAGGGAAAGGTTGAGAGCATAAGTAGAGGAACAAGATCTCGAAGAGGCAATACGCCAGAACAATCATGATAATCAAGAAAGAAGGCGTGAACAGAATCGTAATAATGGAAATATCAATGAGGAATATGATAGAATACAAAGAAGAGCTTAAAGGCAACAAAAAGAATTGATAAGGAATGACCAAAATCGCAGAGGAGAAAATGAGAGGTACAATCATGTGTGAATTCATGAAGGAGATGAAAGAGGATATCGCAGGGAAAGACGAGAAGAAAATAATAAAAGAAGAAGATCAAAATTTCGCAAGACAAGACAGACATGAACGTAGAAGAAGAGAAGCAGAATTAAAGAGGATAATGGACTAAAACCCTGGTGTAAATGAACAAATCTTAAGAGAACTAGCAGAAATGAGAGGAATGTTAAATAACAGAAAATAAATAGTCAAAAGACAATTGGATGAAGCTATAGAAGAAGCTGCGAAAACTCCATTCACACAAGAAGTACAATTAGGAGGAATTCCCCCAAAGTGCAACCTGCCTGCATTAACTAGCATCTTTGATGGGACAACATATGCAATTCAACACATTAAAGCTTATGTGAGATGTATGCTACAATGGGAAAATCATGATGCTGTATTGTGCAAATATTTTGCTTCAAGTCTAACGGGAGAGGCCTTAAAGTGGTTTAAAGGCTTACCAAATAATACCATAACATCTTTCAATCATTTGCAGACTACGTTCTTAGGGGCGTATATAAGTAATAATTCATCGCGACCTGGTATTGAAGATGTATTTGGGTTAAAACAAAGGTTTGGAGAAAGTTTGAAGCATTTAACCACAAGATGGAAGATAATGTGTAGTGATATGGCTGGACGAGTGGATGAGAGATATCTCATTTTATCATTTATTAATACAATGTTCGCAACCAACCTGCTGTATATTCGAATTTTCATAGTCAAGAACACGATCACAATGACTGAATTGCGAGAGCTTCAGGAAGAATATATTGCTCTTGAGGAAAAACAAAATGAGATGGAATCATACCCAGTTGCGAACACAAGTTCAAAGGCAGCAAATGCAAGCATATTACCAAAATTGATAAACACAGAGGCGAGCACTTCGCAGACAAAACAAGAAAAGATGATGGAGAATAGTCAGCAGAAGCTAGTAGCTATGGAGAGTCGTGATCAAGAAGAATTTGAAAGATAAAGAAACTTCTATATCCGAGGTGGAAATAATAATATTCCAAGACTTGATTAGCTGCAATAAACATATGGAGGTAAGGGAAAATTATCACAGAGGCCAAGGAAATCAAAAGATGATATGGGAAGATATCAAGATTCCACCCCTGAGTGCTAGTGTAGAAAAAATATGGGAAGCTATAATCTTGATGGAGAATATACCAGCACCCTGGAACATGGGAAAAGAGCCACCTCCAAATCACCGAAGTCAAGAATTTTGTTCTTACCATCATTTTCATGGACATTCAACAAATGACTGCAGAAATATAAAGAGAATCATTCTCATAATGATAGATCAAGGAAAAGTAAATCATTTTCTTATGTGACAACATCAATCTCAACCGTTACCACCTCCACCAGAAATTCGCAGAATTAATACAACAAAGGGAGGAGAAACATATGTAATAGAAGTTGGAGCAAAGGCGAAGAATCTATTTTGTCACTCTATCGTACATTCATATAAAACGATTGAAGACTTTCACGATAATGTTCTGAGCAGAGTATTCGCAAGAGATGCTGATGGGAGAGAAATAATGAACATTGTGAAGGTCTCACCATTAAAAGACTGGCAAAAGCAGAATATTTCCTTCACCACAGAAGAAGTACCTGAAGGTGGAGAAATGCATGAAAACCCATTGGTGATGAGATTAGAGATTAATCCAAAACCAAGTGATGATGAAGATGATGAAGCTGAGGACTCATGGGCAATCAACAGAGTTTTAATTGATATTGGAAGTTCTGTAGATATCCTGTTCTATCATGCTTATAAAACTATGGGTGGAAAAGATGAAGATTTGATACCTCCAACTTACAAAATCTATGGTTTCAACGGAACTGCTAATAAACCTAAAGGTGAAGTCACTATGCGAATTCCATTGAAAGGAATATCTTCTGAAATTCCATTATGTGTTGTCGACGTGGAGTCACCATATAACGCCTTAATTGGTAGAACTTGGCTACATGGGATTCTAGGAATAGCATCGATATTTCATCAGTGCATCAAGTTCCCTCATCCAAGTGGAGTTGGCATTATAAAAGAAGACTGGATTGAAGGAAAGAAGTGTTATGAAATTGATGTTGAGTCATGCGAAGAATGAACTACAGAGAAAGAGAATTAGAAACGTAACATCAAAGGAAAGCAGAGAAGTAAGAGATTGATGGTTGATGAAGTAGAGAAGATAACAGAAAAAATGTTGCGAAGTAAATGTTTGCTGAAAATAGGAAGTGGCGAAATGTTCGCAGAAAGCAACAAAGCCGCAGAAAATATCAATGATGCAGAGGCAGAAAGCGGCAAAGGTAAGAAACTTATAATTTGATATTAGAATAAAATTGAGAAAAGAAAGAATGACAAAGAATTGAGAATTGAGAAAATTTTCAAAAAATATATTTTATGGAATAACAAAGACAAGAATTCAGAAATTACAATAAGAGCTGAAATGTAAAAACATAATAATCAGAACAATCATAATGGGGCGAACCTACTATGGCGTGCACCCTAGTTCGTGAAATCAAAATTTTGCAAGATGCAAATGTAAGACCTAAAGTACGCCATAGAAGGGGGTACATGTTGCATGGCTCAGCAAAAAGGTTACACCGCTACTGGAACGTGAGCCATGGAGATTTGGGGTCAATAAAAACCTATCCAGAAGAGGCACCTTGGATTCTCAACTTAAGCATATGACTTGAGTTAGGTGACTAGGGTAATAAGGACTCTCCTAAGGAGTGCAGAATATGACCAGGGCGCCGAGGTACACGGTTGAGTCAAGAGTGCCCGGGGCGTTTGGAGTGTACCTTGCCATTCTTGACAAGTCTTAGCTATGATGCATTCGACCATAAGAAAACCCCACTTAGGGTGCAGTCTCGTAACCATAAGCCATATAGGCAAAAGGGATAAGAGGCTGCGAAAACAACTAGTTGTTGTCAAGACTGGATGGGCGGAGCTAGCCTTGTATGGCAGAAGTACGTCTCCTTGAAGGGGGAAGATAAGGGCGGCACCCTCCATTAGGGAGCTAATAAGTGTCTTAAGACGCAAATGTCATGATGCTTTATTTTCGCAAGAATATTTAGGCTTGTCATATTTGTGCGACAATCCTGAAGAGGCAATAATACAAAAGAGAAAGATAAGGCGAGATCAATGGGTCAGTACATGAAAGTGTAAAGACGTCCTGCGATTTCGTCGCACGATGGAAATGTCATGGGGATTTATTTTCGCAAGAATATTTAGGCCTGTCATATTGTCGCAACAAAAATCATAAGATAAAAAGGTTAAGGCAAGATCAAGGGGTTTTTGCATGAAAATTCAAAGACGTCCTGCGATTTTTTCGTAATGACAAGAGGTGGCAAAATAAGACCTTTACTTAGGAAGGCAAAATAAGACCACATCAGAATATAAGGAAGATTGCAATCCTAAAATATGTGATTGCGAGATTATGCAGAAATAACTGCGAGATTTGGAAATGCATATACTGAAAGATTCTTCAACAATCTTACTGTACAAAGGTAACTTGCTTAATCTTTCATTTGAATACAAATAACAGAGGCAAGTATGGGGATGCATAGAACGAGAAAATGTTATTTGTCTCCATATGATAGATTTATGCATAAGATAAAACATTAATACTTGTATATTGATAAACCCATATTGCAAAAGAAAGAATTGTGTTCTCTAACGCGTGCAGGTAGAAACAAAAAGAAATAAGAACTTGTATTGGAAACTGAAGAAATTCACAGTGATAGATTACAAAAATAAAAGATTAAAGGAAAAATATATAGATATTACAAAGAATCAAAGAAGGAAACAAAAATTATTTCTTGCTTGATTCTTCATCATCTTCATCAGACTCTTCTCCTTCCTCACTAGCGTCAGACTCTTCTTCTTCTACATCTTCATCAGATTCTTCTTTTTCGCTAGCATCACTATCAGAGATGACCAGAGGAGGTACATTCTTTGGAACTTATTCCAAGAGGCAAGGATATGTAGAATGAAGAATGGTGTTGTCATCGCAAACCTTTTTGATAGTTTGGTTGCGAAAAAGAATAGCATCATTCTTAAAATTCGCAACTGTGATCTTTAATTGGTTCTTAAATCTGGAACATTTATCATTGCGAGAAGCAAGATCCTTTGAGAGATGCCCCTTCTCAGTCTCAAATTCTTCAATTCTTTTACGAAATCTCTCTTCAGCTTCTACGAAAATATATCAATGAATTATCAACTTGGTGGTAATTTACGAAAAACAAACAATTAAATAAGGAAGAGCAGTTAACAACCTTCTCTGTCAGAAATCATATCTCTAACCAAGGCCGTGTGTTCAGTATAGAGGCTAACATCTACACCTAGATTATTCCTGGAGTTATCTAGAACTTTCGTAGCCCAAGCGAATTCATCATCATTATGTATTAGAAGACATAAGCGAACTTCACTCTCTCTTTCGCTAAGTATAGCGTTTTGGCGAATAACTTCATCTCGTTCAATTTGAATCTCAAGAAGAGTTTCATGGAATTTCGCTAGAGTTTGAGCACCTTGGAGAGCCATACGATCTTTTTCATCTACGAGACTACTATTTTTGGTTCTTAAATTATTAATTTCCTCTTTGGAGTTAAGATATAAACGCTTAAAATTATTGGCTAAGCCCAAGCTGGATCTATGGTCAATCTCTAAGAAGCGAAATTTGGATCTGAGTTCACCTACGGAAAGGGACTTAATCTTGTCGTTTGAAAAACTATTTAAAGAATTATTAAGAAGTTCAAGTAGGGTATCATTATCTATGGGTTCGTGAAAAGAACGAAGAATGGTAGCTTCATCAGAAAGACCATAAACGTCTGCGAAAATGGTAAATCATATGAAGAAAGATAATGAGAAAACGAAATGAAGAAAAGCTTTATACCATAGAGTTGATTATTGGCATCTTGAAGACTAAATATTTTGTTCTTCTGAGTGGAATTTTCAGAATCCAACTTCTTATTCTTTTCGCGAAGATCAGCAGCTTTAACCTCCAGTTCTTCGTTTCTCTGGCGAAGTAGAAGATTCTTCTTTTCAAGAGCCCCACGTCTTTTTTCCAAATCTGAGGCAACAACGAAAGAAGCTCTTCCAGTCTGCGAAAGAAATCAAAAATTATCAAGATAGATATAATTCTGAATGATAAGTATGAAGAAGAAACAAAGAAGTGAAATCATACCAAAATACCAAGTGAGTTCAGAAAGTCAAAAGTCACTGATCTAGAAACTCCGCGAAGAGAACTATCACCATCCAATAGAGTGGAGTCACAGATATTCGCAAGAGCTTTGCATGTATTGGTGAGATTTTCATTACCAATCCCTTGCATGGAATCAGAAAAGATGTTAGACAATTGTTCCATTGAAGACTCAGAAGAGGCACCTTCTTTTGCGAATACATCATCCTCATATGTACTCTCACCATAGTGGGAACTTGAGGGAGAGGGAGAGCGAACTTTTCTTTTCTTTGAAGATGGGGAGGCGGATTTTTCCTTGCGAAGAACATTTTTACCCTTTCCTTTGGTCTTCACAGCATTATACCCTTCTTCTTCCGAAACTACAACGCCAATATACGCACACGAATGAAGATAAGAAACAGAGGCAACAATATTGTTAAAAATGGTAAAGGAAAGTATTTCTTACTTCATCCGTGACCGAGCGAAGTGCTGGTAGGGTGCTTTCCTTGCTAGTTCTCTTATAGCTTCTTCTTAACTTGTTAATCTGAAGTTTTCGCAAAGTTAATAAGTATAAAGAAGAATGAAGATAATAGACTGAACGAAAGAAACATACCTCTTTCTCTTTCTCAGGCCAATTCAATACCCAAGGTTTGTATGTAGCGAGATTGTTTCGTCGGCGGCTTTCCAAAATCTGTCTTTCATTTGGAAAATCAAAGTCTCATTCGCAGGAAGCACGTGTGAACCAGAAACATAAGGGCCCCTCAAAATCAGTAGAAAGACGCACCACTTTTCATCTTTAGATTGGCGAGGAGTTTTATTCTTTCCAGAATGCCAATCAATGTCATGCATAAGCTTCTTATCGTACTTAACATTTTCCTTCCTCTTCAAGCGAATACCCCAACGAGTTTTGACGTCCTTCATAGGTATTAGTTCATAATTATCAAAGAAGCTTTCTGCGGTGTATTTTTCGGGAAGAATTTCTAATTCCTTAAATTCAGGATCCCTAACATCTTTTGAATAAAGAGACCCTTTTCTAACACCAAGGTTGGAGAATTCAAGCATTAAGCGAATGCAATCCCCACTTAATTGATATATGTCCCGCGAGAATTTCGCGAGGGAGAGTATTTCATAGAATAAAGGAAGGTTAGGATCATAAAGAGTGATAGGAAGGCCAGCGAGAATCTGACCCAACGAAACTCTGATCTCTTTATCATCACAGTGATAATCATAAAATAACTTAGCAGAAAGAATGAAAGTGGCTTCTTGATGATGAATAGTGGATAATTGTTTTTAGGTAAAAACTACTTCTGCTGGTTTTAGTAATTTGTGGTGTGTGGATGAGAAATGAATCTAAACCCTAAACAAATGCATTACACGTGAGCGCTTTTGATTCGAGAGATCAATCTATACAATTCTAGCCTAAACCAAGAAATGGTCGTTCCAGACTTGTTTCGGTCACAAAGTAAAGGAGATGGGGTTGATCTTAGGTAGGGAAGCGAAGAAGGTGTTGATATTATGAAGGTCTAGGCTTGTTTATGACTTGTAACAGAAGGGTGATCAGGCTTATGATTAATGCAAGCAGGCTTTGGGTGTTTGAATACGCTTCGTATTAACACTTGGTTTCTGTGTTGTTCTGTTTTGGAAATAGGGAGGAGAACCTATTTATACAAGTCATTTGGTCCTTATTCACATCTCTCATGGGAAGTGGAGAAAGTGGAGTGATGGATTAGTGGAGTTGCGTGTTAGTGTCACATGATCAGTCTTGCCCACTTCTCCCATCATCACTAACCATCCATGTCTTCCTGACACGTTCTTTTGATGGCGTGTTGCACGCTGCATGTTGTAAACCGCCAGTATGTATCCCCCAGTTTGTGACATGATTGATGTCTCGAGTGTGTGGATCATGGGACCCACAGAAGGTATCATCTAATGCTAGATTAGATTAAATATCTAAGTTATTTAAGAAGTCGATACTCAAGAAATATCGTGTATATCCTGCGCATGTAATGCATCGAATATATTTAATATGCATGAAGCATCGCTATTTTAAAGCTTAACGGAGCAAGTCACGAATTAAATGTCTTAAAATAACATCATGTCCAGCCATCTTCGAGTGACCGTTTGGAGGCTGCATGGGGGAGCCATGCCTTAGCCAATCACATTATGTAGAAGAGTGGTGAATAATGATCATGGTGATACCTCACTGGTCTCCTAACTCCTATCCTAGGCCGTCTATCCAAGAAAGCGTAGTTGGACGGACGAGATGGCTTGCGACCCCGTATACGACCGTCGGATTAGGGCTTATGAGGTATGAAAACTCCCTCCTTCAGCTCAATCGAATTTGATCTTAAGGAATATTTTTTGAGGGATCCATTGGTCCTGCATGGAGGCGGTGCACTGATGTTCACGCCCGTGCCATCTTGTCTCGCAAAGGTCCGATCTAAACCATCCAATTTAGCAGGAAAAGGGGAATGGTTGAGATCAGTTTTCAATAGGAATCATATGTCGTAAAGGATTCTTTAAGGAGGCATGGTATGCCACCTTTGGGCCCACGAACCGATATGTCCGGCCAAGGTCGGCCTTGGCCGATCGGTCAAGCATGAAGTCGGGCCCACGGTCATCGTTTTGACATGCTCAGAACCCTTTAAATCGACATCTACACCCTCCGCCTAAGCCTGCAAATATGGACGATCGTGATCGATTTGCGACACATGGATGATGCCGCAAAACCCTAATTAGGGTTTCGGACGGCCAACTTCAACCGATCGAATTTGGTGGTTGTGTACCTCCCTTGGGGAGGCCGATTGCACAGGGTCCATCTTGGGCCGGTGGTGAATACATGCATGCTTGATCCACGGTCCTGGTCGGGATCTAAGCCATCCAACCATGCCTGCGAAGTTGGATGGTCACGATCAATTTGGGACTTTTAGGGTTTCTCAAGGAATCAAAACAACCGTGTTTGGGCAACCATTTGTTGCTACATGACCTGGTTGTGGGAGAACCGATCAAACGGGTAGAAAATGGTCCCGTCAATGGGTGTACCAACACTTCACCACTTGATCGAGGTGCGATCTAAACCATCCAACCATGCCTGCGAAGTTGGATGGTTGCGACCTCTTTGAGACTATTTTTCGACAGTTTTATGCATTCAAGCCGCTCCATGCCTGCTCGACCATCCCCTTTCAGGGTTGGTGTTTGGCGACTATTTGGGGTAAGGCATGCTTTCGACCAACCAGGGAATAACCGAGTCCCGCTGGTGGTCATTGCAGTGGTTGCCTGCTCCTGCTAGGGTTCGTCTGGGCTAGTTAAATCGTGTGGCCAACTTGCATGGTCGTGATTGATTCTGAGACTTCTTTGGACATTCCAGATTCAATTATGCTCAATCGGGCTAGTATAACACACCGAGAGATGATCCTATTTGGTAGAAAATAATGTAGCATGTACGGGTATTTCATGCATGCCTCAGTGTTGATACTTGGATATTCATGCACCAGCCATGAGAGTTCTGCTAAGAACAGCACAGGAAATACAAGGCGATTCATGCATTAATTGGTAATGCTAAAATTCACAAAATACTTGGGATTGTTTCTACATGCTCCATTCTAGGTGAATTAATAAAGCGAAAAAGTATTCATCACTTATCAAATGGCCTGACGACTGTACAAAAATTTGGTTTTTCAACTTTTGCCCTGAACTAAAATCCACCATCAACATTAAGTCCCCTTCCTAGAACATGATGGTTACACTATTGTGGGGTAGGCATTAGATGGTGACATATACAATATAAGAAAACGAGATGAAGGAAGTCTACCTGGAGGGACTCTGACCAATCTTGGGCAATCCTCTATGCATGCGTGACTATGGGCCTTGGTGGGATCGGCTTCCTCCCTTAGGTGTTTGAGTTAGGAATGGAATTCTTCTTCTACTGGGATTCTCGGCGTAGGTGTTCACACACTGCTGGTCAAATCGTTCGTATCCAGCTGCTCTCCCAATCTTTGATTAGGGTTTGAAAGAAGGTATGACTTGGTCGGTGTTGAATCCTCATATATCGGGTAAGCTTTGCCGTAACCGCTTTACTCTTCCTTTAGGGTTTTCTCAGTATATATGCGTGTGTAAAGATTTTGAATCACTTTCTACAATTTTACAATAGGGTTCTCTGGCAGAAACTCATTTTCCTCATCATGTCGGACATCAGTGGATCATCTTCTTCATACCATCCATGGTCTTCTATTAAGCGCACACGACCTGCATTTGGGCCTTATGATGAATCCCCTGCTCGTGTTCTCCGAGTCAATAAGGTCATACAGGTTTGTATTTCTTTCTATTTTCTTTTTCGAACAGTTGTTTGTTATTCATGATGATCAGGCGAATGATCCTTTCTTTTGCAGAGATACCCCACTAGAGCATGTGTGACGGTTATCGACGATGATGATTTAACCAGCCCTCTTCATTCGAACTTGAATACGCCTGCCGCTATGGACCTTGAAGATGCTGATCTGGGTATCTCATCTTACGAATAACCCAATGCGGGTCTTTCCTTCGATGTACGCATGAAATGTCTATCTTCCAGCTACCGAGACGTCGGTAGATTCTTAGTACGGAAGGAGTTTGTGCCTTTGTACACAAAGGTGTGGAGAAAGTATGGCCACATCGTAACTAGGAATGTAGTTCAGCACTGTTCATCTGCTCTGGTCACTACGGTAAACTGTCTTCTTCCCATGATTGCTGAGATGGAGAATATTTATATCCGCAACGTCGTTGAATCAAACCTCGAAGAGTGGGAGAACATGTTATCTACCTGCGAATCCATGGAGTTCAACGTTGGCTGGTTGTGGCAGCGTCTTGACATCATCAAGGTTAATTGAGTTGGTATCTTCGTGAATGGTGTTCCTGCTACGAAAGATATCTTGGAGGAGGAGAAGGCTCTGGATACGGAATCAGAGAAGGTGGAGCAGGCAGTCCAAAACTTGAAGGACGGGACAGAGAAATACTGATCATGAACCAATATTCCTTGATTTGAGTAAATATTGCTCATCTGAGCAAGTGTTGCTCGTCTGATGAATTATTGGTAGCGTGACCAAAATAAAATATTAATTAAAGCACTGGTAGTTGAACCGAGCATAATTAATAAGAATATTGATCATGAGATCATTGCAAAATTATTAGTGTTTGAATCTGGAATCAGGATCCTTGGATTCAGAAACCCTAATTTGATCAATTGATGACCAATTGATGGTTTATTTGAAAATTAACCATGGAATGAAGGAGAACCGGCTTCATGGGACCGTGGATTGACCATGAAATTCTCATATTATCACATGAGCAAAAACCAATACCTCTTTGAAGAGTTGGTGAGTTGTTGAAAGAATGATTAAATGCTGGTTTAATCATTTGTTGAATTACTACTGGGTTCAGCATTAGGTGATAAAACCTAATTAATTATTAAAATATGAGGGACCGAACAAGGATTTATGAAACCGGCCCTAGGTGGTCATGGGATCAAATGATTATCGCTCCGTCAAATTCTAAAATTATTCGGAGAGTTTAGGACCCAATACACACAATTGTGCAAATTAGGTCAGATTGTGAGAAACACGTGGGGCTGGCTCATTGCAAGCCAAAAAGATAACCCTGGTCGTTCAAGGTAACATGCTTTCTTCGTTAAGACGTCCGTGTTTCAATCCTGAGAATTTTGATATTTTCTAGTGCTCGTTTGAGCGACCATTTGAGAAAATATGACAAAATTAGGGTTTTCTGATAAAACCGTCAAAACTTCATCAGATGAAGGAAAATAATGAAAAAGTGAAAATATTATGGAGTGTGGGACCAATCATGACCGTGGGAAAGGCTGGCCAGCCAAGGAAGCCATCCCACACGTTTTCCATAATTTTGTAATATTTTTCATGATTTTAGGGAAATATGATAAAACGAAGGAGTTTTGCTAAAATTAAAGAGTTTTGTTGAAATCAAGGAGTTTCCATGAGATGAGGGAAACATAAAAAATCATAAATAATAAAATAAGGGACGTGTGGGACCGGCTTGGAGCATGACTGGCCGGCCAGGGCCCGGTCCCGTGCGTTTTCCCTATTTTATGCATTATTTCATGATTTGAAGGAATTTTCATAATTTGAAGGAAATATCATGAAATCATGGAATTTTCATGGGATTATGAAAACATGAAAAATATGCTAATAAAAGAGTGGGACGTGTGATCCATCTAGGGTTTGGACGACCGGCCATGGCCCGTGCACACGGGTTTCCCTAATTTTTATTATTCTTCATGGGATCAAGGAAATATCATGAGATTAAGGAGTTTTCATGAAATTAGGGAAATAATAATAAAATAATGAGGAATCATGAGGTGTGGGGACGGCTGGGACCAAGGCATGGCCGGTTGGCCAATGGTCACGCCCATTACGTTTTTTTCCCTAATTTTATATTATTTCCTATGTGCGAAGGAAGCACCATGAAATTGAGGAGTTTCCTCAAAATAAAAGATATTCGTTCAAATGAAAGGGTTTTTCATAAACTCAGGGAAAACAACAAAAATATGATAAAAATATGAGAGTTACGTGGGATTGACCACGGCACAGTCGGCCGGTCAGTGGGTCCATGCTCCCAGCGCCTTGGTCAATTTTTATTTATTCGTCATTTTTCATCCTATTTTGCATAGGTTCATCGTTTCATCATATTTTGAAATACTCGTTCGTGCGGTGGTTATTAATGTATCATTGTTGAATACACTTGCACCATTTGAGACAAGGCTTGCTCAGAAAGCAGCTCTAATGCCTGTGCGTCCAATATTTATTACTAATCCATGGATTTCTTCTGGGAAGGACCATAGATTGCGTAATGAAATACTTTGCAAAAATATTTGAATATTTTCAGAAATTCTGCGAATGAATCTAGAATTTAAGTTTGAGACATGGCTTGCTCAGAAGGAAGCTCTGATGCCCGTGCGTCCAATATTTATTACTAATCCATGGATCTCTGCTGGGAAGAACCATGGTTTGCGTAATGAAATATTTTGCGAAAATATTTGAATATTTTCAGAAATTCTGCGGATAAATCCAAGAATTTAAGTTTGAGACAGGGCTCGCTCAGAAGGCAGCTCTGATGCCCGTGCATCCAATATTTATTACCAATCCATGGATTTATGCTGGGAAGAACCATGGTTTGCGTAATGAAATATTTTGCGAAAATATTTGAATATTTTCATAAATTCTGCGGATGAATCCAAGAATTTAGGAATAATTAATTTATGACTTTATACTAGTAGAGCAAGTTGTCTAGGAGCATTAATTATTTTGATATGAAATTGATGGAGCTTCATATCTTTTACATATCCAGGGTAAACTCGTTGTTTGTATCCTGAAAACATCATCACTCTATACTAGCAGAGCAAGTTGTTTGGGAGTTGTCCATCCCGTGATAGAAATAATTATTGAAGTGCTCAGTACTACTTATGAGATATGGCGATGTCCAGCTGTGAGACTACATATCTATATGCACTCTGAGAGAAAGTATTCTCAATCAGAGGATTCAATGAGAGACCCGTGTCTCGATATTCACGTATGATTGCTGGATCAGAGGTTTGTATAATTATGGGTTTACGATTTTAGCCTTTTTCGAAAATCCACTATCTACATTAAGTCCCCTGCTTAATGTGGAAAGCCATTTTCCTCAGTCAGCATTGAATGGTGATTTTCCGGTCATAATAATACAAGTAATTGAACTCAGTCGTAAGTTAAGATGTTACCGGATTTCGATCATACGAGCGTACCATGACTTGAAAGATGGTTCCAGTAGCATGATAGAATGTCGTTTGATGAGCATAATTTGGTGTTGAACCACTGATTTGGATGATGGGATCTTGGTCATTCAGGATTCGCGGGCCGGGCCCAGTAAGGAAATCCTTGGAAAATTAGGTTTTGGAAATAAAGTTTGATATAAAAGGAATTGCTCCCTTTTTTTTTTAATTATCCCGCACGACCAGAGCTTCATCACCTCATCACCTTCACGCCATCATCAAGAGGAGCAGGAAAGTTCGCCGGAGCGCCACCGTCCAACGTCGCCGTAGCCACCGTCGGTCAATTTCCGGCCGGCGCCGACAGGTATGCTTCGAACTCTTTTTTTGTTTTTTTGCTAATGCTCATGAATTCTATGGGTTGTTCACATATTTTTCATGATAAAATTATATACCCGTGTATATATGAGTGTGGGTTTCGTCGAAAACCTTCGTTTTTGAAAACGTTTGTTCGTTTGATCGTTAGTTTTTGAAAACTAGTAATAATCCATGATTTAGGAGAAGTTTTCCTTCATATATGAATATGTAGGTTCAGTGATGAAACTATGTTGATGAGCTTTCACGTGAGCCAAAGTTTTATCACAAAAGTGAATTTTTCACAAAACCGTAGTGAAATCTTCGTTTTAAAGAATAACGATGATGCGGAGAAGCGGGTTCTCTTCTTTATGTATATATGAACTTATGTCCAGTGATAAAATCTTGTGAATGAGCTTTCATGTAAAAATTTACCATGTAATGTGTGAGTTTTCACGAAATTAAAATAAACCTTATTTTCAAATACGTATGACGGCACGAAGGAAAAGAGTTTTTGTAAAACCATGGTCGGTTCATGGAAAAGTTTTTTTTTTTTTTGAAACCGTGGAGTATCCACGATTTATTTTTGTGAGCCAGGCTCACGTTAAAAAATATTCATTTATTTATGTGAGTAAATAAACGTTCTTTTTATATATATATGTATGCAAATATATATTGTTTCTCTAAAATCAAAACTTGAGTTTTGTGTGATGTTGCTTAAAGATAAAATTATTTATGATGAAATAATGTTTTAGTTTCCATAATTCTATGGTGAATGTTCACTCAGTAGAAAAGTTCATGATTTTATGAAAAATCTGAGTTTTTGAACGTCTTTTGTAGGTCTTGAAGAAGCAGACATTTTTTGGAGCATTAATTGCATTACTCTCACTATTGTTTAGTGGAAGCATAAAAAGGTACAATTTAAGAGTTACCGTTAGACGCTAGTATTCCTCCAATTCCGGATAATGTACTGAAGTAGAATGTGATGTGCATTTTGCAGCTACTTCGTAAATATGACCAGCTCTCAAGTTAACGACAGTTCAAGAGATGAAACGCGTGTTGATGATGACATCTCCAGAGATGAAAGATGCACAGATGAAACTTCCATTGGTGAAGATGAAGATGAAATCCATGAGATTAAAAACGTCCCGAATATTGATGATGCATTTTTTGAGGAAGATCCTTCAGGAGCTGAAAAATATTTAAAATCTCCAGCGTATCGTCTGCTGATAAATCCCAGGACTATCACTTAGAAGAAATTCGTGACTCCCAAGACAGTCATCCGATTTTGTCTTGAACGTCGGGTCTTCCTTGCATCAATTATAGAATTTAATCTTTCTCGTCGACCTTTGGAGAAGTTTGCTGGATGGGCGAGGTATATGCTGGGTTTTCCTCATGTGAGGGCTATGCTCGATCAGGCGCAGGTGACAAGATCTATTCAATCTTCTGGGGAGTTATTCATCTATCACGACGCGAGAAGTATTGTAGCTCTGCTTGCTCGCTGGTGTATTCCTACTCACACCTTCATATGCATATGGGGAGAGTTTACCATTACCCTGGAAGACGTGGTAGCTTTGATGCATCTCCCAATCACAGGTAATCTTCCTGGGGATCTTTCAGATGAGGAGACTGTCGTTTCTCATGTCTTGACAGCTGCAATGGAGGAAGCAAATAAGGCTGGTAGTAAAGGATTCTATGCTTTCTGGTTGACACGCTGGTGGCCCAAAGACGAGGTTTCTGATAAACATACTGACGGCATGTTACCCATTGTTGCTTTCTTGTATTTATGGTCTTCCAGAGATGTCTTTGAAGACAGCGAAAACTTGTTGAAGCCTTTTGTGATCCCCTTTGATATTAAGATGGCTCAAGGAGAGCAACTCCCAATAGGTAGCTTGTTCTTGGGCTTCTTGTATTACAAATTAGATTCTTTGGTTATAGACTCCAGTGTGTCAAATAGCTTCATGAAGATTGAATGTTATGCTAACACGATGTTTCTTCAAGCTCTGATGTGGGAACACTTCAAGAATTATGCACCTATTCCTCGTAATATATTTCAAGGACTGAATACTGATGCTCGCCATATTTTCCCTGAGAAAGACAATGCTAGAATCATGCGTTGGTCCACAAAGTAGCCTCGGTGCAAGGCGCACCTTATTGACGTGTTGGATGATGAATCTGAATTCACTTTTCGTCCTTGGGTGTCAGTGCCTTCTTATATCTCCCAACCGATGACTTTCAACGTTGGGGAGACCACTAGTTTGCCGTCCGGTGCAGATCTGAGCGATGGTGAGAGGTACTTCATGTTGAGTTGCACTCCTGGTCATCTGTTGTCAATCTCATATGGAGAATTTTCAGTGGAAGAATATAATAATGATAGAGCGGCTCGACAAATGGGCATGGACCAGTGCGTTCCAACTATTCGGAGAAGGAAACCATCAATTGAGCATCTCATGGCTCTTTTAGACCATATGAGACTTTGCGAATTCCAGTAACCATCAATTTTGCTACTGGAATTTGCCACAGGCAGCTCTAATTCCTGTGCGTCCAATATTTATTACTAATCCATGGATTTCTGCTGGGAAGGACCATAGATTGCGTAATGAAATACTTTGCGAAAATATTTGAATATTTTCAGAAATTCTGCGAATGAATCCAGAATTTAAGTTTGAGACATGGCTTGCTTAGAAGGAAGCTCTGATGCCCGTGCGTCCAATATTTATTACTAATCCATGGATCTCTGATGGGAAGAACCATGGTTTGCGTAATGAAATATTTTGCGAAAATATTTGAATATTTTCAGAAATTCTGCGGATAAATCCAAGAATTTAAGTTTGAGACAGGGCTCGCTCGAAAGGCAGCTCTGATGCCCGTGCATCCAATATTTATTACCAATCCATGGATTTATGCTGGGAAGAACCATGGTTTGCGTAATGAAATATTTTGCGAAAATATTTGAATATTTTCATAAATTCTGCGGATGAATCCAAGAATTTAGGAATAATTAATTTATGACTTTATACTAGTAGAGCAAGCTGTCTAGGAGCATTAATTATTTTGATATGAACTTGCTGGAGCTTCATATCTTTTACATATCCAGGGTAAACTCGTTGTTTGTATCCTGAAAACATCATCACTCTATACTAGCAGAGCAAGTTGTTTGGGAGTTGTCCATCCCGTGATAGAAATAATTACTGAAGTGCTCAGTACTACTTGTGAGATATGGCGGTGTCCAGCTGTGAGACTACATATCTATATGCACTCTGAGATAAAGTATTCTCAATCAGAGGATTCAATGAGAGACCCGTGTCTCGATATTCACGTCTGATTGCTGGATCAGAGGTTTGTATAATTATGGGTTTATGATTTTAGCCTTTTTCGAAAATCCACTATCTACATTAAGTCCCCTTCTTAATGAGGAAAGCCATGTTCCTCAGTCAGCATTGAATGGTGATTTTCCGGTCATAATAATACAAGTAATTGAACTCAGTCGTAAGTTAAGATGTTACCGTATTTCGATCGTACGAGCTTACCATGACTTGAAAGATGGTTCCAGTAGCATGATATAATGTCGTTTGATGAGCATAATTTGGTGTTGAACCATTGATTTGGATGACGGGATCTTGGTCATTCAGGATTCGCGGGCCGGGCCCAGTAAGGAAATCCTTGGAAAATTAGGTTTTGGAAATAAAGTTTGATATAAAAGGAATTGCTCCCTTTTTTTTTTAATTTTCCCGCACGAACAGAGCTTCATCACCTCATCACCTTCACGCCATCATCAAGAGGAGCAGGAAAGTTCGCCGGAGCGCCACCGTCCAACGTCAATTTCCGGTCAATTTCTACGCGCGCGCTGTGTATGCTTGAACTTTTTTTTTTTTTTTTTTGCTGATGCTCATGAGTTCTATGGTTTGTTCACATATTTTTCATGATAAAATTATATACCCGTGTATATATGAGTGTGGGTTTCGTCGAAAACCTTCGTTTTTGAAAACGTTTGTTCGTTTGATCGTTAGTTTTTGAAAACTAGTAATACTCCATGATTTAGGAGAAGTTTTCCTTCATATATGAATATGTAGGTTCAGTGATGAAACTATGTTGATGAGCTTTCACGTGAGCCAAAGTTTTATCACAAAAGTGAATTTTTCACAAAACCGTAGTGAAATCTTCGTTTTAAAGAATAACGATGATGCGGAGAAGCGGGTTCTCGTCTTTATGTATATATGAACTTATGTCCAGTGATAAAATCTTGTGTATGAGCTTTCATGTAAAAATTTACCATGTAATGTGTGAGTTTTCACGAAATTGAAATAAACCTTCGTTTCAAATACGTATGACGGCACGAAGGAAAAGTGTTTTTGTAAAACCATGGTCGGTTCATGGAAAAGTTTTTTTTTTTTTTGAAACCGTGGAGTATCCACGATTTATTTTTGTGAGCCAGGCTCACGTTAAAAAATATTCATTTATTTACGTGAGTAAATAAACGTTCTGTTTATATATATATATATATATATGTATGCAAATATATATTGTTTCTCTAAAATCAAAACTTGAGTTTTGTGTGATGTTGCTTAAAGATAAAATTATTTATGATGAAATAATGTTTTAGTTTCCATAATTCTATGGTGAATGTTCACTCAGTAGAAAAGTTCATGATTTTATGAAAAATCTGAGTTTTTGAACGTCTTTTGTAGGTCTTGAAGAAGCAGTCATTTTTTGGAGCATTAATTGCATTACTCTCACTATTGTTTAGTGGAAGCATAAAAAGGTAAGAGTTAAGGGACATGTGGGCATGTGGGACCGGCTTGGAGCATGACTGGGCGGCCAAGGCCCGGTCCCGTGCGTTTTCCCTATTTTATGCATTATTTCATGATTTGAAGGAATTTTCATAATTTGAAGGAAATATCATGAAATCATGGAATTTTCATGGGATTATGAAAACATGAAAAATATGCTAATAAAAGAGTGGGACGTGTGAGACATCTAGGTTTTGGCCGACCGGCCATGGCCCGTGCACACGGGTTTCCCTAATTTTTATTATTTTTCACAGGACCAAGGAAATATCATGAGATTAAGGAGTTTTCATGAAATTAGGGAAATAATAATAAAATAATGAGGAATCATGAGGTGTGGGGCCGGCTGGGACCAAGGCATGGCCGGTTGGCCAATGGTCACGCCCATCACGTTTTTCCCTAATTTTATATTATTTCCTCCGCGCGAAGGAAGCACCATGAAATTGAGGAGTATCCTCAAAATAAAGGATATTCGTTCAAATGAAAGGCTTTTTCACAAACTCAGGGAAAACAACAAAAATATGAGACTGACGTGGGATTGACCACGGCATAGTCGGCCGGTCTGTGGGTCCATGCTCCTAGCGCCTTGGTCAATTTTTATTTATTCATCATTTTTCATCCTATTTCGCATAGGTTCATCGTTTCATCGTATTTTGAAATACTCGTCCGTGCGGTGGTTATTCATATATCATTGTTGAATACACTTGCACCATTTGAGATAGGGCTTGCTCAAAAAGCAGCTCTAATGTCCGTGCGTCCAATACTTATTATTAATCAATGGATTTCTGCTAGGAAGGACCATGGATTGCGTAATGAAATACTTTGCGAAAATATTTGAATATTTTCAGAAATTCTGCGGATGAATCCAAGAATTTAAGTTTGAGACATGGCTTGCTCAGAAGGTAGCTCTGATGCTCGTGCATCCAATATTTATTACTAATCCATGGATATCTGCTAGGAAGAACCATGGTTTGCGTAATGAAATATTTTGCGAAAATATTTGAATATTTTCAGAAATTCTGCGGATAAATCCAAGAATTTAAGTTTGAGACAGGGCTCGCTCAGAAGGCGACTCGATGACCGTGCATCCAATATTTATTACTAATCCATGGATTTATGCTGGGAAGAACCATGGTTTGCGTAATGAAATATTTTGCGAAAATATTTGAATATTTTCAGAAATTCTGCGGATGAATCCAAGAATTTAGGAATAATTAATTTATGACTTTATACTAGTAGAGCAAGCTGTCAAGGATTATTAATTATTCTGATATGAACTTGCTGGAGCTTCATATCTTTTACATAGCCAGGGTAAACTCGTTGTTTGTATCCTGAAAACATCATCACTCTATACTATCAGAGCAAGTTGTTTGGGAGTTGTCCATCCCGTGATAGAAATAATTACTGAAGTGCTCAGTACTACTTGATATGGCGCTGTCCAGCTGTGAGACTACATATCTATATGCACTCTGAGAGAAAGTATTCTCGATCAGAGGATTCAATGAGAGACCCGTGTCTCGATATTCACGTCTGATTTCTAGATCAGAGATTTGTATAATTATGGGTTTACGATTTTAGCCTTTTTTGAAAATCCACCATCTACACATCTGCAAAGTAATTCAACAGCCTTTGCGCTTCCGATCGGTATGGGGCCAGCGTTGCCTCCTTCAATGCATGTACTCCATTCATCAGATTAACTAGTAAGTTAGAGTCACCTCTTATCTCTAGGTGAGTAGCCCCCTCTTGCTTGGCTATTGACAGTCCTATGAGAAAGGCTTCATACTCCGCTGAGTTGTTGGTGCACTGAAAGTCCTACTTGAAAGAATGTGAAAAGACTTCGCTAGTTGGAGATACTAGGACCACGTATGCTCCTCCAGTGTTATTGCTAGGAGTGGAAGATCCATCGAAATACAGTACCCACACCTCACTTTAGACAACATAGATCTCTGGAAATTCTCCGGGAATATCCTCATGTAATGCAGTAGTGCCTTCTCCAGGGAAAGCTGCCAGTAAATCAGCAACGGCTTGTCCTTTGATATCTCTTGGTGATGTGCACGTTGTGTCTAGCTCTGACATTTGGAGAAGCCACTTGGCCGTCCTTCCCATCAAGACCGGCTTTGAAAGTAGAAACTTCGCAGGGTCGGATTTAGATATGAGTACCACCTTATTGGACAGTAGGTAATGTCTGAACTTCTGAATGGAGTGAATCAGGGCTAGACATGCTTTCTCCGCTTTGGGATATCTGAGTTCATCATCTCTTAATACTCGACTAAAATAGTATATGGGATGTTCTATCCCTTCATCATCCTCCTGTGCGATCAAGGCCCCTACGGAAGTATCGTTGAAGTCAGTGTAGAGGCATAATGGTCTCCCTTGGACATGGGAATTCATGACTGCTGGAGATGATAACATCCGTTGAATCTTATGAAATGCTTCATGTTGTAGCGCAGTCCAAATGAAGCTTGCTCCTTTCTTCAGCAGAGGAGTGAATGAAGCAACAAGCTGGGCCAAGTCGGGTATAAAACGCCGAATATAGTTTACCTTGCACATGAAGCTTTGGAGCTCTTTCACGGTTCGTGGCAGTGACATCGTGAGGATAGCTTGAGTCTTGGATGGGTCTACCTCGATTCCCTTAGCGGTTACCTGGAATCCCAGAAATTTTCCCGAAGAGGCACCTATCGAACACTTGACGCAGGACTCATGCGTGATCCGACCGAGCCTTCAATTTGACTACTATATTATCCACGTAGTCTTCAACTTGCTTATGCATCATGTCGTGGAAGATTGATGTCATAGCGCGTTGATAGGTCGCACCGGCATTCTTCAAACCAAATGGAATTACTGTATAATAAAAATTTCCGAGAGGAGTTTGAAAAGCTATCTTACTTGCGTCATGCTCGTACATTCTTATCTGATTGTTCCCAATGTATTCGTCCATGAAGGATAACATGCCGTTCCCACTGGTTGCATCTACTAGCATGTCAATATTAGTTAGAGGAAAAGTATCTTTGAGGAAGCATCTGTTCAAGTCTCTGAAATCCACGCAGCACCTGATCTTCCCATTTTTCTTCTTCACTGGAACCACATTAGCCAACCAGGTTGGGTGATGAATGGGTCTAATGAAGCCAGCATATTCTGTATCTTAGTCTTGATCTTCTCTTCCACCTCATGTATGAATTGTCTTGGAGATTTCTTAATCGTCTTGGACCCCGGTATGACATGCAGATGATGGGTGACCAATTTTTCGTCTAATCCGGGCATTTCTTCATACGTCCAAGCGAATATGTCTTGGTATTCTTTGAGAAGTTGCACAAGTTTTGTGCGCTTCTCTGTTGACAAGGTTGAGCTGATGGAGATAGGTCTGGGTGATTCTTTATTCCCGATATTAACGACTTCGAGCTCGTCAATCATGGAGTTGGTGCCGTCCTGCAGCTGTAATGGAGCATCCAACACATCTTCCTATGGCTCTTCGTTGTTGAAGCATTCCATTGGGCGGAGATACTGGGTAATAGTCTCTCCTGCTAATTGCTAACATCGGCGTCGGTATATGGTATTCCCCTTATGATCCGGCTCGCCACAAAAGTTTGCTCTCTTTTAGTGTGAACATGAGTTGAGACTTCACCAAACGAAGAAAGATATTCTGACATATCGTGGGGCTTAGCCTTCAATGATGCAAGCCGTTCCTCCTCCTGGATTGATGCCCACGTGGGGAGTGGGATGCAATGAACTTTCCTTGATTCTGCGGAGTTTCTTTCGGCTCAAACAACTCTACGCCACAGATTGGCGCGTAAGGAGAGAACGATACAGGAATACGAATGACTTTCTCGTTCAGCATAGTCTTCAAGCACCGGTGATACGTCGAAGGAATAACTCTATTATCGTGAAGCCACGGTCTCCCACATATCATGTGGTAGTCCAGCTCCTTTTCTATGACTTCAAATTTCATTTTAGACTGGACGGGTCCTACAGATAGATTCATATTGACATACCCATATGTGTTGGTTTGATTTCCTTCAAAGTCTGTCATCATGGTAGTCTAACGCACGATCTTGTTTGGGCGAACCTTGGTTGTCCTGAGCGTCTTGAGGGTAATCACATTCGAAGACGCTCCTGTGTCGATGAGGGCCCTCTTGAACTTTGAATCCTTGATGCATGTAGTAATGTGTAGGGCCCGATTGTGACCTTATTTCGCCATCTTGTCTTCTTATGTAAGTGTAACGTTATTCACAGACATCTCCGGTGCTCTGGAGGCTTTTGGACACGAAGGAATTAACTATCCGTCCAAGGCTATCTAATTGATTGCAGCAAACATCTCCGCCCGCTGATTCTTCGAGAGGTGTAAAAGTTCGCACAATATTTCCACTAGGGAAGCCGCTTCCTGGTCCACCAGGCTCCGATTCATAGTGAAACTGTTGACTTGAGGAGGATCGTTGTAAGGATCAGTCCCCAGTGTAGAAATCTCTGTGACATGGGAGCCAATCATTTCTGATGTCATCTTGATGAGGAGATCGAGTATGTCGTTTATCGTCTCTTTGATCAGGTCCATGTTCTTCGTGTGAATCCTCTGCACCCGTGCTAACTCGATCAATGTTGGGATTCTTTCGGTTACACCATCAGACACACCATTGGGAGGAGGAGCATCTTCGTTGGAGGGACTTCGACCTGAATTTGAAATTGTTTGGTGAGTCCTAAGACCAACCATATTGAGATCAACCAATGAGATTGGGTATTGATGAAATAACTTTACAGCCGAGAGATTAATCTCCCACTGTGGTCGCCAATTGTTTATGGGTAAAAACTAATTTTGATGGTTTTAGTAATTTGTGGTGTGTGGACGAGAAATGAATCTAAACCCTACACAAATGCACTGCACGTGAGCGCTTTTGATTCGAGAGATCAATCTATACAATTCTGGCTTAAACCAAGAAATGGCCATTCCAGACTTGTTTCGGTCACAAAGTGAAGGAGATGGGGTTGATCTTAGGGAGGGAAGCGAAGAAGGTGTTGATATTGTGAAGGTGTAGGCTTGTTTATGACTTGTAATAGAAGGCTGAGCAGGCTTAGGATTAATGCAAGCAGGCTCTGGGTGTTTGAATACGCTTCGTATTAACACTTGGTTTCTGTGTTGTTTTGTTTTGGAAATAGGGAGGAGTACCTATTTATACAACTCATTTGGGCCTTATTCACGTCTCTCATGGGAAGTGGATAAATTGGAGTGATGGAGTAGTGGAGTTGCGTGTTAGTGTCACATGATCAGTCTTGTCCACTTCTCCCATCATCACTAACCATCCATGTCTTCCTGACATGTTCTTGTAATGGCGCGTTGCACGCTGTAAACCGCCAGACCAATACCCTAGTTTGTATCCCCAAGTTTGTGACATGATTGATGTCTCGAGTGTGTGAATCGTGGGACCCACAGAAGGTAGCATGTAATGCTAGATTAGATTAAATAACTAAGTTATTTAAGAAGTCGATACTCAAGAAATATCGTGTATATCCTGCGCATGTAATGCATCGAATATACTTAATATGCATGAAGCATCGCTGTTTTAAAGCTTAACGGAGTAAGTCACGAATTAAGCGTCTTAAAATAGCATCATATCCAGCCATCTTCGAATGACCGTTTGGAGGCTGCATGGGAGAGCCATGCCTTAGACGATCACATTATATAGAAGAGTGACGGATGGTGATCATGGTGATACCTCACTGGTCGCCTAACTCCTATCCTAGGTCGTCCGTCCAATCTAGTGTAGTTGGATGGACAATATGGCTTGCGACCGTCAGATTAGGGCTTAGGAGGTATGCAAGCTCCCCCCTTCAGCTCAATCGAATTTTAGCTTAGGGAATATTTATGGAAGGACCGATTGGTCCGCATGGAGGTTGTGCACTGATGTTAATGCCCATTAAAGCTTGTCTCGCAAAGGTCCGATCTAAACCATCCAATTTGGCAGGCGAAGGGGAATGTTTGAGATCAGTTTTCAATAGGAATCATATGTCGTAAAGGATTCTTTAAGGAGGCGTGGTATGCCACCTTTGGGCGTACGAACCGAGACGTCCGGCCAAGGCCGACCTTGGATGATCGGTCAAGCATGAAGCCGTGCCCACGGTGATAGTGTTGACATGCTCGGGACATTTAAATCGACATCTACACCCTCCGCCGAAGCCTGCAAAGATGGACGCTCGTGATCGATTTGCGACACATGGATGATGCCTCAAAACCCTAATTAGGGTTTAAGACAGCCAACTTCAACCGATCGAATTTGGTGGTTTCGCGCCTCCCTTGGGGAAGCCGATTTCACATGGTACATCTTGGGACGGTGGTGAATACATGCATGCTTGCTCCACGGTCCTGGTCGCGAACTAAGCCATCCAACCATGCCTGCGAAGTTTGATGGTCACGATCAGTTTGGGACTTTCACGGTTTCTCAAGGCATCACACCAACCGTGTTTGGGAAAACCGTTTATTGCTACACGACCTGGTTGTGGGAGAACCGATCAAACGGGTAGAAAGTGGGCCCGTCAATGGGTGTACCAACGCTTCACCACTTGATCGAGGTGCGATCTAAACCATCTAACCATGCCTACGAAGTTGGATGGTTGCGACCTATTTGAGACTGTTTTTCGACAGTCTTATGCATTCAAGCCTCTCCATGCCTGCTCTACCATCCCCTTTTAGGGTTGGTGTTTGGCGGCTATTTGGGGTAAGGCATGCATTCGACCAACCAGGGCATAACCGGGCCCGCTTGTGGTTATTACAGTGGTTGCATGATCCTTCTAGGGTTCATCTAGGCTGTTTAAATCATGTGGCCAACTTGCATGGTCGTGATTGATTCTGAGACTGCTATGGACAGTCCAGATTCAATTATGCTCGATCGGGCTAGTATAACACACCGAGAGATGATACTCTTTGTTAGAGAATAGTGTAGCTTGTAAGAGTATTCCGTTCATGCCTCACTGTTGATACTTGGATATTCATGTCTCTATGCTGAGAGTAACAATCAGTCATCATGCCGCACCATCCATGAGAGTTCTGCTGAGAACAATACAGGAAATACGAGGCAATTCATGCATTAATTGGTAATGCTAAAATTCACAGAATACTTGGGATTGTTGCTACATGCTCCATTCTAGATGAATTAATAAAGCGAAGAAGTATTCATCACTTATCAAATGGCCTGATGGCTGTATAAAAAATTGGTTTTAAAACTTTATCCCTGAACTAAAATCCACCATCAATAATAATGTGAAACCTTTATTTGGAAATCCTTCTGAATTCTCTCAAGAGAAGTTTTAGCTTTATGACCACTTGGAGGCATTTTAAGTATGGGAATGAAGGAGAAGTTAAAACTCGAAAAGGAAAGAAACAGGAAAAGTTACAGCATCAGCAGATACGAAATTTACGGAAGAACAGTAAAGTTGCAGAGAAGTTGAGAAAGAAGTAAAAAAGAAGAAAAGAGAAGAATGAGAAGAACATATATAGGAAAGAGAATTATCGAGAAGATAAACACATTTAATGCGAAGAGTAGACGTGAACGGATGAGAAATAACGGTTGAAAGAGACGTGTCAAGAAATGGATGGAAGAAGAGATACGTGTAGCAAATTTTGTGGAAAATACAGAACCATGTCAGTACATAAATACATAGGAAAATGAACAGCTGCGGCATTCTGAAGTACAAATTCTCATGACATTCTCCCCTTCGCAGAGAAGACATGAGAAGAGGCAAGATGTAGGATCAGAATATCGCCACAGTAGTGAACTTGCGAAGTTACCATCAAAAGTACACTGCGAAACCATCGCAGGTTAACTACAAGAATGATGTAACAGATGACAAACGCGTAAACATGAGAAAAGTGTGATGATCTAGCGAAATTTAAGGTGTTTGCGAAATTAACATTTGTAAACTTGCGAAGTATCGCAAGTCATATCCTAAAATAAAGGACAGATTAGCTGTCATCCACTATGTAATACCCTATATAAAGAGTTGAATAGGCTAGAAATGCAAACTCAAAGTATTTATAGACAAGGAAGTTTGGACGCCAAGGAATTTCCAAAACCGAAAATATTCTCAAGATATTTTTCATTACTCCACCAAATCCGGTTTTCATAATTCCTGTGAATGCACTGTCCAAAAATAATGATCGAAATCTCCTTGGAAAATCTTTAATTAGCAAATGCACATTAATAATTCTTATTTTCCATATATAATTAAAAACCCTTAATTAAAAAGATTCTTAACTTATTCAAATTCGATCTTGGGATTTACTTCCTTCTTAGCCGTTAAGGAATATATTTGAACAAAATAGAATAAGCATTAATGCACCGTGTTCAAAGAGTGATGACATCTTACTCTTGCAAGTCTTTTCCATGCTTGCTCACTTGAAACCGATTTTCCACACTTCCAAACAAGTTTAGAATTGGTTCATCTGACTTTCAAGAACTATGTGATTGATCAAGTTCCACTCAATCACAACTCATGGGTTTACGGTTATACCAAACAAGTTTCGATTCTACCTCCATGTAAGTATTGTGCATAGTTACACTAGCTTACCAAAGATACGTCTGACTAGGTACTAGGATCGGTTCCCCACATATATTTGGTATATAACTTGTATGCACTGCACATGTCCATAAGATCGGTTCCCCCTTCCCAAAAATGTGTTGCACATGTTCATAGGATCGGTTCCCCTTTCTTCCATAAACCTTGATGCACCTCATACATGGATCGGTTCCCCTCTTCCCAGTAATAAGTTCAGACATACACAACCATATCATACCCCAGGTGATTACTTAAGATCGGTTTCACTAATAAAAGTCATACCAATACATAAGTCAGGACTCATGTGAATATTTTTACCAAGAACACAAACAAGTCGTGAGCGGTTATACTAATCACACATATTGGTCGTTCAAAAGATATGCAATGAAGAACAGCCCCAATAACGCCTGGCAATTTCTTTTTCGGTTCACAACATATATTATGAACTTACTTCCTTAGAACACATGTAAACATTGTTCCTTAGGATGAAATCCTCACCTCATACCCATACATAATCACAATAGCATTCATATGATTATGTCGATGTCTTATATACAAAGTTTAATGGTTAAGCAACAAACTTCATATTGTATTCCTTAATACTATGTCTATCTAGAGTGTTCATGCTTTGCATTTTTATGTTTTCAATATGCACGACTTGAAAGATACGTTAGGGAATGAAACAGTTCAAGTCAAATATCACTAACCTCAAGTGGAAGGATGATGTTGTCATTGTAGCTCCGCACTTCTTCAAGTCTCCGCAATACTTGTAATGTATCACCCTAATACTTTCAATCTAACCTATACGAAGTTGACTCTAGTACATTTAAATCAAGAGACTCTAAAATGAGTTTTGCTTCACTAAAATATGACAACCAAACTTGACATTCCAATGCTTGGTGGGTTCAACCGTGCAATGCTCTAACAAATATAACCATGTGAGTGGATCCTCCCTCTTTTATTTTTGTAAAAAATTATTACTAAGAATTAAGTAAAATTGCATAACTCTATGTTAAATAAGAAATCAATAGAAGTTGCAACCTGAGAAGGAGCAACCTGAGACATGTTACTACCCATGGCCTTTATTATCAACATACCATTAAGATTATTTTACCCTTACTAGTAAACTGACATAAATACCCTTGAAATTAAAACAAGCCTTACAACTCTATCCCCCTTAAACGAAATTTCGTCACGAAATTTAGAAGTTACCTTAGAAAAGTTGTGGGTATTTACTTCGCATCTCGGACTCTAATTCCCACGTCGCTTCCTCGACATGGCGACGCTGCCATTGCACCTTAACCATAGGAATGGTCTTAGTGCGAAGCACATGTTCCTTAAAGTCCAAAATTCGAACCGGTTGCTCCACATACGTAGCATCCTCTTGGATCTCCAAATCTACCCACGTAATAATATTTGAAGGGTCAATAACATATGAAGGATCTCTCTCATATTTTCGTAACATTGACATGTGGAAAGTGTCATGAACGTGCCCAATTCGCTGAGGTAACTCCAACTAATAAGCTGTTGCACAAACACGTCGAATAATTTGGAAAGGCCCAATATAACGTGGTGATAACTTTCCTTTCTTGCCAATACGCTTAACACCTCTCTTTGGGCTCACTTTGAGTAATGTAGGTATTGAATATCGCAAGATAATAGTTCATGAGTATCGTAATAAATAAAGGAGAAAAGAGTTATAAAATGATACGATGATAGAAGTAGCGCGGAGAAATATGAAGTTTTGCGAGGATGAATTGCGATACTTCGCAATTCATATACAGATGCATAAGTTTTACTATAAATAGGAGTTCAAATGTAAAATTTGAGAGGTTCTTTTAATGAGTGTAAGAAATTATCTTAGGAAAGAGAATAGAAAAAGTTGTAACTATTCTAGTTCCATTTTGATAATTCTATGTAATCAACTAAGAGAATTAATAAGAAAATTATCATTCACCATCAAGAACTTCTTGAGTTTTTACTAATTCTATTGAGGGTGTAGTTGTAGATTATTCTGCAACTACATAATTGGCGCTAGAAAAAGGGACTTGAGAATTGTGGTAGCCTAAATTTGAGGGAATTGTGGAAAATTTGAAGATCAAATGAAGTCAGTAGATGGAGATTGCAAAAAAGAAGAATGTAATATGATCACAAAGACAATGATTGATGAATTTCATAGTAATATGAAGGGAAAAATATACAAGCGAGATTGTAGAGGAAGAAAGATCATGGAGGAAGAAAAGATAACAACTTTAGAAGAATGGGAAAAGCGGAAAATCACATTTTCAGCAGCAGAAATTCCAAATGAAGACTTGAACCACACTTCACCATTGGTGATCACAATTCCGATCATGCTAGAAGATAAGAAAGTTGTAGAAAAATGGAAATTAAACCGAATTTTGGTTGATACAGGGAGTTCTGTTAATATCATATTCTATCATGCACTTAAGGGGATGGGAATTAAAGATGAAGAAATCACAAATTCAAAATGTCTTATTCATGGATTAGGAAAATCTACAACAAAATCTAAAGGGGAAATCGCGCTGCGAATATTACTAGGAGAAATCGAAACACATGTAATCTTGTGTGTGATAGATATGGAATCTCCATATAACATGCTGATAGGAAGGCCGTGGATTCATGTGATCAAAGATGTTGCTTCAACATTACATCAGAGAATCAAATTTCCTACACCAAATGGAATACAAGAAATAAAAGGAGATCTTGATAGTGCAAAATTTTGTTATCAAATTGAAGTAACGCAATGCGGAGGAAGAGCAAGAAAGAAACAGGTTCGTAGGAAACTTGCGAAGGAAACAAAAAAGGAAGAAGAATTCCGAGTGTATACAATAAGAGCAAAGGAAGGGAGAGGTATACCAAATGAGATTCCAGAAAAAGAAGGGGAACCAGCAAAAATAATCAAAGAACCAACACCTATGGGGGAGCAAAGTCCAAGCTATGTTGCAGCTGAACCAACTAAAGAAATAAATATTGGAAGTAAAGAGGAGCCTTTATTCTTGCGAATTGGAACTAAGATGGATGAAGAAGAAGAAAAAGAACTATTGATCTTTTGCGAGAATATAAAGATATCTTCGCAAGAAGTGTAGATGAGATACCAGGAATTGATCCATTAGTGGCGTGTCATAGATTGAACATAGATAAAAATGTAAGACCATTCAAACAAAGAATAAGGAAGATATCACAAAATTATCATGTACAGATAGAAGAAGAATTACAAAAGATGTTGGATGCAGGGATCATAAGGGAAGCAAAATATCCAGAATGGATTGCGAATATGGTCATTGTTCCGAAAAAGAATAAAGGAATAAGAATTTGCATAGATTTCACTGATCTAAACAAGGCATGTCCCAAAGACAATTTTCCATTACCAGATATACCACAAATGGTGGAATCAGCTTCAGGTCATGATAGAGTCACTTCACTTGATGGATATAAAGGGTATAATCAAATATCACTCGCAGAAGAAGATCAAGAACATACTGCCTTTTTTGCTCCAAGGGGTTTGTATTGTTATGTGAAGATGCCATTTGGTTTGCGGAATGCGGGTGCTACATATCAACGTATGGTTGAAAAAGTGTTCGCGAAGTGGATACATAAAACTTTGGAGGTGTATGTAGATGATATGTTGATAAAAAGCAAGGAAGCTAAAGATCATGTGCAAGATTTGAAGGAAATATTTGAGCAAATGAGAAAGTTCAACATCAAATTAAATCCTGAGAAATGTATAATTGGGGTTTCATCTGGAAAGTTCTTGGGATACATAGTATCAAAGGAGGGAATACAAGTTGATCCAGAAAAGGTCCAAGCAGTTCGTGACATGCCAACACCTGCAACGGTAAAAGAAGTACAAAAGCTAAATGGACTCTTGGCTTCACTTGGAAGATTTATTTCGCGAATGTCAGATAAGTGCAAGCATTTTTTCAACATACTTAAGAAGGGAGCAAAATTCAAGTGGACTGATGAATGTGAAAAAGCTTTTCAAGGAATCAAAGAATACCTCGCAAATACATCTATACTACAGAAACCAGAGAGAGACGAAGAATTATTGGTATACCTCGCAACAACTCCATATGCTCTAAGTGCGTTCTGTTAAGAGAGACGAGGAGTAGAAAGGCCCATTTACTACATTAGTAAAACCTTTAATGCAGCAGAGAAGAATTATTCTAAAATGGAGAAGTTAATCTTAGCCATGGTTTATGCATCATTCAAGTTACGAATATACTTTCAAGCACATGTGATAAAAGTGGTAACCAAAGTCCCAATTGAATCAATCATGAAGAACACAAAAAGGTCAGGAAGAATAGAAAGGTGGAATGCACAAGTAAACCATTACAAGATAAAATACGAAGTATTGTCATCGCAAAAATCACAAGTCGTCGCAGATTTTTTGGCAGAATTTTCATTGGAAGAAGATGAAGCAGTAGAGGAAATGATGGATGTTGAAGAAGAATTTGGAAATCCAAAAGACTTGTTAACAGAACCAGATAGATGGGAAATTCTAGTGGACGGATCATCCAATAGTGATGGAAATGGAATTGGAGTCATGTTGATTTCACCATAAGGAGAAAGAACATCATTCTCATTCAGACTAGAATTTGCATCCACGAACAATGAAACAGAGTACGAAGCTGTAGTGCATGCATTAAAGATCGCAATAGAAAAGAAGCTTGAAAGTATAAGGATAACAAGTGATTCGCAGTTAGTGATTTGTCAAATTAAAGGGGAATATACCACAAATGAATCTTCTTTGAAGAAATACAAGAAACTCGTTGAGAAATTATCTGCGAAGATACCAAAATTAAAATGGAGACATATATCTAGAAAATATAACCGTCTCGCAGATGCTTTTGCATTTATTCCAAGCATGATGACAAATCCAAATACAAGAAATATCCAAATACAGACAATTCAACACCCATCAGTGGACAAAGAGAAAGAAATTGAGGAAGCTTTTGCGATGGAAGTAGAAAGAGAGTTATCAAACAACATCGCAGATTGGAGAAAAGAAATTCATGCATATCTCGCAACAGGAGAAATATCCAGGAACAGACTAGAAGCACATAAATTAAAGAGTCGTGCAACAAACTATGAGTTGCGAGAAGGAATTTTATATAGAAAATCTTTCAATGGACCACCTCTCTCGTGTGCTTAACTCGCGAAGAAGGAGAAAAAATATTGAAGATGTTACATGGAGGAGAAGCTGGCAATCATAGTGGGGGAAGATCTCTAGCATATAGAGCAAAGATACAAGGATATTACTGGCATTATATGCATACAGACGTAAAATTGTTCGTACGAAGATGTAAGGAATGTCAACGACATGGTAAAAGAATTCATGCACCAGGGGCCACATTAACTTCTTCAACAATCTGCTGGCCTTTTGGTAAATGGGGGTTGGATATTGTTGGACCATTTATACCTGGATCTGGACAAAGGCGATACTTGATAGTTGCAACAGATTATTTCACTAAGCTCTCAGAAGTAAAAGCAATACAGCATATTCGTGATAAAGATGTTTTTACATTCATATTTGAGAACCTCATTTGCAGGTACGGGGTTCCAAAGACAACTAGTATCTGATAATGGAAAACAATTTGAGGGGCAGAACATAGAGATGTTACTCAGTGCTTTTAGGATAAAATGTGGGAAGTCAACCCCGTTATATCCACAAGCTAATGGATAGGCAGAAGCAACAAATAAAACAATCGTAGATACAATCAAAAAGAAATTAGAAGGACATCTCAAAGGATGGTGCGAGCAAGTACCTAGCGCAGTTTGGGCATACAATACAACTAGAAGAGAAGCAACTGGAATGTCTCCTTATTGTCTAACATATGGAGTAGAAGCAGTTACCCACAGAGGTTGTAATTCCGACAACAAAGAAAGAATCTTGGGAAAGAAATTTAAGTGCGGGAGTAATATTAAGTGAATTGGATGATTTGGAAGAAAAAGAGAAAAGGTGTTGCACCATATAAAGATTTATCAAGAACGATTAGCTCGAGAATACAACAAGAGAGTCATTGAACGTGAATATAAACCAGGTGATTTGGTCATGCGAGAAACACCTCGATATCAAAAAGAAAATGGAGGAAAATTAGCACCAAAATGGGATGGACCATATGTTATTAAAGAAGTTGTAGGAAGCGGAGCTTATCTACGATGGATCCGAAGGGAGAGACATGGGTTTGAGGCTTGGTAGACCTTGGAACAGACTATATTTGAAAAGGTATTATCCATAAAACTCATGAAATTTTTTACGAATATTGTTTGCTCGCAGGAAATTGGGAAAAGTTACGAGTTTCAAAATTTATATTGCGATTAAACTTTCATTAATTTGCGAATAAAAGACCGCAATCTGTGATCAGCCTCCAAAAAAGAAAGAGAGCCGTAGAAAATTTTATACAGGCAAACCTTTGTGGCGTACACCCTAGTTCGCGAAGCTATATTTCGTAAGAGGCAAAGTCCTAAAGTACGTCATTTAAGGGGGTACCTATAAACGTGGCTAAGGGTAACCAGAACACCACCAAGGGCCCTTAGTACATGGTAAAATTTTAGGGGTACAACCCAATAATGGGGTACCTATCCGGGTTAGACACCTTGGATTCTCACCTAATCTAGCGACATTATGCAATATAAAATGCGGTGTAAGAGGATTTAGGTTGGGCGACTAAGGCATACTGTCTTTCCCAAGAAGTGCAGAAAACGATCAAGGCGCCGAGGTACACGGTTGAGTCAAGAGTGTCGGGTGAGGTTGAACCACATCTGCCATTTTTGACAAGTCTTGGCAAATGATGCACTTGGCCCAAAGATACCCCATAGGGTGCAACCTCGTAACTATAAGCCCTATAGGAAAAAAGGATAAGAGGTTGCGATCAAAAGATGGTTGTTGGCAGAACCGGATGGGAAGAGCTAACCTTGTATGGTCGATGTACGCTTCCTTGAAGGGGCAACCAAGGGGAGATAAAGGGAAGCACCCTCCATTAGGGAGCTGATACGTGCTATAAGACGCAAATGTCACGAGGCTTCTTGTTTGCGAAAACATAAAGGCTTGTCATATTTGTGCAACAAATGAAGTTCTGCGAGCAAAAAAAAAAAAAAAAAAAAAAAAAAAGAGAGAGAAGGAAAACATTCAAAAAGAACTCGCAGAATGAAACAAAGAAGTTAAGATGAGATCAATGGGTTATTACATGAAAGTGTAAAAACGTCCTGCGATTTCATCGCAAGATGATAATGTCACGAGGTTGTATGTTTGCAAGAATGTTCAGGCTTGTCATATTATCGCAAATACAAAAATTTACTACAAAAGAGGTGGCAAAATAAGACCTTTACTTAGGAAGGCATGATAAGACCACAGAAATTAATGAAATTCATTACATCAAAATCATTGAAGAAATTATACAAGTATATACATTATGAAGATCTGAAAAGAAGACAACTTTCGTCGATATCATTGAAGAAATTTTACAAGAATATACATCATGAAGTTTTGAAGAGAAGACAGCAACTCTGTCAATATCATTGAAGAATTTTTACAAGAAGTCCTATCAAAGAAGACAACATCATTGAAGAATTTTAACGAAGACTTAACAAAAGATGCGATTTTGATAGCAATCAAATACAGATAAGTTCATATTCGTAAAAGTTTACGAGAATTACATACTTCTTATACTTCTCCATATATTGAATATTTCTCCAAAAGTTGAATACTTCTTATAATTCTTCAAGAATATCTCATATTTATTATACTTCTTCAACGGATATTTCATTTGGTGAAGGTTAAGTAATCATTATACTTCGTCATATGTTACGTAATTATTCACAGATTGAATACTTCTTATATCTCTTCATTTGGTGAATTGAGTACTTCTAATACTTCTTATATCTCTTCATTTGGTGGATCGAGTACTTCTAATACTTCTTATATCTCTTCATTTGACGGATTTAGTACTTCTAATACTTCTTCAAAGGTATTGTATATGTAGTATACTTATTAAGGATATTTCATATATTTTATTTCTTATACTTAAAATGGAGAATTTCTTATTTACAATCGTAACAAGTTGAAACTTCGTAAGATAAATTGAGGCAGATATTCTAATACTTCCAACAATGTTTAATCATTTAAAGAGAAATAATAGGGGGAAAAGGAGATACTAAGCTTTATCTGTGAGTTATATATTATTTCTCTTCATATGATCAAATGGGGCAAAATAAGGAAAACATTTAATTAAAGAAAGGTTAAATTATCTTCGCAAAATATCAGATATACTTCTTAAGAAAGGTTAAATCATCTTCGCAAAATATCAGATGTACTTCTTAAAAAACAGAATTGTTTGCAAAAAGAAAACCAACAGTGACTAAGGGAAGGAATTCAAAAGAAAGGAGGACATGAGAGTCAATAATAAATTGAAAAAAGAATGTTATCATGCTTCATCAACACTCTGTGCTGGATCTTTAAGATGAGTAGGGTCATTAGCAGCTTTCGACTTTTGAGAGATATCATCCTTTGAAGAATATGCAACAGGAACATCTCCTTGAGGAATAGATTCTTTCTCGTCATCAAGATCTTCATCATCACTCTCATAATCGAAATCACTATCAGGCTCACGAGCAACTTCATCGTCAGATATTTTCAGAGGAGTAATTTTCACAGGAGGCAAGGCTCTTGATAAGAGAATGTTATTCGTAAAGACTTGAGCTTTCAGATGACTTTCACAAGGTATAGCTTTTTGATGGTTGGTATCTTCGATATCTTTGGAATAAGCAAGATAGTTGAATCTCCGAGTAGCACGGTCACGAGAGTTGATTAAGTGGGTAGAAAGCAAAGCATTTTTCTTACGAAGCTCGGAACAAGAGGCTTATAATCCAGCTTTCGCATTACGAAGGTTGTTCTCAGATTCTGCGAATAAAACAAAATTCAAAGGATAAAATTTGCGAGTATAACGAAATTTAAAGATATACCAGAGGCAGTCAAATTTTAATGACTACCTTCTCTTTGCGAAGTAAGAGATTGAGCTAAAGATAGACAACAGTTCTTCATCTGATTCATCGCATTATCAAAACCATCACCAACTAATCCTTTAAGTCGAGATTGAAGCTTTTGATCTTTAGAAAGAAGAAAAATTTTATCCTTCGCAAGTTTGGCATTAAGACTTTTTAATGACGAATAATCTTCTTCAAGTTGATTCTTCTTAGTACTCAAGACTATATTCTTATTAATAAGGGAATTCTTCTCAATAACAAAAGAATTTCTTTCAAAGATCTGAAGACTTCTTTAATTCCTCAAGTTCACCTTTCAACAAAGAAAGAAGATTTTCTTGATCGCAACATTTATTCTGAAGAGTTTTTAATTCTTGCGAAGAAACAATCATTGTATTCAAAAACGAACATTTCTCTTCTGATAAGGTTTTGTTCTCTTCTAATAAGGTTTCTATTCTCAAATTAGCTTTAGTTAAGGAAGAAAAAGTTGAGATATGTCATCATTCAAAAAATTTCGATCATATATTAGTTGAGTATTCTCTTGAAAAAGAGCGTCAGAGTTGTCAAGAGCACACGAGTAAAGATTAGATAAATGGGAGAATTGGTTTGAGAGGCTTTCATGCTTGGTTCGATATTCTGTTGCATCTGATTCATGGTGAAGTACCAATCTTCTACATTTCTGGATGGATTCTATAAAGGGGAATGGGTTTTAATGGATGTTTCAAGCATATGAAGAATATAAGTAAATAAAAGGGAAAATATGAAGATAGTAATCATACCTTTCAATTCATCATTTCTTTTGCGAAGAATCGCACAGTCGAGAGAATCATTTTGAAGATGATAATTTTCTTTACGGAGATCCTCGCATTCTGCTTGAGAAGATTTCAAAGATTGGCGAAGCAATTCAATTTATTTTTCCAAGGATTGACGTGAAGAAGAAATGTCTGGATTGACGAAATTATTTAGCACTTCGCAAAACTCATATTGTGAACGAACATTAGTAGACTTCGCAGTATTGGTCAAAACCTCAGATAACATTCGGAAAGTTGAATAAATTCCATCTCGAATTTCCTGAGGAAGAGGAGAAGAATTTGAAGGAATAAGAGCAAGCTGCAAATTGTTTGGAGAAATAGCACTCAAAGGATTTGGGGACAAGATAGGTTTTTCAAGAGAAGAAGTTGAAGAAATATTTTGCGAGGGTTGTTTTTCAAGATAAGAAGTTGAAGAAATATTTTTCGAGGGTTGATCTTGAAGAAGTGTTGATAAATTGACACTGATGGGAGATTGAAAGGTAGGTAATGGAGTAGAGGCAGGAGTGTGTGAAGAAGCATTTTCACGAGGAGGAGAGGAAAATTCCTTATCAAATTTCAGGAAGGAAATCATCAATCGGAATTAATGGTGTGGGTTTAGTTACTCGAGATCTCTTACCAGGGTTTGGTTTTTTCGCCAACCTGCGAATAAAAATGTAGATTAAAAACTGAGGCAACAATATATTGTTCAGGAAAGAAGGCAAAGTATTTTAACTACCTTTTGATTCTCAGATTTTCTTCTTCGTGGATTAGGGCTTGAATTTTTTAGTTGAGGTTTCATCTCGAGGAGTTATTTCTTTGAAATAAACCAAAATCAGATAACAAATTATACAGAAATTAAAGAGGAGAACAAATGAAATGCGCGGAGATAGAAGGAAATTACCTTGGAGAACTCATGAAGATATAATAGAAGAAAAAATTGCAGAGAAAAAGTAATGGAGAGTATGAACAGAAGATAAAATTGCAGAAGTAAGAAGAAGAAAAGGAAGAGAATATAAAGGAGTTATATAAGGGAATAACTAGAAAAGGACGGTTACAAAAGACGTGTCCAAATTCTAAAAGACTAAGTAACGGTTATGTTCTCACGATCATTTTTTCTTCGTAGAATTGACATGAGAAGAGGCAAGATGTAGGTATTGAATATCGCAAGATAATAGTTCACGAGTATCGTAATAAATAAAGGAGAAAAGAGTTATAAAATGATACGATGATAGAAGTAGCGCGGAGAAATATGAAGTTTTGCGAGGATGAATTGCGATACTTCGCAATTCATATACAGCTGCATAAGTTTTACTATAAATAGGAGTTCAAATGTAAAATTCGAGAGGTTCTTTTAATGAGTGTAAGAAATTATCTTAGGAAAGAGAATAGAAAAAGTTGTAACTATTCTAGTTCCATTTTGATAATTCTATGTAATCAACTAAGAGAATTAATAAGAAAATTATCATTCACCATCAAGAAGTTCTTGAGTTTTTACTAATTCTATTGAGGGTGTAGTTGTAGATTATTCTGCAACTACAATTAACACCAAGTCTCCCTCAGTAGACTCTAAAGGTCGACGTCTCTTGTCTGCATAACTCTTCTGATGACTCTGAGCTGTCATTAACCTCTGTCGGATTAACTAAACCTTCTCAGTCGTCCCTCGTACCAAATCAGGTCCAAAAATGCTACGTTCTCCGATCTCGGTCCAACACGCTGGATATCTACAAGGTCGTCCATACAATGATTCAAAAGGTGCCATACCAATACTAGCCTGATGGCTATTGTTATAAGAAAACTCTACCAATGGCAAGTGCTCACTCCAACTTCCCTTGAAATCCAAGGCGCAAGCTCGTAGCATATCCTCCACAATCTGAATTACCCGTTCAGACTGCCCGTCGGTCTGGGGATGAAAGGAAGTACTAAGAGAGACACGTGTACCTAACGCCTTCTGTAAACTTTTCCAGAACTGAGAAGTAAAACTAGGATCTCTGTCAGATACAATTGACACCGGCGTACCGTGCAACCTTATTATCTCATGGATATACATCTGACTTAACATGGCTAACGTATCAGTCTTTTTGATTGCTAAGAAGTGCGTTGAATTGGTAAGTCTATCAACGATAACCCATATAGTATCTTTACCATGTGCAGTTCTAGGTAATCCCATGACAAAATCCATAGTGACGTGTTCCCATTTCCATTCTGAGATAGGCAATGGTTAAAGTAATCCTCCTGGTTTTTGATGATCAATCTTCACTTGCTGGAAAGTGAGACATCTCGACACATACAAGGCAACATCTTTCTTCATACTTTTCCACCAATATTGTCTTTTCATGTCATGGTACATCTTCGATCCTCCCGGATGAACGGTAAACTTAGAATTGTGATCCTTTTATAGTACCTCCATCCTTAATTTCACTGGCACAAAAATTTTCCCAATAAATCGAAGTCCACCATCAGATTGAGTCTAACCCTTTGGCATTTGACCTTTCGCTATCTGAGCACAAATTAAAATCATCTCTCTATAAGTTTGTTGAGCTTCTACAATCCGATGTTGTAACTCTAGAACAACTATAGTATTGTAAATCATCTCATCATGGCTCAAGTCACATTCCTCCATAAGTCTGCACAAATCCCAAGCATGAAGAGTCATACTTGCTACACCGGCCCTTAATTTTCGGATGAGAGCATCTGCTACAATATTTGCCTTTCCTGGGTGGTAATGGAAGGTATACATGTAATCCTTAAGAAATTCCACCCAACGCCTCTGTCTCAGGTTCAAATCTCGTTGGGTAAAAATATACTGCAAGCTCTTATGGTCACAAAATATGTCTATCTTCTCACCATACAGATAATGTCTCCACAACTTCAGGTCGAGCACAATAGCTAACAACTCGAGGTCATGAGTTGCGTAATTCAACTCATGTGTCTTTAATTATTTTGAGGCATAAGCTACCACTTTTCCTTCTTGCATAAGAACACATCCTAAACCCTTCAATGATGCATCATAAAAGATCACATAACCAATTCCACTTACCGGTGTTGTCAAAACTGGTGCAGTAGTTAATTTATCCTTCAGAATGGAAAAAGATTTCTCACAATCATTATTCTACTCGAATTTGGTATCTCTTCGAGTCAATCTTGTCAACGGTGAGGCAATCCTTGATAAATCTTAAATAAATCGCCTATAGTAACCTGCTAAGCCCAGAAAGCTACGAACCTCAAACACATTCTTTGGCCTTTCCCATTTGGTAACTGCTTCAACTTTAGCTGGGTCCACCTTGATTCTTTCTCTACAGACCACGTGTCCCAAAAAATGAACTTCAGAAAGCCAGAAGTCACAATTACTCAACTTAGCATACAACTGATAAGATCTCAACAAATGCAACACTAATCTCAGGTGCTCCTCGTGCTCTTCTAGTGACCGTGAATAAATAAGAATGTCATCTAAAAATGCCACTACGAATTTATCTAAATACGGTCGGAAAATTCGATGCATAAGATCCATGAATGTTGTTGGAGCATTTGTGAGTCCAAAAGGCATCACCAAAAACTCGAAGTGTCCAAATCGAGTTCGAAAAGCAGTTTTCGGAATATCATCATCCTTGATTCGCAGTTGATGATAAGCTGATCGCATATCAATCTTCGAGAAAAACTGGGAATCCTTCAACTGATCAAACAAATCCTTGATCATAGGCAAGGGATACTTATTTTTCACTGTAACTTCATTGAGTTTTCTATAATCGATGCATAATCTCAGCGAGTTATCCTTCTTCTTCACAAAAAGGACTGGTGCACCCCAAGGTGACGTACTACCTCGAATAAAACCCTTAGCTTCCAACTCGAGTAGTTGTTTGTCCAGTTCTTTCAACTATATTGGTGCCATTTGATAATGAGTCATCGAAATTGGCGAAGTACCCGGTTGAACTTCAATGGTGAAGTCCATTTCTCTTCTAGGGGGAAAACCTGGTAATTCTTCAGGTAAAACATCTTCAAACTCTTCTACCACTGGAATACCCATAGTAGAGACGGAATCTTGCTGCTCTTCTTCTATCATTTATAGGTGATAAAGAAAACCTCTAAAATGAGTCTGTCGAAAGTGTCTTTCCGACAAGATAAGGGGAGCTGCAAAACTACGAGTTTCGGTAAAGTGGACAACTGAACATTTACCCGAGTGTAGAGTCACACGTTTTTGAAAGTAATCAAAAATAGCATGATGAGCAGATAACCAATCCATACCCAGGATTATGTCATAACTAGACATATTCATTACAAAAATGTCAATCAAAAACTCATGCCTAGCTATACGTACTACACACTTTCGTGTCACGCGATCAACACGTGCACTACCTCTTACAGCACTAGCTACGCCAAGAATCCCATCAAGTAATTTAGTTTCCAAACCCAAGGAATAGACAAATGAAGAAGTAATAAATGAATGAGTAACATCACTATCAAACAATATCTTAGCCCAATAATTGTAAACTAAGAATGTACCTTCAACAACTGAGTTATCCGGATCCTGTCCAACATGAGAAATATTGAAGGCATTAGGTTGCTGAGGGGGTTGTCGAGCTTGGTATTGTGGTGGATTATTCTAAGGACGGTTCTGTTGATACCCTTAATGCTGGTTCTGAGGTGCAAATGGTTGTTGGTTCCTCTGAGAAATAAGTGCAGGACAGTTCCTCTTAAAATGTCCAGGTTGTTTGCAGTGATAACATGAAGGTGCAGGAAGCTCCATATTTGGTCCATTTCCTTTCTTCTGGTATGGATGATTGTTATTTTTGTTCTTGTTCTTATCCCCAGTATGACGTTCTGGAATTCTATTTGCTTCCTCAATATCTCTCTCAGCAATCATTTCTCTTTCCACTATCTCATTATAAGATAAGAGGTAATCTTCAGAACAGACAATCTACTCTTAATTGAAGGCCTAAGTCCCTCCTGAAACTTAAAAGCCTTCAGTTCTTCATTCTCAACCAAGTTAGTAGCAAAATTAGAGAGTTCTTCAAACTTGGCTTGGTATTGTGCTACTGTCATGTTTCTCTAGGTCAACTGCATAAACTCAATCATGCGCTGGTTTCGTGCAGTTTGTGGAAAGTACTTATTTAGGAAGGCGATTCGAAATTCCGTCCAAGTAAACAGACCATCATTCCTAGAACGACGAGTCAATCCCCACCAACGAGTGGCCTCACCATCAATCTTATAAACAGCAAGGTTCAGCTTATTCTCATCATTCACACCTAATAAGGTGAATATTTTCTCAAACTTATCTATCAAATCTTCAGCAACTAGTGAATCATGACTACCCTTGAAGGAATCAGGGTTTTGTTAAATAAACCTTCTAACCAACAAAGCCCGTTGATTAGGTGGTGGGGGAGGGGGAGGTGCATTATGATTAAGATTCACTTATTGATGCATCGCTTGAGCAACATCATTCAATGAACGGATGACATCCCCAAAACCCCCGTCTTGTGGGCCGGTTGAACCATTATTACGACGAGACATGTCCTGAATGAAGGACATTAAATAATAAGTATCACAGAGAGAATTCTCTATGCAAAAGGAGTGCAGCCTATTATGCATTCTACCAAAACACAATCAACAATTGATGCAAGCAATTCACATCACATACACACATTGATATTTTTTTTATTTTTTTTCTTCAGAAACTAGCCTTCTCAAAGGATCAGACTCGCTCTGATACCAAACTGTGACACCCCGATTTCCAGGCCTGGGTTTCGACCCAAAATCCGAAATGCTACTTTTAATAACAAGCCTAGACTTCCACACTTGGTCCAAGTTTAACAACTAATTCTTTGTCTAATTTTTGTTTTTATTTATGTTCAATTCAGAAATTCTGTCGCAGCGGATACATAAAAATTCTTTTAGGAACATCTAACTATTATCTTGTCGTGATTTTTAACCCACATGAACACTAAAGAACTATAGTTTACCATAAAAATTAATTTCACCGTTAAACTTTCCAGATTTAATCCAAAAGAATCGCATATTTAAGGAAGAATCATAAAACAAAAACAAACAGTAGTTAACTCCAAGAATTTTACTGAACCAAATTCGAGTCCAAAAATTTGATGATTATACATTCTGAATACTCACCTAGCATTGTTCCATTCAATAAAATTTCTATTTTTTTTTTAGTTTAACTTAAAGACCTTTTGACCCCAGTCAAACGCGTTGTTGACCAGTACTGCAGAAACGTAAAATAGTGATAGTTTATTTTATAAAAATTGTATAAAATCACTCACAACTCCAAATCAGGTTTATTTTAACATTTTGAAAATAAAAAAGAAATATTTTCAAGTTTACAGGAGACATGAAAGTCTAAAACATACATAGGCTAATTTGAAAACAATAATAATTCAATATAGTTGAATCTGTCAGAAAACGTCTTAATTTCTTATAGTGAGAAACAATTGTTTTAAAAATACTTCTGGGACTCCGAAAATTTTAATATTTTAAACACTTCATTTAATGTGAATTCTAGGTATACTATAAAATATTCAGGCATATATATATTATAGAATAATTATCATTAACAGTAAAACTGGCATGACTCAGAAATTTTCATTGTCTAATCAAATAAAAGTTTCTTAATAAAACATTGTTCCATTGGTTAAACATTAACCCAATAATCTCCAAAGTATTAATAATCAATAAATACTCAATAAATCATCTAAAAGAGAGTTTGATGATATTTTATTATAATTTTTCAATCATAATATGCAAACTACTAATTAAAACAACAAAACCGATCTCTATGCTTTTCCGCCATTAGCTCCTTGTGGTGTCATAAAATCTGGAATTTTTGTCATGAAATGACGTGAGTTGTGACACCCAGTAGGAAAAGAAGCAACAAAACATTTTATTCAAACATATTATTCAAACATTTTTTTCAATTTCTTATTAAAAAAACTAGTATGATTAATAACACCGTAACCACATGGAAACACCACATCTATAACAACAATAAATTTAATCAATCTGCTCTCCCTAGGGAGCCCCACGTGAGTTTAGGAAACAAAACCGTTCCCAAGGATATCTCGTATCCCGTCATAAATAATTTTTAAGAATCACAATCTATGGACCGCAGCCCAACATTCATAATCATACGATTACCATTCATATATTATTGAAAACTTGTAAATATGAATTTAATTAACAAAACCATAAATAAAAAGAGTTTTAGATTGTGTTGCGCCTACCTCAAACGCTAGAAATAATCCTAAGGAAAAAAAACAATAGCAACGAACTAGCAACTCCCTTTACAAGAACCAGAAACCTAAAAGCTAAACAATATTGTCATCAAGTACTCGGATCTTTTGTTCTCACTGAAAGAAGACGAAAACCTCTCTTCTTCTATCTTTTTTTTTTTTTAACTTTATTCTAATGAAACATAATCTGAATATTTATAGTAATGAAAACCTATGCATGTAAACCTGGTCAAAGTATTTCTATCTAAAAGAATCATAGTATTCTAATAGGCTAGCACATGGCCTTGTCTAGCAATTATTATGCATGTTGACAACATAATCATTAATCTAAGTTACTTCTTGTAATGTTCAATGAAATGCATTTGTTCTACCATATCGAAGTCAAAGAAAATCATCCACTCATTTGGCTAAGTGGATTCTATCAACCAAAAACAGAGAGCCAAGTGTCCACATTAAATAACTAAATAAAATAATTAAGGAGTAACTCATGGCTTAAGAAGTGGGAAACAGACAACTCATGAGGATTTTTGTTAAATCCTTTTAACATGAAGTGGTGGACATCTTGATTGTTACTTCCACCAAGTTTCATAATTTTTAGAATTGTAAAGGTATTTTTTAAATATTTTACAAAAACAGTGAAAGAACAAAAGCTAAAGTTTTGTTGAGTTGTAGAGTTTCGAGATTATATCTTAACTCATGATGTATATTGTTAAATCCTTTTAACATGATGTAGGAGACATATTTATTGATAGCCTCACCAATTCTCGTAATTTTTGGAGTTTTAAAAGTATTTTATGTTTTCCATACACAAATGATTTATTTCTTGAATATATTATTCAAACAAAGTTTTTGGACTGCCACAACATTTTTTTTTCCTTCATCTATTTGTCGGGTATCCTAAGAAAATAATTTCCTCTTTTATGTTACCAAATAGTTTTTCCAAGTTGTAATTTTCAAAAGAGCAGAAAATTGGAGACTAGCGACTATGGAAGAGAAGTTGCAACCCGAGAAGTATCAACCTGATAAGTTGCAACCTGAGGAGTTGCAACCTGAGAAGTAGCAACCTGATAAGTTGCAATATGAGGAGTTGCAACATGAGAAGTAGCAACCTAAGAAGTAGCAACCTGATAAGTTGCAACCTGAGAAGTAGCAACCTGAGACATGTTACTACCCGTGGCCTTAATTATCAACATACCATTAAGACTATTTTACCCTTACTAGTAAAATGACATAAATACCCTTGAAATTAAAACAAGCCTTACAAGTACACTGGAAGTAAGGCATTGGATGTGACTCATGATGAGACCTCTGATTCATATGATTCTGAAGAAGTGGAAACAACTAATTTTGCATTAGTTGTCAATCTTATTTCTTCCTCATCCATTAGTGATTTACCCATTTTAAGAATGGACATGTCTTCCGATGTTATTAAATCATCTAATGGTGAAGGGAAAGATAAGATAAGATGCATAAACTGTCTCAAGAACAAAACTGCTAAGAGTTGCATAGAAAACCAAAGTCAAGATACTTCGCTAGTTCGAGGTAACATAAGGAGAATTTATCATATGATTCTAGATCAAGAACACTCGGGTTGTTCAAAGTTCCATAATGAGAGAAAATATCATACTAATACCATCTGATCGGTGTTAGAATTATTTCCTCACCATGTGTGCCATATTTGAGTGAGGAAGAAGAAATCAAGGCATCTTTTGTGTAGATTATGGAAATAAAATCCAGTAATTAAAAATATTTGATATATTCGTATATGTAGATATATTATATTTTCAGAAATATGAGAAATATAAAGAGATCATTTTGTTTTGTGATCTTTCCTTGTCCGAACCATGAGTCTGGATCAAGCATCCTTGTATAAAAAGATGATAGATCAGAATGATCATCCTAAGAATAAGTCAGGGGCTTCTCTTGAGATTAGGGGTAAAATCAAAAAAGGAGATTGGCTTAGCAAGAAGGAAATAGAGAATACGCTGAAGAAAGATCAGTGTATTGAAGCATTGACACTCTTTTGTGTTCAATCAAAGACAGAACTACATGCTCTTACAGAGTCCTTCTCGAAAAATTCTCACATGCAAGAGGTTCTGGTTAAGCAACAAGGTTTTCTACTTGAAGAAATTCACAAGCTGAAAAAACAAAATGGAAACCTACCTTCATGTGGTGTTAATATGAAGGACTGAGTTGTATTAGAAAAATAGACATCAATTTTCGATCTCTTTCATTGATTGTATAAGTCTATTGAATAAAAACTATTATGAATAAAGTTATTTGATTTATAATTTTTCTTGTGATAGTTTTTGATTTACATAGCCGGTACTTTAATTCTTTATTTATTTGCTATGTATGTGTATGAGATGTTTGATTTCGGTTTTATTACCTTGATATTCGATCTCATAATATGTTGTGAACCCTTATGGTTTGGGTGACTTTTTGATTTAGCAGGATTAAGTTCTAGACTTCTATCCCAAGTTGGTAGGATTTATCAAAGGATCATGAGGGATTCCTGTAGAAACAATATGTGAAAAAGTCACAATATGTTGAATCAGTTTTGGTTTAGCATAAAAGCATATATGTTTCGACGGTTTTCAACTTTTGCTTTCAATTGTTAAAACCGATTTTCAACCTTTCTCTGGTAAAGGTTGGTTGTTGTTATTCTTTTGTTTTTGGCATGATAATGACAATATAATGGTATTTCGATATCAATTCTCCCGGAAGAAGAAAGCGATGGAATCATATTTGGAGAAGTTGGATGTGAAATTGAGGTAACAATCTTGTTAGTTAATTGTTTTCCTGTTTTAAGAAAACCTGTTTTTATTTGATATATATTGCTTTTGCTTAAAAGAAATTGTTGGTACAATTGATGTGTTTATTCCATTATGAATGTATGGATGTGTGTGTGATTCAATTATTTCCGGTTAAGTAAAACTTTTGTTATCTTGGTTTATTGTGTGATATCAATAGTTTAGGCTTACAAAATTCGGTGCAATTGCGGTGCTTTAATGTCTATGTTAATTCAATTGCTTCCAGTTAAGAAAAACAATTGTTATTTTTATTTATTGTGTAGTATCAATTGTTTAAGCTTACAAAATTTCGGTGCAATATTGAAACTTTGGTTTATATATGTTGTTTCTATTGTATCCGGTTGAGGTAAATAATAATGCAAATTTATTTATTGGTTTGTATGAATTATTTATGGCTTAACGAATGAATATGTTGACGGGACGAGTTGTTTAGTCTAATTCGATTTCGGATAAGCTAAACTAAGTTAATTCTGATCTTAGTTAGACTTATCAAAGTGTAGGTTTCGGTTATTCAAGTCGATCTGAAATCCTAAACAAGGAAATGCTAGTTAACTAACCTAGTATTTGGCTTATTTGAAATCTAAAGGTCTAAGTTATATGGATAATTAGAATCTGATGAGAAAAATGAATTTTATCTTTGTTATGATCTTATCGAATGAAGCGGCTGTATTTATACAATCGGTTTAACAAATGGACTAAGTTGATTAGTTGTTTTGTTTGTTTGCTAAACTAGTTGGGAAAATTGCTTCGGGCAATTATTTCCATGATAACATATCAAAACGTAATTACTTGTAGTTTCGGTTTTGATATTGGTTATCAAAAATGGTGTGTAAAACCCTCGTGCTTGACTCAACATGTTGCAAGTCTATTTTGAGATTTATAAGATCCTTTTTGTGTTGTCCTTTATTTGTTCGCTTCTTTGTCATTTTTGTGACAAAAAGGGGGAGAAACATATGGAGTAAACAAGTGATGCTGGTATCAATTTATGGTTGATTGGTGTCACTAGGGAAGAGGACAATGGTGCTTGAACGTTTATCTAACGAATGAGGAAAATCATAGACTAAGGGGGAGTAACATATCATATGAATGGGATAACAAAGATGTGAAGATTGAAATTCTACCTAAATCACCTTTAGGGGGAGTATAAGCTTTGTTATTATAGTGTAGCTGCTGCATTTTTGAGGATTGAATGAATGCAGGTTATGTGTTGTGGATTCGGGAATCAAGCGTATGTGTAATGAATTCTTGTAATTTGTTTTATCCATATGATTGTAAGAGTTTTGTCACTAAAATTGACAAAGGGGGAGATTTTTAGATCATTGCTCGGTTGAACCCACCAAGCATTGGTATGTCAAGTTTGGTTGTCATATTTTAGTGAAGAAAAACTCATTTAAGAGTCGCTTGATTTAAATGTACTAGAGTCAACTTCGTATAGGTTAGCTTGAAAGTATTAGAATGAGACATTACAAGTATTGCGAAGACTTGAAGATGTGAAGAAGAATATGGAGCTACAACAACAACATAATCCTTCCACTCGAGGTTAGTGATATTTGACTTGAACTGTTTCATTCCCTATCATATCTTTCAAGTCGTGCATATTGAAAACATAAAACTGCGAAGCATGAACACTCTAGATAGACATAGTATTAAGGAATACAATATGAAGTTTCTTGCTTAACCATTAAACTTTGTATATAAGACATCGACATAATCATATGAATTCTATTGTGATTATGTATGGGTATGAGGTGAGGATTTCATCCTAGGGAACAATGTTTACATGTGTTCTAAGGAAGTAAGTTCATAATATATGTTGTGAACCGAAAAGGAAATTTCCAGGCGTTATTGGGGTTGTTCTTCATTGCATATCTTATGAACGACCAATATGTGTGATTAGTATAACCTCTCACGACTTGTTTGTGTTTTTGGTAAAAATATTCACATGAGTCCTGACTTATGTATTGGTATGACTTTTATTAGTGAAACCGATCTTAAGTAATCACCTGGGGTATGATCGGGTTGTGTATGTCTGAACTTATTACTGGGAAGAGGTAAACCGATCCTAGTAAGAGGTGCAACTCATCATAAGAGGAACCGATCCTTGTATGAGGTGCATCAAGGTTTATGGAAGAAAGGGGAACCGATCCTATGAACATGTGCAACACATTTTTGGGAAGGGGGAACCGATCCTATGGACATGTGCAGTGCATACAAGTTATATACCAAATATATGTGGGGAACCGATCCTAGTACCTAGTAAGCCGTATCTTTGGTAAGCTAGTGTAACTATGCACAATACTTACATGGAGGTAGAACCGAAACTTGTTTAGTAGAACCGTAAACCCATGAGTTGTGATTGAGTGGAACTTGATCAATCACGTAGTTCTTGAAAGTCAGATGAACCAATTCTAAACTTGTTTGGAAGTGTGGAAAATCAGTTTCAAGTGAGGAAGCATGGAAAATACTTGCAAGAGTAAGATATCGTCACTCTTTGAACACGGTGCATTAATGCTTATTCTATTTTTTTCAAAGATATTCCTTAACGGCTAAGAAGGAAGTAAATCCCAAGATCGAATTTAAATAAGTTAAGAATCTTTTTATTAAGAGTTTTTAATTATATATGGAAAATAAGAATTAGTAATGTGCATTTGTTAATTAAAGATTTTCCAAGGAGATTTCGATCATTATTTTTGGACAGTGCATTCACAGGAATTATGAAAACCGAATTTGGTGGAGTAATGAAAAATATCTTGAGAATATTTTCGGTTTTGGAAATTCTTTGGTGTCCAAAATTCCTTGTCTATAAATACTTTGAGTTTTCATTTCTAGCAAACTAATCCTGCGTAACCTAGACTTACTATTTTGTCTTTGTTACTGGTGAATCCTCCTATCGGAGAGGAGAGTAATCTAATTAGGTGAAATATCTTACGGTCGCTCAATTTAAAGTCTTCTTTGGGATTGAGAAGCTCTAGCGTGACCCGTTGGTGGGAAACTAGATATTGCGGTTTATCTTTAGTTTTCGTATTGATTTGATTGACTAACGGAGGTTGAAATTTGATTGCACCTAGTTTGTTTATACTTGAGAATCTTCTCTTCTGATATAAGATTCACTCAAACTAGTTCAAGGTTTTGACAGGGATCTTTAGACTGTTGTTAGATCTAAAGACGATCTTGTGATAATCCATTGTTAACATACTCCGTTCTGTGTGTGATTGATCACAAGAGATTCAAGTAGTTGTGTGCAGGTGTTTATTGAATATCTAAGAAGATTTGAAGACAAAGAAGATATTAAAGATTTTTAACTTGGCTTTTACAATCTTTGGTGTGCACAATACTTGTTTGGTAAAAAAGGGATCCAATTAATAATCGGTTTATCTTTGTGGTAGATTGGATTGATTAATTGAGGAAGATCGGCATCAACACATATCACTTGGTTGAAGAGTGTTGTTGGCTTAATCTTAACAATTGTATTTGGGCATTTGAACATAAGATAGATCTTGGAACCTGGCAAAGGAGTTTATGTTAAGATAAACAAGGGAACCTTTGCGCAACTCATATCACTTGGTTGAAGAGAGTTGATACCAAACAGATTTGTTGTCCCTTTACTGTTTGGAATACGAACCAAAGGAATTGGTCCAAGTACGTGACTTGTTTACAGGTTGGAGGCTGGGAATACAGATGGAACTAAGTGAACTATAGGTTTAGTTGCTTGGTCTCAACTATACGAAGTTGTCTTATTTTGTATAGCGGCTTAATCCTGAGAGTATTCAATTCTGGACTAGGTTCCGGGGGTTTTCTGCATTTGCATTTTCCTCGATAACAAAATCTTGCTATGTCATTTACTTTATTTTTCCGCATTATAATTGTTTTATTATAATTAAAGTAAATTGCACATAAAGTTAATTCCTATTTACTTGATACGTGAATCCTATTGAGCTTGGTTAAGTCCGAACCTTTGTATCAAGTAAACACACTTTGTTGTTGTATTGTCTCGATCTCGTATCCATAGACGATCACACAAAGTATGAACCGATTTGTTGTATTTTCTCGACTCTGTCCATAGACAATCACTTTCGGGGAAATGACTTATAGAAAGGAAAAATTATAGCTTGAGGTATATTTGGGGTACCCTTGCCTATTCAATATTCACACTATCTCACACTTTTGAGGACATTTTTTCTAGTAAAACCTAAACCGTAAGGAATTTGAAGATAATATTTTGTGGATATGTTATGCTTACAAAGCTCTACATATTTACCAAACATGAGCATATTTCGAAATACCAATGTTTGTACCATGAGTAAAATTGCCACATATTGGGCCAGAATGTTGCATGGGCCACTGTTCAGCTGTCGTCCAAGCCCGCTAACCAATCAATCGAAGCGGCCCACCAGCCTACCCAGAATTACGTAAATTCAATGGCCGGTCAACGTTCAAAGTCAACACCCGGTCAATGGTCAAAGTCAACCATCGGTCAACTGTCAAAGTCAGGTTGCAAGTCGCACCTCTATCCAATTTCCAGTCATGTTTCCAGCAGTGCTGCCAACCAATTTCCAACTAAGTACTCTTTCGAAACACCAACCAGTTTCCATCCATGTTTCTAGATGCGCCGTCAGCCAGTTTCCATCCATACGAACAGCCCATTCTACTAGTCAACCAGTCAATCTAGTCTGCCAGCAGAGCAGATTAATTCATGGAGGCATGCAGGCAGTTTCATGCAGAGTTAATTCAAGGAGGCATGCAGGGAGATTAATTCCATTTAAATTTATCTCGAAATTAATTATTCAACTGTATAAGTAGGGACGCCCTGGTAGAAGAAGGGAGGTGGAACCGAGAGAAGATCAGAAATCATTGTAATCCATAAATCAATAAAATATTTTTCCCTACGGGGATTGGTCCGTGGATGTAGGCAACATTTTCCGAACTATGTAATATTCGTGTCTCTGATATTCCTGTTTGTTTTATGTTTCTGACCCTATTTTCCTCATCATCACCAAAATTATCGTGTTCAGTTGCAGAAGGGCTAAAACGAGAACCATTTGCAGAAGGCCTAAAACGAGAACCAGTTTCAGAAGGTCTAAAACAACCATTAGTGGCGAAAAGTCTATAACACCTGATAGTTGCTGAAACTCAAAGGCAGTTAAAGCCGGCAGCGTTGCCCGGCGGCGACGCCCGACGCCTTTACGACAATCTTGTCCGGAGACAAGTTACGTTCACCCACTTCAAATTGTCTTCCACCCACATTAACCTTCGTTCACCCACATCAGGCTTCCGTCACCCACGTTAGAGGTGCTAATCACCGTCGTTAAGTTATTTTTATCCACGTCAGGGTTCTGTTCACCCACTTCAGGGTTTTGTCAAATGCCTTATCAACTACCACATAAGCAGCTTCGTTGCCATGTCAGCACCAATTCACTTCCACGTCAGCAACCAGAATCCGCCATGTCAGCAAATGGGTCCAGTCAACGGCTGCCATGTCAGTAATTTGAGGCAGTCAGCGAACGCCACGTCAGTAATTTGGTCCAGTCACCACCCTCCACGTCAGCACCTAATCTAGCCAGCGTCTTCCATGTAAGCAACTTAGTCCAGTCAGCATAAGCCACGTCAGCACTTGATCCAGTCAACATCCGCCACGACAGCACTTGATCCAGTCAGCGACTGCCATGTCCAATTATTAGTGCCACGTCAGCCACGGCACACGCGCTTTGTGAAATCTTGTTTCATCAATAACTTCTTCGTTTTAAGTCCAAATTGAGTGATTTTTGTCTCATTTGAATCGTATTTCAATATTCTACGTCATAAAGGTAAAAATTTTACATTTGGAGAATATTTTTGGAACAATCACATCATCAACATTTTTTGGAGCAAGGCGCTCACCGAGAAAAATCATTGAAAAAATGGATCACATTACCGACATGTCAATACCACGTCGTCAATCGGGTACCAAGTCAGCTAACTTCATGCCATACAAATCGCCACATTATCAACTTGTCATCTTATTAGTAGAAGTTGCGCCACATTAGCTGCTCCTACCCCGACAATAATCTATTTCTCGACTTACTCCACATGCAAATTTGTTTGTTCGATAACTTCTTCATCATACGTCCGAATTGGATGATTTTTGGCTCGTTGCGATCGCATGTCAATTTCCAACAACATGAGGGCATAATTTCAAACATTTAAAGAAAAATTATTTTTGAGATTGGAGTGGCGACATCAAAGAGGGGCGCATTTTAAATCACCATATGAAGCCATAACAAAATCCTCAAAGATTGATGTTGCATCGATTTAAGTCCACAACATGAAAAGTTCGTGCTTGTTGTGTAGATTTTCAAATATTAAGACACTTATGTTCGGTAATGATCATAACTGTTGCAGTCCAGTTGATCAAGCTGTTGTAGTCCAGTTCCGCAGCAAATACTGCACTCCAGTTGATCGAACTGATGCAGTGCTATTTCGCATAGTTACTACAGTCTAGTTGATCGAACTGTTGTAGTCCGGTTTTCCTCAAAACTACTTCAATATAGTTTTACTTACAACTATTACAGTTCAGCTGATCGCATCTGGAAAACATCAACATAGCCAGTGAACATCCAAATCATCTCATAAACGAAGTCGCAATAACTCTTTTAATATGGTACGTATACAATTTACATATTTTCGCATATTTTCGTATAATCATTCATACTTTTATTCAATGGGACATCTACAATGTGGCGAGCATTTTCTCACAAGGAGATACACATATTTCAATTCTGCGCATATCTGGGATAGTGGGATTGGCCCCCTGCGCGAATTCCAGATAGCAGACAACTTCAAAATTTCATGCGCAAGCAAGATACAGCAAGGCAGTACACCCTTGTGCGAGCATTGAGAAACATGATAATCACCATCTTCTGGGGGCGAGTTGCATATCACTTCAATGTGACTGAATATCACTTGGGGGCGAGATATGTAACACCTCATGGCCCAAAATAACTCTTTTGGGGCGAGCTGCGTAACACTCCATACGGGGGGGGGGGGGGGAGTTACGTAGTACCTAAATGCAATGTGAAATTTAGATTCTGAAAATCGAAACAAAAGGTAACCCAAACTTCTTAATCATCCAACGAGTTACATGATTAAGAGGGGGCGAGCATGCACCCGAATATTTTGACACAATTATTGCAATCAGTAATGTTAAACTGCTACAGTTAAGTTGATCGAACTATTGTAGTCCAGTTCCTAAGCAATTTCTGCACTCAGATGGACGCAACTGATGCAGTCCAGTTTTACTCATCAATTCTACACTCAGTTGGACGCAATTGATGCAGTTTAGTTTTATTTATAACTGTTACACTCAGGTTTATCAAAATGTTTAAGTCTAGTCCCTCAGCATTTGTTGCAGTCCAGTTGATCGGAGCTGCTGCAGTCCATCTTTGCTTGTCGCTCCTGCAGTCCAACTTATCGCAGCTACTGCAGTGCAGCGTTGCTCACTCCTCCTGCAGTCCAGCTGAAAACAGCTGCAGCAGTACAGATATGCTAGTCGCTGCTGCAGTACAGCTGATCGAAGCTATTGCAGTCCAGCTATGTTCGAAGCTCCTGCAGTCTAGTCGATCGCAGCTGCTACAGTTCAACTTTGCTCGTCGCTGCTGCAGTACAGCTAATCGAAGCTACTTCAATCCATATATGTTCGCAGCTCCTGCAGTCTAGCCGATCGTAGCTGCTACGGTACAACTTTGCTCATCGTTTCTGCAGTCCATCTGACCAAAGCTACTGCAGCTATGTTCGCGGCTCCTACAGTCTAGCTGATCACAACTTCTGCAGTGCAACTTTGCTCATCGCTGATGCAGTATAACTGATCGAAGCTGATGTAGTCCGGCTTTGCTCGTCGCTGCTGCATTCCAGCTAATCGCAGCTGCTGCATTCTAGCTAATCGCAACTGCTGCAGTACAACTATGTTCGCAGCTCCTGCATTCCATCTAATCGCAGCTGCTGCAGTGAATCTTTGCTCACTACTGTTGCAGTCTAGCTGATCGAAGCTGATGTAGTCCAGCTCTGTTCGCAGATCCTGCATTCCAGCTGATCGCAGCTGCTGCAGACCAGCTTTGCTCAATGTTGTTACTACCCAGTTTTGCTCATTACTGCAGAGGATAGTTTTTGTTGTAGTCGTCACAGTCCAGTTTACCACAATCATTGCAGCCCAGTTTCGTAACAACTATAGCGATCCAGTCTACATCGCTGCTATTATCCTGATTTATATAACTATTGACGACATATAAAGATCGATATCCTATCCAGTAGCACAACCAAGACCATTGGAGGTCCAACAACATACAAAGTATGTTACAATCTCAACTATTGAAGGATCACACCTTTTCACTCGCAACTACCACAGCTCAGTCCGTAATCGACATCATATTAATACTAATAGCTACTATTACCTAGTTTGGTCGGAAATTACTAACAATCTGCAAATTTAAGTTTCGTTTACAACAAAAGCTCACATAGATTCCAACTGAGCGACTTCAAATATAGCTCATATTTTCTAAACAAATGTTACTAGTCTAGTTCTATGCGACTACCACAGTTCAGTTTTACATCAACAAATACAGCTCACTTTCAACACTACTCCACTCCAGTATCGAACTTTCGTTACAGGCTAATTCATCCTTCAGTCTAATTTTTCCATACAACGATGGTTCATACTCAACTTTTGCCCGCCGATATTCCAGTCATAATAGACTCTCTTGGGGGAGGCATGGTTATGATTTCCACAATCAACAAAGGCAACTTGCTTTATGCTTCACTAATAATAATTTACTCTTGGGGGAATCTTGATTTCCGCAAGCGACCGAGGAAGGTTTTCATTTACTTCAAACAACAATAATCCAAACTTGAAGGCGAATTTTATCATAATCTGTCAATACAAAATGGAAAACTAACTTCTTAACCCCGCAACAAGTTGGAGGTTAAGAGGGGGCTATGTTTGTACCATGAGTAAAATTGCCATATATTGCGCCAGAATGTTGCCTGGGCCACTATTCAGCTGTCATCCAAGCCCGCTAACCAGTCAACCGAAGCACCCCACCAACCTTCCCAGTGTTACGTAAATTCAATGATCGGCCAACGGTCAAATTTAACGCCCGGTCAATGGTCAAAGTCAACCGTCGGTCAACTGTCAAAGTCAGGTTGTAAGTCGCACCTCTATCCAATTTCCAGTCATGTTTCCAGCAGTGCTGCCAACCAATTTCCAACTAAGTACTCCACCGCAACACCAACCAGTTTCCAGCCATGTTGCCAGATGTGCCGTCAGCCAGTTTCCATCCATATTGGCAACCCATTCTGCTAGTCAATCCAGTCTGCCAGCAGAGCAGATTAATTCAAGGAGGCATGCAAGCAGTTTCATGCGGAGTTAATTCAAGGAGGCATGCAGGTAGTTTCATGCAGATTTAATTCAAGGAGGCATGCATGCAGTTTCATGCATAGTTAAATTTATCTCGAAATTAATTATTCAACTATATAAGTAGGGACGCTCTGGTAGAAGAAGGGAGGTGGAACCAAGAGAAGATAATAAATCATTGTAATTCATAAATCAATAAAATATTTCTCCCTATGGGGATTGGTTCATGGATGTAGGCAACATTTGTCGAACCACGTAATATTCGTGTCTCTGATATTCCTGTTTGTTTTATGTTTTGACCTTGTTTTACTCATCATCACCAAAATCATCGTGTTCAGTGTCTGAGAATATTTATGGGTACAAACAACCAAACCTCACTATCTATCGATCTTGATTTCAACGGTTGAAAATACTTTAATTTTTAACGACTAATTTTCAATGTAGTAGATGATAAAGTTATAATTCTCGGAATATGCTCATTCTTAGTATGAACTAAGGCTACACATGAACCGGCATGTACCAAAAAAAAAACGGCGTGGAACCTGACTGGAACCGATTTATACGGTACAGGGAACGGGAATGAGATTGGGAACCGGTAGAGGAGTGGATACATGGAACGGTTTTATCCCATTCCCGGCATGTACCGGACTAAATAAACCGATTGATATTAACCGTTGATCTTTTGGTTAGATTTAATATTATCCATTCATATTAGGTTTAAAAAAGGTGTTATACTCTCGGACTATTTCACTTCGCCTCTTCTCCATAGCCGCTCTCACTTAGTTTCTTCATTCTTCCCTGAACAGAAACACCAACATCGGTTAACACCATCACCACCACCACCTTTTTGTTCTTCTTCTTCTTCGTTATCAACGATAACATAATACCAGTTAACACCACCACATTCTTTTTCTTCACCACCATCAGGGAGATTCACTCATCACTCTTCTTCTTTAGTGACCAACAAAAAGTAACAAAAGTTAGGGTTCTTCAGTTCTTCTTATTTTTCTTCAGTTATTTGAAAAACTAATTTAATTGCATGTTTGATGTAGGGTATTTTTGATTTGGTCATGGATTGAAATCAAACGATAGGGTTTTTGAGATTTGGATTTTTATTTAAGTTGTGGTGACTGAAATCAAGGGTGAAAGAGTCTTCTGAATTTTGAAAAACATGTGAATGGATCGAGTTTGATGGATTTTGATAAAGATGCAGTTCTTGAAGATAGTTGCTGTATTTGGTGGTTTAATTCTGTAACTTTTGTTTAGGTCTCTATTCATTCAAACAATATCTCTGTTCGATTTATTAGGAACCATTAATTTATTTTGTAGGAATTTTGTAACATGGGTTCTGATCTTTGGGTTTCCAGTGTTTGAATTTGTGAATGTTAATGATTTTGATGTATTGATATTGATGTGATTTTCTGGGATATTTTTTTCAATTGAATTTTGGGTAAAAACCCGGTACCGGACTGGAACCAGACCGGTCTTACAGGTACCGGTCCTCGGAATGGGGTACCGGTTAACTCCAAGTACAGGGACAGGTTGCATAAGAAAACCGGACCGTACCGGCCCTTGTGCAGCCTCAGTATGAACGTAGATCTTTGTAAGAGTAACATATCCCTAAAATATCAATTTCAAATCCATCACCATTAAAAATTTATTAATAAAAATATCATTCACAATGTGAGATAGTGTGATTATAAGTGTGGGAGGGGATCCTCCCATTGTCTTATTAAAATTTTAACTTTGTCAAATTGGGATTAAAATTGTGAAACAGATGGAACAACAATTTTTACTTGTTGAGGGGCTCTAGGAGGTCGCCTGGGTTCTTATTTCCCTTGGTACTGGCCTGCAGCCATCCTTAGGTTAAGAAACATCTGCAGAGTTGAATGAGTGAATGAAACACTTACCGCAAATAGGAAATAACCAAAAGAATGGGTGACCTTATTTGAAATAAATCAACACTGAAGAGAATTAGTATAAAACACCAACTAACTAACTAATCTTGTATAAATTCACACCAATTGATAGAAAAAAAAAAAGATGTATCACTCTCCTTGTAAATCATATAAAGGAAATTAAACTCACCAAAATATGCATTCATTCACCAGAACTAGTGTCTGAGCTTCATATTACATATGAAAACCATTGCACCAATCGGTTGGTCATTCATAACAAAATGATGACGAAAATTAATGTTGCTCGTATATTTTTGTTATACCTTCCAACCAAATTATTTTTATTTCTAATAAGGGTAATAAAGGGATGATGAAAATTGACAGTTGCTAGTATCTTTTTGTTACACCTTCCAACAAAGTAATAGTCAAATAACTCTCTACGTAAGTAGAAATCACGGGACCTTGCAGAGGGATTCTGTGGAGCAATTGTGAGTAAAGACAACATCAACACGTGGACCTTGAGTTAAGAGTTTAACTATTGGGATCAACCTAAATTCACAAAGCGTATTCGATTGGATTATAACTTGAGTGAGCTACTACTTTGTGGTTCATTTGAATAAAATTCGGTATTGGAAATCTTCTATATTCAGTGATAGAAATTGAACAAGTCAAGTCTGTATGTTACTAACCTAGAACGAAAGGATGGTGTGTTTGTTCATGCCGATACGTCTTCAGGTTCTCCGGAATAACACGAGCGAGTCTCAACATTTATATTCTTCCTAGTCTAACCTAAAGAAGTTGAATCTAGTAATATAATCAAGCAGCCTTGAGTTTTGGAGCTAAAATTTTACAAGCATACTTGACATACCAACGCTTTGTGGGTTCAACGGATCAATGCTCTAACAATTTGTATAATTAAAATATCACAACCTATATAACTTTAGCTCGGTATGTTTGAATCCTAACAAAAAAAAATCTTTATGAATTCATATCTTCAAAAAATTACAAGATTTCATCTTGTTTGAATTCAGATCTTGTACAGTTCGGGTACTACTAGGTTGTCCTTGGATACTGATTTTTGTGATCTTTTAAGGAATTTTTGCATATAGGTTTGCAAACAAAATAGTTGGTGGTGTACTAGGTACCCTTTTCTTTTGAGCAAGATCTATGATTATTTTTAAGTAAGATTTAATCTTAATTGTAAGAGGTTACTCTGGAAATAAAATATATCTACTAAATGACAAGGAAAAACTGCACCACTGAAAACAAACAAAATAAAATATACTATTGTAACAAACTCTCAAACAAAACAACTAAAAGTTTTGAGGTAATAATAAGCACAATTGATTGGACGGAAATGGGAATCAAAGAATTCCCAAGCATAACTGCCTCTCAGCTATATAAGATACCATGGGTTTTGTTGTTCCATATAACACCCAAGGAAATATATTTATTTGGATGATTTATGATGTTATACATAATTTTTTAAATTATCTAAGGTTTTTATTTACCTGGCTTGATTGGGGTATACCCAGATTAATTGGGGTATACCCAATTTTAATTGGACATGTGCCCTTACTAAGGGGTGGTCAAATATTGTTGAAGTTACAATAATACCCTTGCCCTTTATAATTCTATTTCCCTAATCAGTTTTTTTATTTTCATTTCATCTTCCTTCTTCTCTTCTTCTTCTCTTCATAACCACACCGGATCCTCCCCCCCACCACCACCAAAACTCGTCGATTAATTCGTTAACATCATCGATTCGAAAACTCCAATTAATATTCATCAATGGAACCACCATGGAGGAAGGGAACTCGTATGAAAGACGCTAATAGAAAACCCAATGAATACAACCCTAGATTTGAAAAATTAGTTCAACAAAAAGAGAAGAAAAAAACGGTTGAAGAAGAAGAGATTGAACCCGCTCAAAACGAAGAAATGGTGCAATTAAGAAAGTAAGGGCCTACTTAAACTCACTCCAATACTTCAATTTTATGTTTGCATGTCGAAATAGGTCAGAAAAATTGAATGTTTGAATTTGCAGTTATTTTCCCGGCAAGGTTTTAGTTTCACGACCCCGCCGACATTTCATGTTTAGGGTTCCACCGGGATGCTCCCTGGTTAAATATATTGCCGGCGGTTTAGTTATTGTACCTGCTTTCACAGGGTCGGGATGTTATTCAACGTATAATCTTGCCGGCATTAGTTTTATTTATTTTTAAGTCGAGTCGATTATAAGCTTTGAACTTGCCGGCGGGATTTTGTTTTTTTAGCGTCTCCTGATGCCTTGAATTATAAAGGTCGAAATGGTATGTAAATAAAACCACGCCGGCGGTATGTTAGCCGGTGTTTTTTTTTATTATAGACGTTGCCGACTTTTGAAGTTGAAAACCAAGTCATAGTTGTTAAAACCGGCAAGTTATTGGAATAAAACCCTCCCTACCCTTGTTTAGCCGGCATGATGTTAAGATGTAGACCCTTCCGACCTTAGTTTGCCGGAATGGTTATGTATGTTGAGCCTTTCGACTTATAATTTTTTTTCTTAATTGTTCTTGTTCAGGTTGCAGAAGGCAAAGAAGAAAGCTCTGAAAGCTCTCATTCCTCCTTCAAGACCTCCTCGTGTTGGTGAAAAACTCTTGACTTCAAGACATCGATGGACATACGTTATGGCGGGAACGACAAAGATCCGTATACCGAATGATGATTATCAACCACCATCGGAACCCAGTGACTCAGACGAGACTCCAGATGAAGACCAATCAATTCCATCTGGTAGAAGAGGTGACGATGATGATGGTGATGAAAGAAATACGGCTGCTGGAGGAGGTAACAATGATGATGATGATGGTGATCAATACATGCCTAATGTTGGAGGAGGTAATGATGATGATGATGATGATGATGATGGTAATGGAGATAAAGGTAAGGGTAGACAAGATGAAATTATTGAAGAGGAAGAAGAAGAAGTTTGGGAACAAACTCAAGCTGCAAGTTCTAGTGCAACCGAGAAGAAGAAAAGGGTTATCACTAAACTAGCTAATTCCCACATTCCTCCCTCTGAATTGAAGGTTAAATTGAAACCAAACGAGCTTCCCCGGGGGACCCCAGAAGATGGTGGACATGTTCTTTTTGGATATAAAGACTCATGGGCATGTGAAATCCAAAATACTATCGTAAGTAATCTCAACCCTTCTTTGTTTTTCATTTAAGTGTGTAACTATCTTAAATTTGCATCAAATGTTTTTATTTCTTTTCATTTTGTGTTTTTGGTATTTAGGATCACAAGCATTCCATCCGTCTGTTGAGGCGCCAAGCTTCGTGTTCAGTGACTAAGAAATGGGACCTTGACAAGGAATGTGACGAGGTGCAAGCGATTGTCAAAAACTCCAGGTTGTGGCCTGCGGTGGAGAGTTCAAATGTTGAGTATGATAGAGTTACCGTATCTGCATTCTGTGAGAGGTTCTACGGAGAGACCGATACAATGTTATTCCCATTCGGTGAGATGGCGATAACTCCCGATGATGCTCATCAAATTCTAGGCCTCGAGATTAAGGGAAAATCAATCAGTGAGGGCTTCGATAATAACATTTCTTGGGATGAAATCTTCAAATTGACCAAAACTTTGTTTGGTTGGAATCAGGTTGAGACGGAGTCTATGCTTGGGATGAAAGATGGTAACCTAAGAAAGAAGTTTAATCTGAAGAATCTGAGGGATACATTATCTGGGACCAAGGAAATCTATGATAAGGAAGGAAGGGTGGACTTGGTGCGAATCAATACTACCGCGTCAGGTTATTTGTTATATGTCATGGGCAAATGTATCTTCTCCGACAGTTTCGGAAGCTTGGTCGACGCCAGGTATTTGCAAATATTGGATCTCTTAGATAAGATGCGTGGGTATTCTTAGGGTACTGCGGTGGTCGCCTTCTTGAACAATGAGTTGACAAAGGCTTCAAGGGCACTAACTTCGCAAGTTAACGGAAACATTTGTCTCTTCCAGGTAATTGTATTGTCTAAATCATTTATATTTGCCAAATGCTCCTAAGATAAGATTCTTACTAAACTTTATGTTTGCATAGGTTTGGATATATGAGAACTTCCCTACTTTGGTGAAAACCAACTCCCACGTCAAAGTGAATAAAAAGCTTGTGATTGATAAGCCAAGAGCGCAAAGATATAGTTTTAAGGGTGCTCAGGAAAAGGATATGCCGCAGCTGCTTATTAACGTGTGAATCGCCTTGGACAAATTGACTGCGGATGAGGTAATATTTGATCCTTACCGAGATGCTAAAAATCAAGTTTTAATCCAAAGGAGAGATTGTGTTGCATTATACTACGGACCCTTGTTTTTCTCCCATGGATTTTCAATGTATGATCCACATCGGGTAATGCGACAATTGGGTTACGTCCAAGAAGAACCCCATTTCGATCTTGAGCCGTTCTTTAAAGTGTTAAGGGAGGACTGCAGCACGTCCCCAAAAAACTATTATCGTCGCTTACGCTCCACCCCCATCTATAGGACATTGGAACAGAAGACTTGAGCGTAAAGTCGATATGAGTCTTTTGGATGAGGTGACCGAAGGTCATGAAGCTCAGGAGAGATACATGTCGTGGTACTTGGGTTGGGATCGTCCTACTGTGATTAGATAAATAACTGGTGAATAATTGGCTCGTAATATGAAGATGGCATCGAATGACTCAGCAACAATTCCTAACTTCCTTGTAAGTATTTTGGAGTAGGTCTTACTGTTTTAATATTACATTGTCGAATAATTATATTAATTGTTTGTTCTTTAACTGAAAATAGAAGTGGCATTTGAAAACCTTTGTGAAGTTGTTGTGTTGCGAGAGAGAAAGAGGAGAGCATTTGTCGATTGAAGAGCAAACCAAGCGCATTCACTTTCCTAGCAATGTTGACAATGAGGATGCCTATGAAATGTTCAAGCAAGATGATGCTGAAATAAAGAGGGAAGAAAAGGCCAGGAGGGAAGCACAAGCAAAGATGAATGATGACAAAAACAAGGCTTGTAGTGGTCGTGGTGGTGAAGGTATTAGTAGTGCTGGTGTTCCTAAACGGGGTCGTGGTCATGGTGAATGAATCGTTTCCTAGTTTATTTCTTTATGTTGGGTTGGACAAATGTTAAGGTTAATGGTTGGACAAATGGTTTTTTAAGGTTTATGGGACATGTTTTCTTATTTTGGACAACAAGTGTTTGAATTATAATTGTTGAATGAAAGGTTTGTTTAGCTACGTAAAGTTTCAAGACAAATATCCGGCATATTTTTTTTAAGTTACATTGCCGACCAATTCACGCCCGGCAAGGTTTTGAAGTGTCAGACTGCCGGCCCTAACAGCAGAAAATGTTTGCATACCAGGGTCGGCAAGTGAGTCAGATCATTACCAAGCCGGCGAAGGTACAATCGGCAATGTATTATTTTTTCTAACACGCCGGCAATTTGTTACAGAAAATACCTTCTCCTGATGCCTAAAACCATCATAACTCCGGCATTGTTTTCAATTTATAGCCTGCCGGCCATAAAATAGCCGGCAGGTAAATTTAAAAATACATTGTCGGCGTACTGACAGAAGATAATGAATTCATGATGCCCAAAACCATCATAACGCCGGCATTGTTTTCAATTTATAGCCTGCCGACCATAACATAGCCGGCAGGAAAATTTAAAAATACATTGCCGGCGTATTGATAGAAGATAATGAATTCCTGATGCCCAAAACCATCATAACGCCGGCATAGTTATACACTTCTTACCCTGCCGGTTCTTGGTAGTCGGCATACTGAGAAAAACTATCTTTCCGGCGTATTCAAAATTCAAATTTTTTGCAAGTACAATTTCATTGATTGACTTGTACTTGGGAACTATAACGGACAAATTTGGCCACCATCCTATAAATACACTATTTCTCTCAACAAAAAAACATACAAATAGTTCCATATACTCTCCAAAGCTCATATCATCATACACTCCATCTAACTCACTCAATAGCTCTCTACAAACAACAATGGCATCGTTTGATTCAAATAAAGATTTGGCAATCACCAAAGCTTGGTACGGGGAATATCGACTTAGATGTCAATCCTCCGAAAGGGAGGATTCCAAAACATTTTGGGCTAGGGTACACAACAAATTTAGCGGCGAGTTTGGGAATCCTAATGCAATAAGTATTGAACAAATACACGCTAGGCACCTAGTAATCGAAAATGCGATACTTGTTTTTTTAGCCCTCCAACCTCGGATTTTTAACACTCGCCCCTTCACCTTGTCCGTTGCAGAATTTGTAAGTCATTTTGTGGTTTTTTTTTACGTAACCCATGTTGTTTTATCTTCCAACGAAACACCACTAACAAATGTAATCTTGTTTTTGTAGCACGAAGCCGTGAAAGCGCGCTACTTGTAACTAAAGGGGGAAGCATTCGCATTCGATGCAATCTATCACTTCTTGGCCGATAGAATCCCGTTGGATAACCCGGACTACTTGGATGCGGTATCGTCTTCGTCGGAGGAAGATTGATGTGTTTAGAAGTTTTAGTGTAGGTTTTGTGGGTATACCTCTATGTAAGCCCTCACGAGACTATAACTCGTCCACTAGGGTCGCCTAGGGGTTTAAAGGCTTGATGCACATGATAAGTGCATTCATTTTTATGTTTCAATCAATGTAGTAACCAAAATTGCATGAATAAAGTGAATTACATCTTCCATATTTTCTGTTTTCAGTTTGGTATAAGTACACGCCGGCAAGGTTATAAATACTTAACATGCCGGCTACATGTCAGCCGGTACTGTTAAAAATAAATTGCTTGCCGACCTTATGACCACCGGCATTGTAGGAAAATTGTCCATGCCGACCATAAAATTCTGTTCCAAGATAGTGATCGGTTGTCAATCGACACAAATATATTACACTTTATTACTACTCAAAATATAAATATAGCAATGGCAAGAAAGGATCGATCCCACAGAGAGGACTAGGTTGTCAATATATTTTCGGTTCCTTATATAAAACACCGGGTATTTTTCTGATTTTTATATACTAAAATAAAATAAAAGCAAAACAATAAAAAGTAACACGCAAATCAAGGTAGTGAGAATATTGGTTAAGGATTCATCTTCATTCACAATAAGTAGAATTGATATTTAATCTCAACTTTTATCAAAAGCCCTATGATACCTTGATCGCAAGAATATCCCGCAAATCTCCTTTTGTCATCAACAAACACATTAAAAGATGCGAGTATGAGTTCTATCTAAGAGAACAACCTAACGTGTAAAAGCACTAATCAAGTTTAATTCCCTAGATGCATTAAGTTCTATGAAATCAGGCCAATCAAAGCAATTGAATGTGGAAAGCGCACTAATTCAATTTAACAAAGGTCAAGATTCACATATGATCATAAGAATATATCACTACAAACTATAATCATATTTATGCTACTTGTATTCAAGGATTATCACTTTTACGTATAATAAACCCTAAACTAGCAATAGATGTGATTAGAAGTTCTACCAATTTGCAACTTGACAAAACAATCAATCAAATCATGTTATAATACGTCAATCATACAACTATATTTTCAGAGAATCGTAAACGATAAATATGAGACAAAACTAATATATTGAATCAAAGAATCATGCTTTGTGAAATCCAACTATTCCATAACCAATAATAAGATTTAACTACTCATGTTAATGGGTTTCATAACAAGAAGAAAAAGAAAAGTTTTCATCTTTTCTAAACCCTAGAAACAAAAGTACAAGATAAGATATACTCCCTATGTCCCACTATTAAGTGACCTAGTTTAAGTTTGCACAATTTTTAAGGCAAGCAAGGAAAAGAGTACTTTTAAGCATTTTTTACAATTATATCCCTTATGGATAGTAATTAGTGAAATTTAGAAATGATTTATCTCTCAAACTACTCCACGGATGTTCTCAAACTTCATACCATTGAAAAACATTTTAAAACACCTACGTAACGAATATAAACAAGCCTATCAAATTATGCATATTTCTTATATTTTTTATAATTAACTATAAGGATAATTTTAGAAATATCTCCTTATTTAGTGATATAGGTCACTTATTAGTAGAACAAAATATAAAATCAAATAGGTCATTTAATAGTGGGACGGAGGGAGTAAGATATTAGGTGTTGAGAAAAGTCTTCTCTTTTATAGCTCTTCTTGTTCCAAAATTAGGTCTAGCCTTCAAAGGTCCAATAGATAGAAGTCCTCAAGCCCATGTATGAGAAAACCCGTGTAGAAAATCTATTCCAAAAGTGGTCGCCGGAAAACTGGGTTTTTGGCCGAAAGTTGGTCGAAATATCGTCGTCGGTCACCTGAAAATTCTTCTCAGTCCATAGAATATTTCGTTTAGATTCTGTTATATATACCGGTTGACTAACAGTCCTTAACAGTTGACCGGGTCAAGGTATGAGTGAGAACAAGTCAGAACCGAGTCAGCTGGCTAACTCGGTTGACTAGTTTAGGCCTAACCTGTTGCAATCATTGCACATGCCTGAGCTACTCTCCAGCCATGATGGCTAGTCATTCTTCATAGATGCAACTACATGGTCCCTGTAATGCATATATTTCGCAACCACTGCAGCTCCAGTTCCCACCTACAGAACCCTCTCATCTACAGCTCCATCCGCACACGAACTTCTCATGACTCACAAGCGACATTGCAGCACACATTGCCTTCATCTCCATCTGCCTATGAACAACCGCAACTCACCACCATTGCATACCAGCAGCATCAAATTCCACCTACTATAACTCAGCTAACTCGCCGCACCTATCACACCCTTCTGCTCCTCCTAATTCTCCTCTAACCCATCTCTGCACACATTTGTAGCTGTAACTCAAGCATTAGAAGCATCAGGAGCTTCACGCCACAACACCATCTGCACCAATTGAGCTTCAGTTCCACAACTACCAGAAACTGCTCCATTTCATCAGCACATAACAACAGCAACACCATCTCCCATACTTCCTCTTCCATGTTCTTCTTTCACTGTTATCTATTCACCTTCACTTTGAATGGCAGCAACAACAACTTTATTACTGACTTTTCTCGGCTTCAGATTCTCCAATGTCAGGTTGTTCAGGTGTTTTGTCGAACACCTCCTTTGCATTTCCCAGACTGATGATGAATATATCTTTGTTGAGTTTGTAACCTTTCACAGCTCCTTCCCTGCTAAGACAAATTCATACAACACAAACCCATACATTTAAAAAATCAAATACTTCCTTCAATCTTCTATATTCATCACTCACAATCAATGGTTGCAGCTACTCCTCCTTCATTGTCTTTCCTGCCAATATCTGTCCAAAATAGATGATCGGATCAAAACCCAAAATATGTTCTTGTCTTTACTTATGGATACTCTCTTAATCCTTGGAAGAGAAACATACGACCCCTGGTAATCTCCCACGAACGACGGCATGACTTAATGCAGCTTCTCTTTATTTCTGCAAACACACTATGAAGGGGGTGTAACTGGTCGAGAGTATTAGACCTAGTTTTTTTGTTGCTGGTTACAAAGGATAGGCAGGTGGCCCTTAACGAACTGTAATCTGCCCTTAATGAATCAATCATCTGGTTACCCCTTGTCCTCAGCTGGGCTCCCAATAACACTTTGCTTATGAAATTCAGTTTCGCTCCTCTTATGCCTTTTTGAACGTTTTCTTCTTCTTTCACTCCGAATGACTCCAAAACACCTGAAATCTCAAAAATAAACATAATATACATAATTTAAAAGATAAAAACCAAAGAAAGCATAAACAATAGATATAAATCTAGGTGTTTTACAACACCTATCAAATTCCCCCACACTTAGACTTTGCTAGTCCTCGAGCAAATTAAACAAAATAATTATAAAACATACATACAACTCCGTCTCGTCGAGGCTACGGTCACTTTTAGAATAAATAACAAGCCGTTGAACCCATAGGTGTCCCTAGTGGATGAGTTATAGTCTCGTGAAGGTTTACAAGAGGCCTACCTACAAAACCTATATTTCCAACTCCAGCTACCTGTGACAAATCCACGAACGAATCCAAAAAGGCTATTGGAGGAGGTACCCTGATGCAAATCCAAGTTAATATATATGTAAATTAAAATCTATTCAGAAAGTTTAACAAACCACAATACTCGGAATCTGACTAACCACAATCATAATGAAAAGATTAAGAAGATGGATATAGAGGTAGATGTTTGCGAATGTTAACAAGTGATCGGTGTTTCCCATATCTGTCTGAAGGTCACCGCCAAGATGAACCTATGCATCCTATTGGATTGAGCTACTGGTCTGAATTATAGTGTTAACACACTGGCATATACAAGGGAACCAGGAGTGACTTTATTCACCAAATATAATACTTTCTTTTCTTTTTCACTTTTTCACTTTTTTTTTTGCAGCATGATTAAATCTGTTGGATCCAAGCGCATGCTTCTTGTCAGCAAGTACGTGATAGTTGCCTTGGATCCTGCATTCCACGCTTGTTTAGGCGATGGAGACAGGGACAACGTTTCACACATACTGCTATCCAAGAGTTTTTTTTTTATTCTGGTTGGTCTAATTGGTCGGTCCTTTTTTTTTTTTCTTAGCAACTCAATCACTCTATTTCATCCTAGCAGTAATAACAATTCGATGTTTAGTGACCTACCAAATCACTTAGAGAACAATAGATAAAAATAGAAAAATAAAAATAGAACGTGATATGGTGATATTCCAAGATATGGTAACAACTATCATATAATTTCTAACACTTGAATAATTCTATCCCTTTTAGTTAATGGGTTCCTCAACTCCTACAGCCAAGATGGTTCCATCCATTTAGATTGATAGTGTCATCCTAAAGGCCCATATTTCTAGGTTTCGGAGTGTATAAAACAATTTTTTTCTTTTTCTATTTAAAAAAAAAAGGAAACTAACAAGGCTAAAAACTATATATGAGAACACTCCCCCACGCTTAAACTTTACATTGTCCTCAATGTAAAATTTAGTCATTCAAAGTAAAGTTCAAGATGGGAAATTCATAACATGATATATATACACAAAATGAAAATAAGATGCATGATAAAAAACGGATACTCCAACTCATAGTTATTTCTGAACAATAGAGAAAAACACTAAACAATCTATTTAGTTGGCATCTAATCCTAACTCAGCCAATATATACCTCACCGCCAAGAAAAAAATTCCATCTACTTGGAAAGGCTAGTGTTTATTCTAAAGCGTTCAAAAATCTCTAAAAGTTGGAGTTTTGATATGCAAATATCCAAAATAAGAAAATAAAGATAAAAGACTTAAAAATAAAATAAAAAGATTGAGAGAGATAAACAAAACTGGTGGGTTGCCTCCCATTAGCACTTGTTTTAAAGTCGTCAGCCCGACATGCAAGTTGAATTCCCCATACACCAATAATCGGAAAAGTTGGGGATCCACCCATAGCACATGTTTTCCAAACACTAGCTTCACACAAATATTAGTACAAGAAAACATAATTGAAGCTATTAACCGATAAGAGTTTCCCCCACACTTATTCTTGTCCACACTTGGAAGTGCATAAAGAATATAGGAGTCGAGTACTTCCACGGTGTCATGTTCACAAGCCTGCATAATATGAGAATCTAATGTTTCTAATGGCGGATATCGAGAAACAAAGTCATCTAACAATGTTTTCGAAGAACATACATTCAAACCAATAAGAGGTAAAGGAGAAGAAATAATATGCAAAGGGTTAGACAAACCTCGCACAATCTCTTGTAGCACGGAATCCTCTTCATCCTTGAACAACTCAAGTGAATTATTCACCTCTTGTATATCATGGTCCTCTATCAAACATTGCAACCATTCTTCGTTCGTTTCTGCCTTAACCAAAGTCTCGACATTAACATCATCGTTACAATCATTCACAAGTTCAATTGGGTCTTCCACAATATTGGTTATATCAACACAATCATCGTCGTCTTCATTTTCAGACTCACCGAAATCAGAATCGTCGTCGGTTTCCCAACCTTTATCACGACGCCGTTTAAGTTCCATATGAATGGTCCTACTAATTTTATCGACAAGCTCTTCCGAGTATCCATCGTCTTCCAACTTGTATAATTTCTGCGCAAGTTTCCTGACGTTCACACGCTTACCACCATTTAATACAATATGTTCTCTTTCCCATGACTCTTACCTTTGAATGGGTGAATGATCATAACTACGATCCGGAGTCGGGTAAGAAGAAATATTCCAGAAATTGGTTTGTGCGACGTTCTCTCTATCACGGTCAAGTTGGTCTAGCCTTTGTTGCATGTCTTGTAATCCATTCAAAATCTGCATACAACTCGAATAAAGCCAATTAGAAGTAAAATTATCCCACCTAGGTGCTTGACTGACATACCCACTACAAGGTTGTTGTTGGTATGTATGAAAATCACCATAAGGTTCTCTAGGATATGCATCATAGCCAATAAATTGGTTTTGATTGCATTCCATAGATGGTGGGAAATTTTCATAGTGTTGAGGAGGTTGAAAATCATATCCATTACTCCAATATGCTCCTTCCATAGAATTGGTACCTGAAACAAGAGTTCTCAAAACTATGTTAAAATAAGAAAATAAAATCAAATAAAATCAAAATCAAAAATCAAAAAATAAGAAATCAAAAACAAGTGACAACCGTTGCCTCCCCGGCAACGACGCCAAAATTTGATCGGTTGTCAATCGACACAAATATATTACACTTTATTACTACTCAAAATATAAATATAGCAAGGGTAAGAAAGGATCGATCCCACATAGAGGACTAGGTTGTTAATATATTTTCGGTTCCTTATATAAAACACCGGGTATTTTTAAGATTTTTATATACTAAAATAAAATAAAAGCAAAACAATAAAAAGTAACACGCAAATCAAGGTAGTGAGAATATTGGTTAAGGATTCATCTTCATTCACAAATATGTTTTCTTCACAATAAGTAGAATTGATATTTAATCTCAACTTTTATCAAAAGCCCTAGGATACCTTGATCGCAAGAATATCCCGCAAATCTCCTTTTGTCATCAACAAACACATTAAAAGATGCGAGTATGAGTTCTATCTAAGAGAACAACCTAACGTGTAAAAGCACTAATCAAGTTTAATTCCCTAGATGCATTAAGTTCTATGAAATCAGGCCAATCAAAGCAATTGAACGTGGAAAGCGCACTAATTCAATTTAACAAAGGTCACGATTCACATATGATCATAAGAATATATCACTACAAACTATAATCATATTTATGCTACTTGTATTCAAGGATTATCACTTTTACGTATAATAAACCCTAAACTAGCAATAGATGTGATTAGAAGTTCTACCAATTTGCAACTTGACAAAACAATCAATCAAATCATGTTATAATACATCAATCATACAACTATATTTTCAGAGAATCGTAAACGATAAATATGAGACAAAACTAATATATTGAATCAAAGAATCATGCTTTGTGAAATCCAACTATTCCATAACCAATAATAATATTTAACTACTCATGTTAATGGGTTTCATAACAAGAAGAAAAAGAAAAGTTTTCATCTTTTCTAAACCCTAGAAACAAAAGTAGAAGATAAGATATAAGATATTAGGTGTTGAGAAAAGTCTTCTCTTTTATAGCTCTTCTTGTTCCAAAATTAGGTCTAGCCTTCAAAAGTCCAATAGATAGAAGTCCTCAAGCCCATGTATGAGAAAACCCATGCAGAAAATATGTCCCAAAAGTGGTCGCCGGAAAACTGGGTTTTTGGCCGGAAGTTGGCCGGAATATCGCCGTCGGTCACTTGAAAATTCTTCCCCGTCCATAGAATATTCCGTTTAGATTCTGTTATATATAACGGTTGACTAACGGTCCTTAATAGTTGACCGGGTCAAGTTCTGAGTGAGAACGAGTCAGAACTGAGTCAGCTGGATAACTCGGTTGACTAGTTTAGGCCTAACCTGTTGCAATCATTGCACAGGCCTGAGCTACTCTCCAGCCATGATGGCAAGTCATTCTTCATAGCTGCAAATACATGGTCCCTATAATGCATATATTTCGCAACCACTGCAGCTCCAGTTCCCACCTACAGAACCCTCTCATCTATAGCTCCATCCGCACACGAACTTCTCATGACTCACAAACGACATTACAACACACATTGCCTTCAGATCCATCTGCCTATGAACAGCTGCAACTCACCACCATTGCATACCAGCAGCATCAAATTCCACCTACTATAACTCAGCTAACTCTCCGCACCTATCACACCCTTCTGCTCCTCCTAATTCTCCTCTAACCCATCTCTGCACACATCTGTAGCTGTAACTCAAGCATTAGAAGCATCAGGAGGTTCACGCCACAACACCATATGCACCAATTGAGCTTCAGTTCCACAACTACCAGAAACTGCTCCATTTCATCAGCACATAACAACAGCAACACCAGCTCCCATACTTCCTCTTCCATGTTCTTCTTTCACTGTTATCTATTCACATTCACTTTGAATGGCAGCAACAACAGCTTTATTACTGACTTTTCTCGGCTTCAGATTCTCCAAAGTCAGGTTGTTCAGGTGTTTTGTCGAACACCTCCTTTGCATTTCCCAGACTGATGATGAATATAGCTTTGTTGAGTTTGTAACCTTTCACAGCTCCTTCCCTGCTAAGACAAATTCATACAACATAAACCCATACATTTAAAAAATCAAATACTTCCTTCAATCTTCTATATTCATCACTCACAATCAATGGCTGCAGCTACTCCTCCTTCATTGTCTTTCCTGCCAATATCTTTCCAAAATCGATGATTGGATCAAAACCCAAACTTTGTTCTTGTCTTTACTTCTGGATACTCTCTTAATCCTTGGCAGAGAAACATACGAACCCTGGTAATCTCCCACGAACGACGGTATGACTTAATGCAGCTGCTCTTTGTTTCTGCAAACACACTATGAAGGGGGTGTAACTGGTCGAGAGTATTAAACCTAGTTTTTTTGTTGCTGGTTACAAAGGATATGCAGGTGGCCCTTAACGATCTGTAATCTGCCCTTAATGAATCAATCAGCTGGTTGCCCCTTGTCCTCAGCTGGGCTCCCAATAACACTTTGCCTATGAAATTCAATTTCGCTCCTCTTATGCCTTTTTGAACGTTTTCTTCTTCTTTCACTCCGAATGACTCCAAAACACATGAAATCTCAAAAATAAACATAAGATACATATTTTACAAGAGAAAAAGCAAAGAAAGCATAAACAATAGATATAAATCTAGGTGTTTTACAACACCTATCAAATAGACGGCGTGTTCTTCAACTGAGACAATGCCGGCGATCATAAGGTCGGCAGGTTATTCAAAGTACACATTGCCGGCCAAATAATAGCCGGTATTTTGATCAAACCTAGACCTTGCCGGCGTTGTGCATTTTCAAAAACAATTTTTTTTGATCGAAATCGAACTCATAAGAAGGATTAAGGGTTTAATCTACTGAAGTAATAATTTGAAAATTTTAATCTAAACTCAATTAATTAACCTAATCAGAATTTTAGTGTTAATTAACCAAGGGCATATTAGCCATTTAGAAAATACAAGGTTAAGGGGTGGCTTGGATTTACTTCATAATGACCTGATTTTGTCTTATTGGGTATACCCCAATCAAGTCAGGTTTATTTAGTTTAGTTTTATTATTTTCAAATAGAAATTTAAACACAAATCCGTGGATATTTAGTTTTGTTTTATTATTTAGTTTTATAATTTATGATGTTATACGAACCCAACCCAAAAATATCAAATCCACAAGTAACGAACTATGCGGATGAAAACCAAGTACCCACCATTTAGTTGGATTAGACGTAGGTGACGCCACCAATTTCACTTGTTGCTCACCCCTACTCAAACTGCAGCAAGGCCTTGTGTCGACATAGTGTTGTTTGCTTATCGGCAGACAACCAGAAACTAAAGAGGCATACGCCAAATTGCGAAGTAAGCGAACACCCTCACTGAGGGGTAATGAAGCAAAAATATTAATACGAACACTAACAAGTGGTATGGTGTTTGGATACCTGATTCAGAAATACTTCTACTTCTCTAAAATCAGAAAACAATCTTATATATTAGAGGCGATCGTTACATATTCAAAAGTCAGTTTGAAATTTTTTTTCCAAATTAAATTGACATAATTAGAGATAAAATCCTTAACTTTTCATATCTAAAAGTCATCTTGAACATTAAGAATCGGATTATGTGGTGCATATTTAAAAACCGATTATCAAATGGAATATGAAAAGACAATTCATAATCGGTACATTAACAAGCAAATAAATTCCGATTGTGGAAGCCCAGAGTTCAAAAAATTTAGTACCCATAATCGGGTTATACTAATGCACAAATAAACCGATTCTGGTGATGCTTTTTCATATTCCGATTCATGTCCCAAAATCTGTATGTTAATCATCATATAAACTGATTACTCTTCATGCTATTCATGGCTGAACAAAACCCATAATCGGTTTATTCGATATGTCAACATAATTCGATTCTGGATAGATCAGAGATTTTGATTTTCAAAAATTAAAGATTTAAACATGTAAATCAATGAAGAAATGTGAATCATAGAATGAGTTGATGGAGATTTACCTTTTTCTTGGTTGGATCACAGATTGTTGGAGAAGATATTTTTTTGATTAGGGTTTTGAGAATTTGGAAAGATTATGATAAAAATAGAAAGTTTTTTTTGATTTAAGTTTTTATATGTTTTTGGATTTACTGAAAATGGTAATGATTAGTATTTATATGAGATAATTTTAGGAATTAATTTAGGGCAAATTTGCCTTTTTGAGAAGTTTGGTAGCCCATAACCATTTGATGGAATGATAAGGGAAATTTGATATGCCCCAAATAATTGGCTAGGCCCCAATTTAGCCAGGTTTGTGATCTAAATATACAGATGACTACTGATTACAAAGTTGAGTGGTGATCTAAATGTACAGTTGATTATTAATCTAAATATTCATTAGTTGTTGCCTGACCATTTCCAATTAATAGAGTTCAGACTACTACGGATGAGACGAGATAGATGATCATTCACGAAACAAGGGGTATTATAGACCGAGCTACAAAAGTATATAGAACCAGACCTAGTTAGAGCAAGTCTTATGGTGGAATCCAAACTATTCCAAGCTTGGAAAAAGTGTGGAATGTCAAGTCTAATGGCTTCCAAACAGGGGTGTTCCACACTTTTTTCAAGCCATCTTCCATGATATTGTGGAACAGAGCATAGAGTCCAAGTATAGTGCGAATCAAAATAGCGCTTACCGCGAATCTAAATAGCATTTAAAAAATGCTAAATCGTCAAAAACCAAAACAACTTTTGTAGTTTCCTGGTTACATAAAACAAAGTTTATATATGTGTCCCATTCTTATTGGTTAACAATATTACAATAAGAAGTGAAAAACGGCACGATTTATAAGGGCTGATACCTACATTACTAAGGGCTTATACCATCTCAAGATTTTAAACGATCCCGGTCGCTGGATCGGCTAAATAGTATCAGCCCCCAGTAATACTGGTATCAAACCCTTATAAATCATGAAAAACGGAAGAAAGAAAAGGGAAGTGTTTAACCACGTTAATGGTCAGTGGTTCCCATTGAAGTTTAAAAAAAATAAAATAGTGTTTATCTCAATGGCACTTATCGTGAAACTCTCCACTGTTATTTTAATGGTCAATGAGTCCTGTCAAAGTTCAAACGCTATTCTTTTCAGCATTTTTGTGATTCCATCATAAGATTTGAGCTTTCATGATCAATTCTAAATGCTGAGGTGGCATGGAAGATGAAATTCTTCCACCATAAGACTTGCTCTGAGAGCTAGCACTATGAAGAGGGATATCCCTTTCCTATCCCTCTCTATCCCTCAAAACTAGGGGTGTCAATGGATCCGGGTCCTCCCGGGTATCACTAGGCCCGGACCCTACTTATAAAAGTCGGGTCCGATTCCTAACGGTTCCGAGTCCGGTTCTTAAATTTGTGGACCCAGAACCAGACCCGTTAAAAATTATGGGTACCCGTCGGTTCCGGGTACCTGTTGGGTATTAACAAAACTGTAAAAAAAACTTCAAAAACTTGATATTTTTCCCTTTTTGGCTTTGATCTAAGTTAATTTTATAAAAAAATTATTATTATATATTTATTTATGTACTAAATAAAGCTTAAATTTGAGGAAAAATGAAAAATCCAAAAAAATCAAAGCACAAACTAGAAAAATAGTTATAATTATAATAAAAAAATGAATAAAATGATGCATAACCGGGTACCCATTACCCGCGGGTACCCGACGGGTATTACCCGTTTGGACCCGTTTAGATTTGGGTCCAATCGGATAATTACCCGTCGATCCAAAGTTGTTAATGGGTCCAACTTTAGGACCCAGAACCGGACCCGTTTCTACCGGGGTCCGGTTCCGGTAATGGGTAATGGGTACCCATTGAGAGCCCTACTCAAAACACCAAAATCTCAACTGTTATGGTCTTCCATATCCCTAATCATGTAGGGATATACACCCATTTCCCTACAAGGGTGATCAAATCAGTAACCGTATATTTTTACGCTTTACAAGTACTCAGTAGTCGTAGCATTTTACACGGCTACTGAGTTTCCTATCTAGTTTTTATAATTTTACCTTAAAACTTTCTTTTCTCACTTTTTTTTTTATTAATTTGTTTTTTTACCAATTATATATCGTTTTTTACTCTAAAAAATATATTTTTACCTAAACAAATATATTCTTATTGAAAAAAAAAATACGGATGCTGAGTAGCCGTTTGACACTATTCATACGGCTACACAATACCTGTGTTGTGTAGGGAAAAGAAAGAAGGACACCATAATAAGAAGAATTAATTGGGGGATATGGAAACTAATTGGGGGATATAGCTACAGGACAAAAACGGTGTCCCAATAGCAATTCTGGGTGACCCCCTATGTAATTTTTTTTTAATTCCTAATCTAGCCCTCACTAATCATGTTTAGTAGTTAATAATAATTAGTATATGCTTAAGTATTTGGGGGTTAGTTTAGTGTGTGTTTTGATTTTAATTTGTGTGAGTGAGGAGTAGAAGGAGAGGAAAAAAAAATAAGTGGAATTTTTTTTTTGAAAATGGAAGATGATTGTGATGAGAGAATTGCTGCTAAGATGTTGAAAATTTGATTTGTTTCCTTTGAATTCACCATTGTTTAAATTGAAAAAGCTCGGTCTTGAGCATGGTATTCAACCAAAAAACCATGCCGGCATTTGTCTGAAATTTTCAAAAATTGTTTGCCATTACGATTTTTTTCTAGTTTTGATCTTCATAATGTTGATTTTTTTCTGGGTTTGAACAGGTACCGGCATGGTAATCTAGTTTTCGAGCATGCCCGGCACTGTTCCTTGCATAGTATTTTGCTTACATTTCTATGCTTAGGAACAAGATGAAAAGTATCCGAATGTTCATTTTTTTTTCACTTGAATACCGGCATTGATAGGAAATTCTCGAGAATCCGGTATCATGTTCCAAGCATATGGTCTTCATCAATTCCGGCATGGTCTTCATCACTTCCGTTTTGAATTTTTTGGTTTTTAGTCACTCCACTTAGGCATGGTCGGTTGATATGAAGACCATGCCGGTATTGTTTTCCAAGCATAGAAAATAAAGCAACATGCTATGCCGGAAAGCAATACCGGCATGGTCTTCATATCAACTGACCATGCCTAGAGATGAAGTGATTAAAACCGAGAAAAATTCAAAAGGAAGTGATGAAAACCATTTTAATTGATGAAGACCATATGCTTGGAACATGATAACGGCATGCCTTAGAATCAATTCCGGCATGGTCATCATCACTTTCAAAGATGATCTTCATCACTTTCGAATAAAATAAAAATTCGTTTCCAAAGTGAAGAGAAGAGAATTTGATGTAGAGTGGGGAGAGTTTAGAATTTTAAAGGGAATGGGGAATATTTAGGTTTCAAAGCTCTACCCCAAAATAAGATTAATAAGAAGTGGAGATGGAAATGGGGGATATGATTTTGTTTTTGGATTTTAAGTTTTTGATTTTAATTTTGTGGGAAGGGTATTTTAATATTTTCATAACCAAAAATAACCCCTTAACATATACCATGAGTTGGGGGAAGTAATTCATATCCCCCAATTAATTCTCATATCCCCAATTAATTGTTCCATAATAAGACGGCCTTCCTTTTATTATACCTTCCTAGGGACAGAGTGATTCGATTACATTTGTCTCTCCCTCTAATAAAAATCGACGTAATTAGAGACAATTGTCAACTTTTCGTATTCAAAAATCATCGTGAACTTGTTTATCCAAACTCAATCGACTTGAATTGATTTCCACATCTCCAGTTGCAAATCCGGCAATGAGTTCAAATAAAACATGACGTGGGGTCTGTAAAGTGATGTAAAGGCATGACCTATCTATATCTCTCTCCGTAGTCCGTATAGGAAAGTGTAAAAATAGAAAACTGAGCAGTTTTTTTATTTTTTTTCATTTATACTTATCAGTTTCCCTTATTTACGGCATTAAAATCTTTTCTTCTACTTTTGTTGAAGTCTCCAACCTTTCACTTCAAGTCGTTCCAAGATCCCTTCCTATTTTACTGACCAAAGAATTTTTATTTTCCCTGTACGTGCCAATCCTTTCAGCTTCCTTTCAGGGTAAGGAATTCAAGATTCCAAAAGACAAGAAAGAGACTATCATTATTATTAGTATTATGTTCCATCCGTGTGGGTTCCCAAGAACATGAACCAGGAATAACTTTAAACTACTTTTTTGAACTTAAGAATTCAAAGTATCTCCATTTATTTATTTAAGAAGTTCTACCGTGTACAGAGATCATCATCACAGTCAGAAATTGAAAGAAAAAGAAGAAGAAGAGATTAATCCAAGTTGCAATGGAAGAAAAAAATAATGTGGTGATCGTTATAAGCGATGATGAGGAAGAAAAAGATAATGCAGTAGCAGAGCCTATAACTAAGCATCGGAGGGTATTAAATCCCGAGCCCCAGCAGCCCAATCTCCAGTCTGATTGTGGAGTTGATGAAAATCCTCAGTCTTTTGCTAGAAAGTAAGTTCCTTTGATTTAATCATATTGGATTGGATTGGATTTTCTGTTTTCTTTTTTGAATTTGATATTTTCAATGTTTTTTTCAGTGAAATTAAACTTATAATTGTGGTTAATTGTGATGATGATGATGCAGTTATCAATTAGAAGCATTAGAGAAAGCAATGAGGGAGAACACGATTGTATTTCTAGAGACTGGTTCAGGGAAAACTTTGATTGCGATTATGTTGCTTCGCAATTACGCTCACCTTCTCGGAAAACGGTTATCATCGCCGTCTCAACATCACTACATCGCTGTGTTCTTAGTCCCTACAGTTGTATTGGTCACACAAGTACACACCTCTATTCTCCCTAGTATTTTTTGCGCTTTATGGGTGTTATGTTGCATTTGATTTATATGTACGTATGTATTAACCAAATGTGCAGCAAGCAAGGGCTGTGGAGCGGCACACTGACTTGAAAGTTGGTAAACTCTGGGGAGATTTGGGGGTGGATTTCTGGGACGCTGCCACCTGGGAGCAACAGATTCATAAACATGAGGTGACGATTATTATGGTTTTAGAACAAACAAAACAATCACGAATTTCATAGTTTCACATTTTGTCTCCTTGAATGAAAACCATTTGGGATTTGATTTTTGGGTTGCAGTTGCTTGTGATGACACACCAGATTTTACTTGATGCTCTGAGGCATAGCTTTCTGAAGCTAGATATGATAAAGCTATTGATATTTGATGAATGTCATCACGCAAGAGGGAAACACGCCTATGCTTGCATCATGACTGTAAGTAATATATTAGCTGTCTAGTTGCATTCTAGACTCGTTATTGTGGTTTTCATAGACATATCTCATAAATGGGAATATATGTTATGTTTTAATAGTTCCGAGAGGATTCTAAATTTTCGAACAAGTTCGGTGATAATTTCACTTACTGAATTCAGGAATTTTACCATCCGCTTCTGCGTACACAGTCCAATCTGGTTCCTAGAATTTTTGGAATGACTGCCTCCCTTATCAATACCAAAGGTAACCCATATAATTGTAGCTTTCTTGAAATGTGGAGTTTGGTTTGCCATCCCTATTATGGTTTTCAAATTGTTGTTTCGTGTTCTCACATTCTTTTTCTCAAATTGTTCGTATTACTAAATTTTGAATTCAAGAAAAGAACTTATGCAGTGTTAAATGAAAAGTGAGAGTAAATATCTATATGGCATCTTTGCTTTATTCGGACGATAACTATACTGAAAATGCAGAGTTTAGGCTGATGTTTTTCTGTTTTGCTTTCAGGATCAAGCTCCAGTAACTATGGGAAACAAATACTTGAACTCGAGCGTCTTATGAACTCAAAGGTATGTTCTCTATCTTCTTTTGCTAGAACATTCTTAGTAACTTTATTACCATTCGTTAAAAAAAGAAGGTGTTAGAGTCATTATGCATTTAAACACGTTATTAGCCTAGTGCGTTGTCGCTGGTGATTTGGAGATTTTGTTTGAGTTGTATGTACCATACAATATCCGGGATACTTGTAGACGTAAAAAAAACAATTATTATTAATTTTGCTGAAGGTTTACACTGTTTCTCATGAGTCCGACTTGGCTGCGTATGTACCGTTTGCTACTACAAAACTGAGGTTCTATGAACATGTGGATATGCCATATGCTCTGTCTTTCACACTTGCTGGTAGCTTGGAGCAAGCTAAGTTCAAGGTATATTTCTCCTTCATAAAAGGGACTCATTTCTCTTAGCTACGGCTTTAAATGCGCTGTCTAACTTCTGTTTCTATTTGTAGATTGTAAATTCTTTGAAAGAATTACAACTTGACGAGAAAGCGGAAGAGTCTGCATTAAAGAAGGTTTCAAAATTATTTGGAACTTTCAAGTACTGTTTAACAGATCTTGGTATTTGGCTGGCTCACAAGGTCTATAATACATATACTAGTCATCTAACTTACCCAATTTGTTGATTTCGATTGGGAATGCTAAGATAATGTTCTTGTGATCTTGCAGGCTGCTGATTCACTGTCTTGTGTAGAAACTAATCATTTTTTCTGGGGGAATAACACAGATGGGAATGTTGAGAGGGTCATGAGAACTTTCAGTGGAGATGTGTTTCAGGCCTTTTCACCCCACGTGCTATCTGGTGCATCTTTGTCTTGAATACACGTTTATCAAAAAAATTGGGTTTCTTTCTTGTTCTTTGTATTTTTGCTTTTGCTGCTTTTCTTAGGTATTATTGTCTCTAACTATGCTGTTGCTACTTCTTTGTATGTTCCTAATGCCTATTTCCGTTAAATTTTATGATCTGGTCCAGATAGGCATATTGGTGATAGTCTGACTGAAGATATGGATGCTGGCCTGTTGTCTGCTAAAGTTAAATGTCTTATTGAATCACTAACTGCATACAGGTTTGGATTTCCTTAAACTACGAAATATATATTTGTAAGCTGTTATTGTAGTTCTTAGGACTGAGAAAAGTCTACAATCGTATGCCATGCCTTTTCCAATGAAGCAGCTTGTGGTTCCAAATGTTTTTTAGAGTTTCCGTATAGTTTCTGAAAACATACATGTAGGAGCTGCAGGCACTCCTGTTGCTTGTAGTGTTGGTATTAGATCAACTTTGAGCATAATTATTCTCTCTTGTTTTTTTCTTCCATCAGACACATTAAAGCATTAAGATGCATAATATTCGTCGAGAGGGTTATAACATCCATAGTTCTTCAGTCTCTACTGAATGAAGTGTCAGAATTGAGTTGCTGGAAAACAGCTTACATGGCTCGGAATCAGTCAGGGTTGCAAATTCAGAGTAGGAAAAAACAGGATGCAATCATTGATGACTTTCATAAAGGCATTGTAGGTCTTATTGTCTTTTTTTTTTTTTTTTCCTTCTATTTTTTTCCTGTTAGTATAACTTTTTTATAGAGCTATATAACATCTGCGGACATGGGTATACAGGTGAACATCATTGTTGCCACCCAGATACTTGAGGAGGGTCTTGATGTTCAGAGTTGCAACTTGGTCATAAGATTTGACCCATCAGCAACCATTTGCAGCTTTATACAGTCACGTGGGCGTGCAAGAAAGCATGGGTCCGACTATCTACTAATTCTGAAGAGGTGTTCCTCTCTCTCTATCTCTCCATGAAACACTTCAAAAATTAGAACTTTGGTTACTTGATCTTTGTAACTCGATCTTCTTTCTGTTTTTTTTCTTTTGTAGTGGGGATGCTTCAACCCTTTCTAAAGTAAAAATCCATCTAGCAGGTGGAGAAATTATGAGAGAGGAGTCTATACGCTATGCCTCGTTGCCATGTGCACCTTGTGAACATGAAATGGAAGACAACGATTTTTACCGTGTTGAAAAAACTGGAGCACTTGTTACTCTGAACTCTAGTGTTGCATTGGTATACTATTATTGCTCTCACCTGCCTTCAGATGGGTTGGTTCTCAAAACTTAATATTTTCTGAGGTTTTCTTGCAGTTATAGATTTTCCTGTGTTATCAAGGATCTTGTTTTCAGGTTTGACCGGTTAACTTCTTTCATCTTGCTATAGGTATTTTAGACCGGCTCCCAGGTTCTTTTTCGACAAGGATGGTTATTACACTCTACATCTTCCAATGAGTTGCCCAATACAAACGGTTTCTGTTCAAGGTCAAGAGAATATGGTAAAAAAAATTGTGTGCCTTGAAGCATGCAGGAAGCTTCATAACATTGGGGCTCTTACTGATAACCTTTTACCAGAGTCAGTTGTGGAGGAAGCTGAAGCTCAAGAATTTGGTGAGTTTTCTTTTATTACCGCCAAAGATATAAAGAAGTTATATCAAAATTTAAAGGTCTTCATTTTGCTTGCTTTGCAGGATCTGTACCTTACGAGGATAAGGTAGTTGATTATTTTCCTGCACAGTTGGTCAGCCATTGTGAATCCTCTTGTAAGGAGTTGTATCATTTTTATTCGATTGGCTTAAAGCAAAATTTTGAATATGATGTTCCCTTGAGAGATATTATTCTCCTCATGAAGTGCGATTCTAAATCTGATTTTGAGGATTTAGATTTTCAATTAGCTGTTACTAGGGGTTTCGTCGGAGTGAAAATAGTGCACTCTGGTACTATTTATCTCACCATAAGTCAGGTAACTCAGATTTCTTTCCTCTTTATAGATTCATTGCTCATAATCTTACAAGCATTGGAAAATGATGGTAGCGGGGTAATGTTTCTCTTTGCTTGTTTTTGTTATTTGCCACCAGGTTCTTATGGCTAAAAAGTTCCAACTAACTCTACTTAGGATTCTTTTGGATCACGATTTGGAAAAATTGAAAGATGTACCGGCCAAAAAGGGTACCAACCCAGTGATCCACTATTTACTTCTACCATCAGTTGATTATGGTCAGAAAGAATCTCCATCAATTGATTGGGATTGTGTTAGGTCTTCATTTTTCCAATCCCCACTCGTTCCGTGGAGTGGAAATGTTCAGGGTGATATCAGCCAACTGCACAGTTGCTCTGTTAGTGGTTGTGTTTGTTGTTTGCATACAAAGGATGGTGTTGTTAGCAGATCCATTCTAGAGAATTCATTAGTATATACTCCCCACAATGGGAAAATATACGGCATTACATGTATCTTGGATGACATGGATGGAAACTCTGTTATGGATAAGCGGCAGGTTGAAACTCTTACATACAAGAAGCATTTCAAAACTCAGTGAGTGTGGATAGGTTCCTGTGCCAGATTCAAGTTAATGTTTGCCTTCTTTATTACCCCTATTGGTGGTGAGTTGCACACTGATTATGTCTTTTACCAAATGCAGGTATGGTGTCAACTTGTGTTATGCTAAGGAACCACTACTGCGCGGAAGACAGATTTTTACAGTACATAATTGGCTTCTAAGGCATAAAGAATTCAAGGAGAAAGGTTTTTATATACTTCTCCACCAACCAATTAATTAAGCCTCTTTACATTTGTTTGAAATAAGTTTCCCTTGTAGCGCCCTCAGAAAGCTGGCTTCTGCCATTTTTTGATCTGTATAGCTTGTACGATGGTACAATAATGTTGAAAGTCTGATCAGCTTTGATGGGTCATAAGTCTCGAGGAGATGATTTCTCTGCTTATTTGTGTGCATGCTTTTTATTTTAGACACTGGACTTCGTCAGGAGGCACTACTTTGTTCTTCTGCGTTTTTGGTATTATGTGCGTAAATATCGCTTTCCTTTTTACCCAGTTAATATGTTCCTGTGTTCCCTTCTCTTGTAGAAATCAGTAAAGCTTGGGTTGAATTGCCTCCCGAGCTTTGTGCCGTTATTATGTCTCCCATTACCATCGGTACCTTGTATGCGTTCTCCTTGGTTCCTTCCATTATGCATCGAGTCGAGTCTATACTTCTTGCTCGTAGCCTAAAAAAAATACACTTGGATCACTTCCCAAATCAGTATGTTGTCCCGACCATGAAGGTAATTTGTATTCTGATACTTCCGAGATACTTAAGACTTTTGTTACCGTATGAATCATCGTTTGTAGACCTCTTATGGGTATTTTTGTTTTTAATGAAATTACGTTGCATGATCATAGGTTCTGGAAGCAATTACAACAAAGAAGTGTCAAGAGGAATTTTCTTTGGAATCACTAGAGACTCTGGGAGACTCTTTTCTCAAGTACGCTGTTAGTCGGCACTTGTTCAGATCAAATAAGAATCAACATGAGGGACTTCTCACAATCAAGAAAGGGAGAATGATATCCAATGAAGTCCTTCGCATGCTGGGATGTGACCGCAAACTTCAGGTATTAAAAGGATTTCTTTTATGTCAATTTTCTTTTCTTTTTTTAATAGGATTTCTTATTAGGAGTATTATTTACTGCTGCTTTCACTTACACCATTGTTTTTATATTTAGGGATTTATTCGCAACGTATGTTTTAATCCTAAGGAGTGGGCAATTCCCGATGATCCTACTTGCTGTATCACGTTGGATGAAACTGTTATATCTTCAGAAAAGATATACATTAAGGGAACAAGGTATATGAGGAGTAAAGTAGTTGCTGATGTCGTTGAAGCTCTAATCGGAGTATATCTCAGCTCATGCGGTGAGATGGCAGCTTTACACTTTATAGATTGGCTGGGATTGAAGGTTGCGTGCTTTAATGAGCATGCTCAGTTTCAAAATGTGACGACAACACCGTTGATTCACCCAGAGAGGCATGTTAATATCAGCCATCTTGATACTCTTTTGAATTACTCGTTTAAAGACCCTTCTTTATTGGTCGAAGCGCTAACACATGGTTCATACCATCTCTCGGATATTCCTAGATGCTATCAGGTAACTGTGAACAGTTAGGAATATCAGCCAGTTATTTTCTAGATCTTTGCTCTTCACATTATTAGCATTTGCTTCATTTTACTAATGCTTAATTCTGTTTTTTATTTTATTTTTCATTTTTTTCATCCAGCGTTTAGAATTCCTTGGCGATGCTGTTTTGGATTATCTGATCACTGTATACATGTACGATAAATATCCTGGAATGTCCCCGGGATTATTAACTGACCTTAGATCAGCATCAGTAAACAATGACTGTTATGCACATGCTGCAGTAAAGGCTGGCTTGCATAAGCATATTCTGCACACATCCTCGAAGCTTCACAAACAAATAGGAATGTTTGTCTGCAGTTATGATCAATCATCGTCAGAGTCAACTTTTGGTTGGGGTTCCGAGGGTGATTTACCAAAGGCAAGTATATGATGTGTTCATATTTAGATCATTTTGTTCCGTCATCTTCTTACACCTGCTTTTTATCTAAACAGGTGCTTGGAGATATCATTGAATCCTTGGCAGGGGCAATTCTGGTCGATTCCCATTATGACAAGGATGTCGTGTGGGCAAGCATAAAACACCTACTGGAACCTCTGGTTACTCCAGAGACAGTGAAGCTGCATCCAGTGAGGGAGCTACATGAATTGTGCCAAAGAAATAATTTTGTCTGTGAACGTAGTGTATCATTTGACAAGGGCATTACTTCTCTTACTATACAAGTGAAGGGAGAAAGAATGTCATACTGCCATACCTGCACAGGTGCAAATAAGAAGATCGCGAAAAAACTGGCTTCCAAAGCTGTGCTTGACTACTTGAAAGGCCAATCAACTCCAGTTGTTGTACAGTGCAGAGTGTGCGCCCCCCTAACTCGAGAGTCACGGTAATGGTGCCCAAATTTAAACTTCACAGAACCATTTTCAAATTAATCAGCTCTTCTGGTACTGCATAATTTTCACTACTCTTTTCCTCTCTACCAGTGTTCCATTTATAGTAAGCATTTTGTAACATGCCCATTTCCATGCATTCAACAATGTAAACAAAACAAGTCCAGGCATAATGACTTGTATTTATAGATTATTCATTTCAACATTTAACACTAAAATTCTTACAAACTAAAAAAGAATATAAAAAAACTAGTAAAACTCTGTCATTCTATGTGATTGAAGAAAAGTAGATCATGGTCAGCTATCAGACGATATAACTGATTAATGTTGGGAAGAGCAGGACGTGCCAAAATACCTTGAACAAAACCATCATATTCATGACCTAATCCTCCAAGTGCACAGCGGACCAAATCATCCTCAGAAACTGGATGACCAAGAAACCATAAGACATTCCTTATCCTGAAGATTGGGTAAAAGTATTTACCCACTGTAAGACCATCTTTGCGTAGCGCTAGTAGTCGGTGTCGAAGCTCCGGAACCTTACCAGAATGCACATCAAAATACAATTTCTCAAAATGAGTCCAAACTTCTCTAGAAGTTTTTAATCCATTGATTTGATTCAAAATTGATTCGGTTATGGTTCTGCGCATTTGAGTAAGTATATGCTGATCAGTTTTAACCCATTCTTCGTATTCAGGATTTGGGATTAACATGTTTGTGATTGGATCTAGGGTTTCAGTAGGAGGAATTGGTACCTTTATATCAACGAAGTGGCCCATGCCTTGACTTTCCAAGATTAATTTTACATGACATCTCCAAACAAGATAGTTATTCTCATCGAGTTGTTCGGGAATCATGTTAATCATATCCGTTAGGGTCCAGTCGATTGGAGAGGAACCCTTAATTGATTCTGCTGCTGCTGCTGCTGAAGAAGCCATGGATTTGGGGACGAAGAATCTGATACCAATTTGTTCCCGCAGTCGTATCATTAGTAAAGCCCGGGTGATGCCAAATACTTCTGGGGTTACCAAACCTAACAAGGCAAACGAATCCAGGCCGTTGGGTCATCAAAATGTTCCCCCAATACGTCGTCGTCGTCAAGGGTGGAGAAATACAAACACGGTAGAGTAAAAAAAAAAATTAAAGGAAAGGAAAAATCCTTCCCTGCTGTATAATCATGAAAGTTATTCGATGGCCCACCATTTTCCAAAGCATGCCGAGAACAATCCAGAATTCACAAGACCGACATTATTATGTATTGTTGGCATTTGAAAGTGTGGTTGACCACGAGAATATTCGAGAGGATAAGTACTGAGTGATAAAACAGACAAGTGGCATGTTCAGGCTCATTATTAAAGCCTATATAAAGGCGTGATGTACTCGACCAGATGAATAACAAGAAATGAGTAATAAAACTCACTTCTTTCTCCAACCTTGTTTCCATTTAATTAATGACTAAACTTACGTCGAGTTGGTGATACAGATGCTTATAGTAGCTTGGTAATTAGAGATGCATGAGAATCAATTATTATAAAACATTATCAGCACGAATAGCTCTGCTCTGTACCGGCGATCGACTTGTTACTAATTAAAGATGAACTTGTTGCTGGAGAAATTAATCAAGCTGCCAATCACGGGAAGAAAATAAAAAGCTGATTGCATAAAGAAGAAGATACCTAAACATTCTTCTTCTCTCTATTTAATTTATTTTTCTTTATTGTTTATTTATGTATATTGCCTTGTCTATGTGTCTCACTTGATTCCTACTTTTGTGAGTGTAAGATATTGTTGACTCATGGACGATGAGTTGGTTGCTCCACCCAATCCTGTTTCCATTATGAGAAACATCATAATTACCACCACCACCAATACCAAAAGCATCATGATGAGCAACAACATAATCATGATAATTACATGGGCTAAGATTTCTTTTTAACTTTCAATTTAGTTTTATTAACAAATGGATACACGCTTTAATCGGTTATTGGTTTCTACATTTGTACACAGTACCTAAATCAAGCATGCAGTGGAAACAGAACCAAGCACTAATAATTTTTTTGGTAAGCACAAGTGGGGTCACTGGTAAGAAAGGAAATTGGGTCACTGGTAAGAAAATAAATTGTGTGGTTCAGGAAGCTTGTCAAATTTTTATCATTTTTATTATGGTACTAACGGTTTTAAAACCGATACAACGAGAAATTATCGCATCCCTGGTGGATAGCGTAAATTTGGTTTTTCTCGGCTTTGATAATCTCCATAAATTTTGAAATAATTCCACCAGAAGATGGAATATCGTGTGACATAATATGGATGCAAAAGTGCGCTTCGCTAGCCAGTCGGTCCCAGAAGTGACCTGTTACAAAGTGCTAGCATGTTTCTATCAGCGGTCCCTAAAATGACATGCGACTGATATTAAAGCGATTTTTTCCAGAGCATATCCATTTTTGCACACTTGTAAATTAATATTTCGTCGAGCCTAATGGACGAAATTGGAGATTTGTCGGAACTATTTCACCATTGATATTTGTGGAAAATAGTTCGGCTTGATTTTAGAGAAGATATATGCACCGTATATAATATAGTGGTGAGCAATAAGGAGAGCTGCATATTTTGCGCCCTTATGCGTTCCTGCTAGTTTTACGGCGTGCATTATATGCGCCTATTATATGAATCGGCAATCTTTAAAGAGCTAGTGCTTAATTTGCACTTTGTATATGTTGTGTCAACAACATCGAGTGCTGCAAATGTTAACTGCGCCTCGTAGATATACAAACGTCGAGCGATAATGAGTGTTGCATTTTTGTAAATGATATTTAGAGTTAATATCATGTCTTCTCGTCGCCTGAGCTATTACCTAAAATCTTGAATTTGGTGAATTAAATTTGCAGCAGTACCTATGCAAATAAGTTTTTGTCTTTGGCAAAGAAGGAAAATACAATTGTGGTAGGCATATTTTTGAATATGGGAACCACAATAGTTCTCGGGTTTAAGAACCTGATGAGCACCGTACCACTAGAAGTGGAGAAATACGGGACGGTAGCATAATGATTGGTTTGAATAAGCCGTCTTTGATCCTGGAAGATCTCTGCTATCGTTGTGACATAAAAGACACAGTACGTGCACCTGGAGTGTTGTTCATTGTTTTAAATCTCTATCGGTCGTTTTGGCAGGACTGACACTGATATTGAGATAGTGTCTATAGTCACAAAATTCGTTTACAGTTTACTGTTGATTTTACATGGAAATGTAAATTATTTAATTTATTCCAGCTGGACAGTAAACGAGAGAGGAAACCTGATCATTCACCTCTCCTGGGCTGTGTTTTATTGTTATTTTCTGCACCCAGTTTCTCCCTTGATAGGTAGAGTAATGCGGAACTGGATATTCTGTTGATGAGACATTCCCGCCTAAAGATCAGGGGGAGAATCGTCGATGATATTGGTTAATTCCAATTGTGTCTCATCTAAATTCTCACGCCGAGAAATGCCTGAGGTGTTGGAGATTACTCTGTTGCTAGATTTTGCAAGAGTACGCTTGCTTGATTCGGCATATATTAAAGTCCTTGCAAAGCTTTCCATGTAATCGCAGCAATTATTTCGTCTGTAAATATGCTTGGAAGCATAGACGAAAAACCTCTAGTTTGAGGTATGCCAATCTAATCAGATAACGTCCATATTCTCTTTGAGTGATGAGTTGATATATCTCCTGACGAGGAGCACATTCATAAACGTTGCGTTGATATCTCATGGCGAGGAATATCCGCATATTTTAACTTGGTACCAATGGATTATGATATCCTCATACTCTGGAGAATGATGTAAGATCGTTTATTAACTGATTAATAACTTGGTTGTCGATAATGTTCAGAGTAGCTACTGAAATCGTTATGGATAGATATCCCCTTTGCAAAGGAATTATCGACAAAGTTCATATGATTGGCAAATATGGATCTTAGTCCATATTGAGTTGTTCTCTCACTTGTGTTTGCTTTCAAGATCTCAGTCCTAGCATCCACAAATTTTAGTTCGAAATTTGATGCTTATAAGAAAGTGTAATGAGAGAACTAAGGTCGCTTGTTGTATATCGCCAACCTTGACAACGAGTTTCCACAGATACTAACCAGGTTGATGGAAGTATGGTCTGGTAATCATAAATGACTCGACATCTCACCTGGTGGTAACTGTGTATCGATAATCATATAGATTTTGAGTGAAACTCTTGCATGTCAATCATTGATGTTGTATCATCCTAGTGATGCTTTGGGCATTGATGGTTTGATGTTCTTGTGCATTTTGAACTTATTACTCATGAAACCATTGTCATGTTTTTTGTTTGAGACATTCTATATTCCACTGCTGTTACTATTCTACTACAAGATTTGCAAATTTGATGAGAAAGTCTTCCCACCGTTTGGGGGAGGAAAGGCTGTCGCCTGAAAAACGGCGTAAAGTATCCTGGTTTGGACAAAGAAGAACCAGGATGTATCTCATCTGGATGTTTTCAGTAATGAAAGACATGAAGAAGATTTGATATCTTCAGGAATTGCAAATCAAGTTGCTTCATGAGAAGCTGTGAGTGTAGTAGCTAGTGTGTCATTTAAAACACACCTTGAGCGTGGATGACTAGTTGATTTAAAATATTATGCGCCTCCTAAATAGAATAACCGATCACAATCATTGAAAAATAGTGCTCTCAAAGAGACTATTAGTGGAAGATCCAATTTCTCTAAGTATAGTTCTCTTAATAAGAGAATGTCTCTGCAAAGGCCGTAGAACCTCAAAATGAGAGGATTTCCTTAAGGCATGCATGAAATAGAGAAATTTATAATAGTAGTCCAAGGATTGTTGATGATATAAAGTATCCACTGATGATACTGCCATAGATGATGTTGGTGTTGAACCACTCTCTATAAGAATGTCATCAAAGGAATGATTGGTTAAAACGGAAAGGAGAGATTAAGGCAGAATAATAATAATTTCTCATAAAATGCATGGTTTTGTTACTGCAACTAGAACACTCGATAATGTGAGCTACTCTTAGCCACATACAGGTGTTTGCAGTTCCGACACCCGATAATGTAACCCCTAGTGGCTACAGGTGGGTGTATGTGCATAGTGGGAAAAATAAAGTCAACTAATGGCACAAAGTTTTTTACAGAACCTGAGATGGATTTCTTTGTAACATATTCCCTACTATGGATGCAACTACCTCTTTGGTATTTGTCTGGCAGTCTTTTTAGGACTCGACATGCATCTAGTGAACGTGATCATTGCAAATCTGTATGAAAGACTATATACAGACAACTGCATACAAATTCCTGAAGGTTTTTACCTATCAGTAGAAATTACCACGTCATATGCATTTGCCCTATAAAGACGAACATGGTCAATCGTCTAAGTGAATGCTTATTATCCAGGGATATGTTAACCATCTTATATGTTCATATATTGTGAATTTACTAGATTTTATGTATACAACATCTACCTTATTGAAACATCTGAAGAATTCTCCAAAGCACAAAAATGCTTAAAGAAGAAGTTCGAGATGAGACTCTCGGTAAAACAAGGTCTCAATATGTTAGTTGAGCATTGTAAATGGAAGTCCATTAATTTTGTCAACCTTAAGGGTTTAGACATGTTTAAATGTACAAGATGACCTGGTTTCAGTTCTTCGATCTCTTACAAGATTGATCGATTTGTATCTCAACAATATAGATGTATCACTCTGTGGTTTGTATTACACAAAGATGTGTAAATGGTATATTAGATGAAATAAGCCATAGATACCTGATATTGGGTTTCCGGTAAAACGTATAAGTATGGCTCTGCCCAGCACCAATATCGAGACATTGGTCCGAAGAAAGTATCCCCTCATCTTCGTGGTACCATTAAGCTTGGTCTTTTGCTTAAAGATCGCTAGATGTCTCCCACAGAGAAAAGCTAATCAGACTGTTTAAGTTTTGATTTTTGACAGGTCCGTTGAAGCAGCTAAATATTTTCCTAGCTAATAGTCTGGTAGTAGAGGATACTTGTTTTCCTCCAATCGATTATAATTGTTCAGACAAATCTCGTGGAGAATATATAAAGGCTGGCACAACCAGATGATCATTAAGAAATTGCACAGAGGAAAATCAGACTGATTTTCTCAACTAAAGGAAGCTGGAGCTACTGAAGACTTTAAAGGATGGTTCGAAAATCTAAGCAGTACTACCAGGCATAATGATCAACCGAGAAGGCTTCTCATTAGGGAGAGTAAATCCATGGAAGACTATGGATATGGGCATATTGGACATTACGTCGTGTACTCTTTTTCCTTAGTCAAGGTTTTGTCCCACTGGGTTTTACTTGTCAAAGTTTTAATGAGGCATGTGAGTCCACTTCTATCCGCAGTTCGACGTGTTGTACTATTTTTCCTTCGTCCTAGTTTTTATCCCTCTGGGTTTTTCTGGGCAAGGTTTTAACGAGGCAACATCTGCGGGTTTATCATAGTTCTGAGAACTCATATTTTTCTACGTTCAGGTTTTATCCCTCTGGATTTTCCTGACGAGGTTTTTAATGATATAACAATCTTAGAACAGTGATCACCATCTAACAAGATGCATATCCATATAGGCTCTAGAGATGCGGAGCCCAGGTTCAGGTTTTGTCCCGAGTGGTTTTTCCTGAAGAGGCTTTGTCAAAGAAAACATTTTGTGGTGGAAACCGCCATTATTATAAGCTCAGGTTTTCCTAAATGGTTTTCCTAACACAACTTTGACAGAAGAAGCATTTCATGGCAGTGACCAATCTTACTCCAAGTTCAGGTTTTTCCTAAATGGTTTTCCTGAAACGGTTTCGGAAATGGGAGAAAATTCGTGACGACCATCATCACTTTAAAACTACCAATGTTGTACTCTTTTCATTTCGACTGGATTTTGTCACACTGGGTTTTTGCCGGCAAAATTTTAACAAGACAACGTTCTTAGAATGGCGGTCCAAGGGGGAGTGTTGTATAATCATGAAAGTTATTGATGGCCCACCATTTTCCAAAGCATGTCGAGAACAATCCAGAATTCACAAGACCGACATTATTATGTATTGTTGGCATTTGAAAGTGTGGTTGACCACAAGAATATTCGAGAGGATAAGTACTGAGTGATAAAACAGACAGGTGGCATGTTCATGCTCATTATTAAATCCTATATAAAGGCGTGATGTACTCGACCAGATGAATAACAAGAAATGAGTAATAAAACTCACTTCTTTCTCCAACCTTGTTTCCATTTAATTAATGACTAAACTTACATCGAGTTGGTGATACAGATGCTTATAGTATCTTGGTAATTAGAGATGCATGAGAATCAATTATTATAAAATTACCAAGTTTTCTGAAATAAGAGAAAATAACTATAATGGTAAATTTTCATACTTTTCATACAAGAATATAGAGTTTTCACTTAACTTAGCATCTTTTGATAGAAGGTAAGCCTTTTCAGTCATTTCTTTTTGGGATAGTAATAATTATTAAAATTATCTAGAAGTTTTAGATAATGATATAATTTATTGTCCATTTTACAAAACCAGGTTGATGACTTGATGCTCCATAGTTTGTTTGATTTCCTCCAAAGCAGCAAGTGCTTCTGTCTTTTCTACATCTTGAGCTGTAGTATTTGGAGAACTTCTTCAGCAAAAGGTAAGTGAAGACTGAACAACCTATTTCTCAATTTATATTTATCTTTCTATCTACGAGACATTGTAGCATAACTAATTAGACTATTGTAAGCATATCAAGAATTTCGAGTCAAGTTTATCTTGGTAATTAGTTCTCGAAATATATAAGACTAATAAGCTTATTAAGCTTATAGTTCAATCGGCTAGTTTCGACTAACCGTTTGTGAACAATGTATTTGTACATAGTTCGATTATGGTTCATCCTAACCAGAGTGTATATGTTGATATGTCAATCACATTTCAAAGATTCATCTAATGGTGGATATTGATTACTTAGTTCCAAAGCTATCTTAGCTTAAACCTAAAGCAACCTATACTCTGAATGTTTACTTTGTATAGTCAGGGAACGTTGCTACATCCTGAATATGTTCTTGCTCTATACTTGTGGTCAATTCATCTAGGAGCCTTCCAATCATTAAGATTCTATACATATGTATCATATATAGTCAGGGAACGTTATGACATCCTGAAGACGTTATCGCTCTATAATAGCTGACAATCAGTCTAGGAGTCGTCCAATCATTTTTCGATTCTATATAGAAGTGTGTACTGACATTGTTCAGTATAAATGATGAAATATGAAAAATATTGAAAGCTCAGCTGAGAGGCTTCAATAATTACATATGCATGCTATGAATAGGTTATTCGGTCGATCCATAGGTCATCGTGATATGTGCTTTCATGTCTAAATCATAAAATACAAATTTGGCACATTCTCCTAAAGCTGGTCCAGAAATATACAAAAAGATTTTATAATTTTATCCTTCGTTATAAATCCACCATCAACACCATGATAGATCTACTTTCTCCGCTCCTACCACTATAAAATTTCCTGACAACTTTGACTTGTTTGACCTTGGTTATATTGGTTCGCAATTCACTTGGAATAATAGGCAGTTGGTATTAATATTATATGTGTTATACTAGATAGGGCATTGGGAAATGGTTACTGGATGAGTCTTATGGTAATTCATAATTTATCATATAAATTCCATATGTAGTGACCATACTGCAATTGAGACAAATGCAATATATTTTCAAGGATACAAGCTCTATAGTTATTTCAAGTGTTGGAGTGATGACCCCTGTGTTAGAGATGTTATCCACAACACATATTCTAACTTTATGAGAACCAGTCATCTTAGGTATATCAAACATGACCTCAATAATTGGAACCTTATGCAATTCGGTAACATTGATCTAAAGGTTATAACTTTTGTTAATCATATCCAAGATTTGAATAGTCTCCCCAATCTTATTCAGAGTGTTGAGAAGATTCGACGTGTTGAGAAAAAGTTAGAACATTGGAAAAAAGTTCAAAAAGAAATATTATGCTCAAAAATATCGACAAGAATTATATAAGTCTTTTGACCGTAATACTAGTTATCATCACAATTATGTCAATCCGAGAAATCATTTCATTCACATAAATTCTCTTAAGACTAATAATGGTTAATGGGTTAATGATAGACCAGGTCTTGAAACCTTCTTGTTAACCACTATAATTCTATCAGGTCTACTTCCCACCCACACTACAAGAAAATGTGGCTTTAGTGACAATAGTTTTTGCGGCAAAGAAGATTTCACCGCTAAAGCTTATTTATTGTGACAAAAACATTTATTGTCACCGTTGTTAGGTTTTCTACGACGAGTCTCGGGTTTCGTCACCCATTAGTTTTTAGTGACAACATTTAGAAACAAAACAATGTTTCGTCACTAATAAGTTTTTTGTGATAGTAAAATTTTGTCACCATTTAATTCTATTGTGATGATACTAAAAAATTGACGTCGAATATTTTTGGTGATAATGTATAAATTTCGTTACAAGAAAACAAATTATGCTGACAAATTAATTTGTCACTAACTAATTTTATAGTAATGAAACTAAAAAATTGACACGGTAGTTTTCTTTAGTTACCGTCAGCCTTTTTTGTTGCAAAAATTTACATAATAACAATTTCTAATCGTCACAAGATAGAACATCTGCAACGAACTGAACTTTATCGCTTTAGTCATTTTTAGTGACACTACAGTTTCATTGTGGTTCATGCATTCGGTGATTACTGAAATGTGTCACAAAGAATTCATAGTTACTAAAAAATAATTTTTTTGTAATAATATATTTCATCACCTAAAAATCAATTTATTCGTCCAAGTAATTTTTCATAAATGAAACACAAATTAAAGAAGGAAAAACAAACAAAGTGAATAACACGATTTTGATGATAAATTTAATCAAACACAAATCCTGTAATAACTTCAATAATCTTGTAATAACTTCTCTGCCAATTACATGATTTTATTTCGCTTTCTTCTCTTCTTTTGATTCTCACATGCTTACATGCAGTTGACACACTTCAACACATTAAACATATGTGTTAAACTGAGTAAAACACTTGCAAGCCACACGAATCTTCCAAAAATAATACAGAAAATCCCAGGATAATATCTTCTCCCAATCAAATATTATGTTCCAAAAATAATCAAAGAAAATCCTGATAATAATTCCACTTTCTATTTTCTTCAAAAATTTCAAAGAAATCTTCTCTCTTGTCAAAGGAATAAAGTTGAACATGTGCCACCTGCAGGCCCCCTCCAACCCTTACCCATTCCTTCTCAAGCTTGGAAGCATATATTTATGGACTTTATTGAGGGTCTTCCAAAATCATACAAGAAGGATGTTATCATGGTCATAGTTGATAGGCTTACCAAATATGCACAATTCATTGCATTAACACATCCTTATACTGCTACTATTGTGGCTCAAAAATTCTTACACAATGAGTTTAAGATGCATGGCTTACCAACTTCCATTATATCTGATAGAGACATGGTATTCACAAGCACCTTCTACAAGAAATTTTTAAATCCTTGGGCACAATATTGAGTATGAGCACTGCTTACCATCCACAAAATGATGGTCAAATAGAGAGAGTGAACTCTTGCTTGGAGTTGCTTGAAATGCATGACAGGGTACAATACAAAGAGTTGGAGCAGGTGGCTATCACTTGCTGAATGGTGGTACAACACCAATTACCACTCCAGCCTGCAAATGCTCCATTTTAATGCCTTATATGGTTATGCCCCTTCTCATATGGCTTTTCCTGTGGAGGTAACTTCTTCAGTAGCTGTTGTTGAAGAATATATTAAGGATATGTATGATATTCTTGACATCCTCAAGGAATCTATTCATAAGTCACAGGAAAGAATGGCGTTTTTTTCTTATAAGCATAGAACAGATAGATCCTTTAAGGTTGATGATCTAGTTTTCCTTAAGCTGCAACCCTACATGCTATCTTCCTTGGCCTTGAGAAAGAATTTCAAACTCTCAGCTAGATACTATGGTCCTTTCAAGGTGCTTCAAAATATTGGACATATTGTTTAGGTTAGATATTCCCCCTCATTCAAAAATATATCCAGTGTTCCATGTCTCCCAACTAAAAAACAAGATTGGACTTGCTTCCCCTATTATACCTGAACTACATCTCACTGCTGAAGAAGGCGAGATAGTGTTGAAACCAGTTGTTGCCCTCGATTTTCGGTAAGACTTTCGTCAAGGCCAGATGATACCCCAAGTTTTGATTCAATGGTCTAATATAACACTAGCTGATGCCACTTGGGAGGATGTTACAAATGTATTGGCTTATTTTTCAAAGTTTAATCTTTGAGGACAAAGATTGTTTGAAGAATGGGGTATTGTCATGTCCCTTATTGGCTGCCCTTAGTATTTTGCGGGTGTCTTCTGCGTTTTCCAATCATTAGAGATTACTCTCTTATCTTTCTCCTTAAGTTTCTTAATTTTATTGTTAATTATTAGATTAATATCTCCACACGTGTTAGGATGTGGTTGATTAGGGTTAGCTAGTAGGGTATTGATTTCAGTATTCAAAACAATAATGTATCATTTGAGATGAAATTGAATGAGAAATTGAATATGAGGTTGCGCCCAGTTGAGTGTAGAGGTTACTAATCTCTTTGTGTCTTCCTGTTGCTCTATCTTCTTCATCCTGTGTAGTCAAGATCAAACTCATGCTTGACAGATTCCAGCTATTAGTGTCTTCATTTATTAAATCATAGACTAAGAAGTTGGGGTTTGGGTAGGCAATATATAAAGACATAGCAGCATTGAGTATCCAATTGTCTATAAAATCCAAAATGTTTCCTTCCTTAAGATCCCAGACAGCATTATAGAGAATAATACCCAAGCCTCTGCAAATGCTCATCCATACCCAAGAGCAGTCTCTACACAATGAGTAATGAAGAGGAGAACAATTTTTAAAATACTTACATTTTAAAATATTAAAACAAAGATCATACTGAGGGTGAATTAATTTTCAAGAAATTTTAATGAGTAAAGCTACGTTAACATTTAAAAAACCAAGTCCCCCTTGAAATTTGTGGGTGGAAATTTTACCTCAATTTTTCAAGTATTGGTCACCAGGTCTGGTTTTTCCTTACCTGCTTACTCAATCTGGTGTATAACTTTGTCGGGAATAGAGAAGGTGTTCATGTGATAGATCGGAGAGGCATTGAACACATTTTCAACAAGAACAGACCTTCCTATTTAGTTAATAATTTTACCCGACCATTTTGCTACTCTCTTGTCATATTGACTAGTTAGATGGATAAAAGAATCAGCTGTGGACTTAACTATGAAAATGGCAAAGTATTTCTCATTTAGGACAGTCTTCTTAACATTAATTAAGTGTTGTGATAAGAGAGATAACAAGGATATGATCGACATAATAACTGAAAAGCAACTCGATTTCTCAAAATTTATGACCTGGCCGGATACAAGACTTTATGCCCATTAGGTTTTCAGTATCAACATAAGAAAATTTGTTGAAAAACAAAACTGTCATCTGCAAAGAGCAGATACCAGATGCTAGGCACATCTTTAGTGACCTTAAATCAGTGATGAGATGGCAATTCTCAGAATGGATAAGGTGTTTAGAAAAAGATTCCATGCAATTATAAAAAGGTACAGAGACAGGGGGCCAGTGGAAAAAAAATTAGTTGCATTATAAACTCCAGAGCCTAGAAACTTGTGCAAATTTAGGATATCACTTTTCAATTTTTCAAGTATTGGCCACCAGGTCTGGTTTTTCCCTACCTGAAATCCCTCCAGGATTGCTCCATCTGGTGTATAACTTTGTCGGGAACAGATAAGGTGTTCATGTGATAGACTAGAGAGGCATTGAGCATATTTTCACAAAAACATACCTTCCTGTTTGGTTAATATTTTTATTTGATCATTTTATGACTCTCTTTTCAAATTTACTAGTTAGATGGATAAAAGAATCATCTTTGGACTTAGTTATGAAAATGGACAAGTATTCCTCATTTAGGACAGTCTTTTTAACATTAATTAAGGATCGTGATAAGAGAGATAACAAGTCTATGATCAACATTATGACTGAAGAGCAACTCGATTTCTCAAAATTTATGACCTGACCGGATACAAGGCTAAGGTATTTGATTGGGCCCATTAGGTTCTCAGCTATCAACATAAGAAAATTTATCGAAAACAAGACAACCATCTGCAAAGAGCAGATAACATATGCTAGGCGCATCTTTAGTAACCTTAAATCAGTGGATGAGCTGGAAATTCTTATAATAGATAATGTATTTGGAAAAAGATTTCATGCAATTATAAAAAGGTATAGAGATAGGGGGCCAGTGGAAAGAAACTTTTTAGTTGCATTATAAACTACAGAGCCTAGAAACTTGTGCCAATTCAGGATAACACTAACCAATCTAAGTGGATGAAAGCATCTTGGTTGTAGGAGTTGAGGAACCCAAAAATAAAGTTTATTCATAAAAGCACAGAGCTCATGTGTTACAAAAAACATGGTAGTTTCGCCATATCTCATTGAATCCTTTTCACCTTCTGTTTTTATTTTATTTTTCGAAAATATGTTTCTAGTAGTGATTTAGTGGGGCACACGCATCAAATTTTTACCACTGCTGGGATGAATATATTTATTGAGTTACCAAAAAAATAAATAGATCATCAGACCAACCAGAGTAAATTGTTCAATAAAATCGACCATTGGTTCCCTTGTATATGCTAGCTAAGTTGGTCCAGAATTAGTATTATAGACCACTGGTTCCCTTGTATATGCCAGTTGTGTTGATATTACGATAGGTTACAGATATGGGAAACACCGTTCACCTTAGTCAACATCATAAACCATCTATGTTTTTCTCTATATATATCTTCTTATTCTATTCATGTGATTTGTTTGATTCCGAGTATGGACGCGACTATCTGAGTAGAGCTTTGTGAGTTATATATGAATTTTAGTATGTGGGTGCAAACTCATGTACATCAATTGGAATTTCGCATCAAGGTACTTCCTCCTGTAGTCAATGAGAGTATGCCAACCAAGGAGATTGTTTAGTGTCGTTCCAAGGTTCTGCATAGAGTAAAAAATTTGTGGATACACCACTTATAAACCCATTCGAGAGACTATAACTCGGAAACTAGGGCCACCTAGGGGTTCAAAGGCTTGTTGCACACGCTAAGTGCAATCGCGTTGCCCGCAACAGTGAGTTAGGATTTTTTTTTGCAGATTAGATTTTTTTCGAGGACTAGCAAACAATAAGTTTGGGGGTATTTGATGTACACATTTGTGTGCCTGAATTGTACTCAATTTTCTGTAATGTTAGTGCTCAATTTTGTACTTATTATGGGTTTTTATGTCTTTGTAGGTGTTTTTGAGGAAATAATCTCTTGTGGAAAAATTAGCTCGAAAAGTGATTTATGTACATCCACCACCCCGCAAAAATTACTAAGGGCACCCAACAATTATTAAATACACCCAATTTCTAAAGGGAACCCTACTATGGATATGGGGACACTCATCTTCTTCAAGTGAAGGAAATTATAATGATATTATTTCCAAAGATTTTTTTTCAGAACCTCCAAGTATTATCCTTTTTCTTCATAATAAGAAATATAAGAGAAGCAAAAGGGCTTTGGATGTCTTGAATTATGCCTGCTTGAAGCATATCTTGTACCAAGGTTTCCACCACTGAATTATGAATGTAAGGACACTTATATGGTCTTAATGAGACTGGTTGAGCATTGGGTTTAATTTGGATTTTATGGTCCAAACTTCTTGGTGGTGGTAGGTTGGTTGGCTCAGAAAAGACATCTTGAAATTCCTCAATGAGGTGTTAGATTTGAGGAGGTATGATAGAATGGTTAGGGGTAGCTGAGATGTGAAATAATTGACCCACTAATGCAGGTTTGTTTTTCTTGATTTTTTTTTTCATTGCACAGCCACTCATCATCATGAGTGAGGACTTAATGTTAGTACCCCGTAGAATGATGGGTTGACCATTATGAATGAAAGAAATTGAGAGCTTAGCTAGATTGAAGGTGACATCCCCCAAGGTACTAAGCCAATCAGCTCTCAATGGAAGTAATCTGAAATCCCAGTTAAAATCTTGACTTTGGATTTTCCATTTGAGGTTGTGGCACACACTAGTGCTAGTAGATATTTCACCATTTGCAACTATAACAAGCATGTTAGCTGCATATTGTACTTCACAGGCTAGCTGGGTGACCAAGGCTGAGTCAATGAATCTATGAGTGCTGCATGTGTCCACCAATATGGTGACTACTTATTTCTTGATAAATCCTGGAATGTGGATAGTGTATGCACTCATAGTGCCATTGAAAGCATGTAAAGAAATCTCCATATTTGACTCAATTAATGGATCTGCATTGCCAGGGATGGGTTGTTGTTGTGTGGATTCATCAGATATCTCTTCAGTAATGACCATAAACAAGTGTTATGGCTTGCATTTTTGACAAGGAGTGTACTTGTCATCACAATTATAACATAAGCCTTGAGCTCTTCTCTTGTTATGTTGTTATCTTGATAGGCTCCTAATAGTTGGTGGAACATATAATTATTTGGTGGGTTGGTTGGGTAGTTGTGGAGATGGGGTGGGTGTAGTTGGAGTGGGTATTGAAGGTGTAATAGGTATTTTAGGTAGTTACGGTGAAAATTTATGAAAATAAGAGGTGGTTGTACATAGGTGGTTTATAAGGCTTAGGCTTTGGATGTTGTTGGTATTGGTAAGCAAGAGCACTTTCCTGTAATTATGCTAAATAAAAATCCTTAGAGAGTGATGTAGGTTTGTGCATCTCCAAAGGGTGGAAAATATGTTCTTTCAATCCACTCATGAAACTCATAACAAAATAATCCTCTTTAAGTGTTGGATTGTTGGGAAGCATTACAGCCTTAAGAGGTTCAAGTTTTTCTAAATAATCATCCACGGAAGTTATTTGAGAAAGTTATTAAAACATCCCACAAAAATTTCATTAGCTAGGTCTTCAAATCTCTCACAAATAGAAGCATAAAATTCAGGCCAAGAGATGGTAGGTTTACCATCCTGGAAATCTTGAAACCAAGAGTCAGCCTTACCCTCCAAGTGAATAGCAGCAAATTCTAGCCTATGATATTCTGGTACATCCTTAAGTTCAAAAATCTTTCACTCTTATGGATCCAATCCCTAGGATTGTCTCCACTGAATTTTGGAAAATCAATTTTAGGTGTTTTGAGGAAAAAGTTATGACTAGTACTGGCTTGATTGTCATTTTGAGATTCAAATGAATGTCTTGAAAATGGTGGGGGTTCAGGGGAGGGTGGGATTGTAAAATATTTTATATGTGAGTGAAAATATTATTAAATTAAAGTTTTGATTCTTGTGACAAGGCAATCAATATGTTCAAAGCCGCATGTTGTACATTTGCTGCTTCCATACGAGTTGTAGATTCCTTGATATCGATATCCGTGAGTTTGTGCATCATCGTTGTCAAGCACATATTTAATAGTTGGAGCACCAGTCATTGTGTGAGGAGTACAGAATCGTATTGGAAAAAATCAAATTTCAAGCACGAGCTTGATCTTGAATACATACGAAGAAGAAGATAGAGTAACAGGAAGACACAGAGAGATTAGTAACCTCTACACTCAACTGGGCGCAACCTCAGATTCAATTTCTCATTCAATGTCATCTCAACTGATACATTATTATCTTAAATAATGAAACCAAAACCCTATTGGGTAACCCTAATCAACCACAACCTAACACGTGTGGATATATTAATCTAATGATTAACAATAAAAGCAACTTAAGGAGCAAGATAAGAGACTAATCTTTAATGATTGGAAAACGCAGAAGACACCCGCAAAATACTAAGGGCAACCAATAAGGGACATGACATAATCTTGATTTTGATAATGTGTATTTCACTCCTTAGAATGCACAATTCATCCAGGGTATCAGATTTCCTCTTTCAGTCAATGACACACTAATCATGCCATTCTCTAAAAATTGCCAATTTTCTGTCAAAACCGTATATAAAGTCTTGTCTGGTCAATTCGAGCACATTCATAATACTCATAACGTAAACCTTTTCTATAAGTCTCTTTGGAAGCTTCCAATGCCACCCAAAGTTCGGATTTTACTTGGAAACGTTATGAGAATATCTTGCCAGTGAAATCAATTATTCGTAGATTTAATAACTCTCATGATATGAATTGCAATTTGTGTGGAACTGTGGTGGCTGAAACTCTTGAGCATCTTATCTTGCCTGCTTTTTGCTTAGGAAGTTTGGTCATTAACTCCTTTCACATCCTAGTCTCACAAGTTAGGGGCTCAACTCTGAACTTTAAAGAGTGGGTTGGGCAATGGTTGTTTTCTAATACCCTAAATGATAAAATTGTTTTCTCCATTGCTTGGAGTACATGGAAAGGTAGATGCTCTTTCATTTTTCAGGGAAAAAATTTAAATTATAACACTACTGCAAGCTCAGCTCTTAAGATTGTGAATTATACTGATACTTATTTTAGATCTGATTCTGCTGCAAATATGTCTGTCAACCTATCTACCATCGAAAATGATTTAAATTCCATAGTATCTTCATTGCCGGGGACTGCAATATTCTTTACAATGACGCATCTTTTGATATTAATACTAATATATCAGGAATTGTTTGATTATGAATGATAGAACATGCAACTATATTGGCTGCAAAGTCATTCCAGGAGTATAGGAATGCCGAAGAAGTTGAATGCTTAGCATTAATGGAAGATACTATTTGTCGAAAGAAATAAACACCATCAAAGTTTGCTTCGTTAGTGATGCTCAATTAGTGGTAGTTCTAATAATAACTAGTTGTTCTGGTATAATAAAACAATTGGGGATGATTTTTTTTCTCTAGAGTAGAATTTCTAATAAAAAAATTCAATAACTTTGCTGACATTGCAACTAAGCGTTGTAACAACTTAAGAATACATGGTAAATGGTTGAGTACAATCCCAACCTTCCGAGCACAAAACCTGTAATTTCTTCGGTAGATTCAATTTTCTTAGTAGAAATAAAAACAAAGAAAAAAAACTCTATAAAAACGACGTAGGTAATCATGTCAAACCATTATGTCTTGATATTATATTTCTCTTTATTTGATTATTTGATTTATATCTTTGTTAACCTTCTTGAATATTAGATTAGTACTTACCTCGAGTTTAGACGGCCCCACCGACCCCTACGCAGGGAGTTAGTAATGGTGCCCAAGGTGTATCTTTTGAAGTAACTTATCTTTTCGAGCAAACTTAAACTTGATCTTTGTTTCAACATTCAACAATTGAAACAAAAACAAGAATAAGGAAAATCCAGGCATAATAATCTTATAGATTTATTCATTTCATTGATAGTTTGACACCAAAATTCTTGCAAATTTAGAAGTAAATAAAAATTCTGTCATTCTATCTGATAAAAAAAAAGGAAATCATGGCCAGGTGTAATACCATATAATTCATCAAAGCAAGGAAGAACAGGACGTGCCAAAATATCTTGAACAAAACCATCATATTCATGACCTAATCCTCCAAGTGCACAATGGACCAAATCACCATCAGAAATTGAATGACCAAGAAACTGTAAATCATTCCTTATCTTGTAAATTTGATCAAAGTAATCACCCACTCTAAGACCATCTTTCTGCAACGTTAACAACAAGATTTTATTAACGAGGAAAACTGCAAGTGCAAAAAAAAATCGGGACCTTGTCCAGAATTGAATACTCTCATATTTAAGCCGCTATACAAAATCTAAGCCAACTTCTTATAGTTGAGACCAAGAAACTACCCCTAGTTCACTTAGTTTCCTTAGTATCCATATGATTCCGACTTCAATGAGTGCACGTACTGGTACTGTAGCGCCCCCTAAGCTAGCAGCTGACTAATCCAAGAGATTAACTAAATAAGAGGCACTAAGAATCCAAATTAAACACTTAAACTTTTCAATTAAGAAATCTGATACAGAACTTAACCTAAAACTAACCCCGCTCAGAAATATATATACAATATCTTCTCTCAAATGATACATATATAATAGTCATTTGGTTTTTAAATAAAATATACAACATAATAAATATAACTGAAGTTAATCAAATAGCGAAGTCAACCCGTGAAGCTTTCGCCGCGCAACCTGATCTGTCACGTAAACCGAAGTGGGAATAATTAACATTTAACCTTCTAAGTAATCATAAGCAAGATTTGGAAAACAGTACATGTTTTTCCGAAACATTAAACAGTGACTAAGTCACTGAAATAATCATACATGTATATGGAACAAACTCCTTCGTCAAACAATGTACTAATATGGTTGTGAATTCCTAACCGACAATTCACACCTATTTAGCTATGGATGCCACCAAGACCATGGTGACCAACTCTATGCATAAAAGCTGAATTAAAGTAGGTATAAATGTGAAGGAGCGTATCCTATATACCACAAGTGGAAAATTCTCATTTCCCATAACAATTCATATTGACCACAAACAATACAAATCCTTTCCACATCGTGGAAAGATTCACATACTCAATAGAAATATCATAATGCATTTTAAATAAAGTATGGAATGCATAAACAGACAATGCATGAGTTTATAAAACAAAGACTTTCGTAAAAGAAATAACAATGATTACAAAACTGTTAAATGCATTCCCACACCTTTTTGAAGACAGGCCACGCCTACCTCGAGATCCACGATCCACTGGTCCGTCCTTTGAATCGATCGTTGTTAATAATTAACTGTTAATCACATAGGAATTCTAAGATTCTATCCAAAATGGCTCATTCAAGAATTATACAATTCTAACTAATAATCCTAAGCCCATTTACGTTTTTATACCCTTTTATTATAATTCTTAAGCCCATCTAAGGTTCTTCACATCTTCATAATCCATCTCTTGCGTATCTAAAGATTTACCAATTCATTGGGTTGTTTCTCTAGTCTAATAGCTAAGTCTTATGAGTATCTACAACTTTGTAGAAGGAACCGGATGTTAATTCAGACCATAAGAGGTCCAATTCATGTACAATATGAATATTGGTTCTAAGCCCAAGTCCACTAACAAGCCCACTAAAGTAAGGCCCAGTCCATCTGGTCAACAAACAGTCCTTAACGGTCAAACTGACGGGCCAAGGTCAACTAACAATCAATGTAAGTCAAAGGTCAAGTCCACAGTCAAAGGTCAAGGTCCAGGGTTAATGGTCAACGAGTTAACTCAGTCAACTGAGTCGAATAGGAATCAGTGAGTCAACAGATCCGACTCAGTCAGATTAACTGAGTCAGCTAAGTCAGACACTGACTGGGATGACTAACAGGTCTACACTCTAATTCATCCTCCCTTCAATTCTAACAGACTAAACATACACATCAAAACATTCATTTAAAAGTAATTTCAAATTTAATTTACAAACATAAAACTTTACCAACCTGATTCCAGGCTTTACCCAAAGTTTAATTCCATCACTCTTCAACATCATCACAAGTGAAACACTCAACAACACACACACACCATCATCTATAACTCATTCCTCTTACAGTTTACTACATTTAATGGTTGAACAGACTCAACCACACTTCTACACAATTTGACTTAATCTCAATTACCTCAACCACCAATAACTCATTCACCATTATCACCTGCAGTTTTCAATTCAACTCATCATTAACAAAATTTCAGTCCCAAGTCCCAACACTAATGCATCATTCACTCTGCAATTTCAACTCCAATTACAATTCCCTCACTAGTTCACTCTACATATCTCAAGCCTTTTCCCCTGCATCTTCAGTACACAGACAACCATCACTCAAACCACCAACACAACTAAACTTCCATTGCAATATCATTATCTTTTCCACAATCTTAACATACATATACTCAAATCCTCTATTAACATAATTCCAAATCCATCCCTGCATTCTACAATACCAACCCAGCAACAACATCATCATCATATTCACAATCACAGTTCAATTCTCAAAATAACTTCACTCCATAATTGATTCAATAGGCCATCTTAAGACACCAACAAACTATTAGCTCAGTTCAATCAACAAAAACATTCATCAATTTAACTCCATCTCCTGAGCTTCAACCACAACTACACTCAACTCAAAAAAATTTCATTAACCCTATCTCCTCTTATATAATCCGTAAAATCATTCCCTTATTCAGTTAAACACAATCCATATAACTCTTTGTATATCAACACGCATTCATCATCCATAAATTCATAAACTTATTAACTGAAATCAATAGATTTTGTAAATTATTAAGAGGACAGTTACCTTTAAGCTTCTCTGAACTTGAATCAATCGAACCAACACCACCAGCGGTTCTCAGTTAAACCCTAACTCAAATTGGGGAAGAACATGAACCCTAATTCTTCAATTTATCAAATCGGATTCCCAAATTAACACAACTTCTTCTTCAGCCTTAACCTAATTGTGTCAAACCCATCTTCAATTAATCTCCTAGAATATTAATTTCATCTTTTGAATCCTCTATGCAATTCCAGTGAAACCCTAACTCTTCACATATCTATTTCTCTTTAATTGATCATCAAAACAGCTTCAAAACTTCGATTTAGAAACACCACCTTTTGTCCTTCATCAAACATTAACATGCAAGCAAATTCGACTCCAACCAAACTCAAACTCGGAGAACCCTAACTTCTGATTCTCTGTTTCACCACTTTACTGAGTATAAATCATCTATTATAATAAACATCACCTGTAACACTCATTGCTTGATTTGTAGCATCTTCCCTTGATTCTCAAACCCGATTTCATCACTCAAAACTCGAACAGAAGAATAACAGAGGAACGAGAGAAAGGAAGAGAAGAATGAAGAAGAAAAGAGAGAATGAGTTTCTCTCGATTTGGTTTGAGATAAGGCCAAGATAATTTCTAAATGGAGTCACCCAAATGATATGGGGAACCCATGTCGGCTAAGCTGCAAGATGACTATTTTGACCTTCATACTCATCTGGAGATTTCTTCTTCGTCCGGTATCCGAATGACACGTGCGAGTAATCCAATTCACATAACTTTTCGAGATCTTTCCAACAGTGTTAAATTCGTATCTAGATCGTTGTTAGATTAAATTATAATAATTAATGTTCGAGTTACACTAATTAAGACATTAACGGCTAATTCAACACTTGACTGGTCTAATAGCGTTGACGAGCTTGAGGGTCCTTACAGGTACAATTTCTTTGGATCATATTCCAAACAGTAAAGGAACAACAAATCTGTTCAGTAACAACTCTATTAATTATTTCAAGATAAAGATATCTCAAGTCATACGTAAAGGCTCATCCATTTAATCTAATAAACTCATGTGCCTGGTTAGATCAATCCATCCAATAACTACCGAAGTAGTTAAGTTTAGATTCACAATCAATCAATATAGATCTTAACAAGAAACTGTAAAGTGTTGTCAATCTCACACAACTAATTAATCGAATAAATCTGATTCTAGATGCAAACACAAAGATATGAGAACTAATAAGAAATCTTCTACGTCTTCAAATCTTCTTTAATCTTCAATAAAAAACTGCACAACACCACTTGAATCTCTTTTGATCAATCACATACAGAACGGAGTCTGTTAACAATGGATTATCATAAGATGTCTTTATATCTACAAAAAGTTCTAAAGATCTCGTCGATACTTCGATCTAGTTTGAGTAAATCTTATCTCAGAAGAGAAGATTATAAAGAATAAACAAACTAGGTGAAACCAAAGTTTCAACAACCGTTAGTCAATCAAATTAATCGGAAACTAATAACAATGCAATTATCTAGTTTTCCACCAATGATACTTGTAGAGCTTCTTGATCCCACAAAAGTCTTTAAACGAGCGGTTGTAAGAGATTTCACCAAATTAGGATACTTTTCTCTCTGAATAGAGTTAATAGACGGCTCCAACAGAAACAGTAAGAATTGAAGTTTGCCCGGCTCTTAGGATGGTTTGCTAGAAATGAAAACTTAGGTATTTATAGACCAAGGATGTTTGGACATCAAGGAATTTTCAAAACCGAAAATATTCTCAAGATATGCAATGAATATCAAAATTCGGCTTTCCTAATTCTAATAAATGCGTGTCCAAAATTTTCGAAATCTCTTAATAAAAAATCTCCAATTAGTAAATGCACATTAATAATTTTTTATTCTCTAGAGATATGCATTTAATTGCTGGTAATTAAAGCATATAAAACCAAAAACCTTAATTAAAAGATTCTTAATTTATCTCGGCACATGATATCCTTGAGTACTAAGGAATATCTTTGAACAATAAATGATAAGAGTTATTGTACGTGTTCAAAGTATGTTGACATATTTTCACTGTAAATCCTTATTCATATTTGCATGGATTTACATTCTTGGAATCGGTTATATCACACTTCCAAACAAGTTTAGAATTGGTTCCCATGTATTCCAAGATAACTATGTGATTGATCAAATATCAAATCACATACATAGGTTCAATCGGTTCTACCAATCACTAAAATCGGTTATACCTCAATATGGAAATACTTGTGATCGGTCACACAAGTTACCAGGACCGGTTACATCAGTTATCTGGACCAGTTACCATATTCCCATGATATTGCTTGTGATCGGTCACACCAGTTACCAGGATCAGTTACACCAATCACCAGGACTGGTTACCAATTACAAGGATCGATTACATAACTCACTATGATCAGTCACACCAATTACTAGGATCGGTCACATAATTACAAATATCAATCATACCATCTCATGGTGATTACATAGGATCAGTTACACCATTTAATAAAAACTAGTCATACCAAATCATAAGTCAGGCATTGTGATTAGTTATACCAAGATACATAACAAAGTTACAATCGGTTCTACCATCTCACACATATTGGTAATCCAAAGATTTGCAATGAATAGTTGTACCAATAAGCCTAATGATTTCCCTCTCGATTCATAAAACAAGTTCATGAATGTACTTCTTTTGAACGAATGTAAAACATTATTTCCTAGGATGAAATCTTCACCGTACCCCATTCACATAATCATAACAGTAAATACAAGATTATGTTGATGTCATATATATGAAGTTCAAGAGATAAGCGTTATAATTCGTTGTCTAATTTCCTAATACTATGATCATACAAATATGACCATGTCATATCACTAGTGTATTATACAATATGTACAGTATATACAGCTTCGCAATTATGTTTTTTCAATATAGCACGACTTGAAAGATACGTTAGGAATGAAACAGTTCAGTCAATATTACTAACCTCAAGAGGAAGGATGATGTCATCGTTGTGGTTCGCTTCTTCTTCACATTCTTCAGGTCTTCGGAGTAATACTTGTATGTCTCAACATTCATAGACTTTATAGTCTAACCTAAACGAAGTTGACTCTAGTATACAATCAAGCGACTTTATATGAGTTTTGACACTGATAGGTGTCTAAAACACCGTATTATCTATCTATTGTTTATGCTTTCTCTGCTAGTTTTCTTGTAAATTATGTATCTTATATTTCGTTTTTGAGTATTTAGGTACTTTGGAGTCGTTTGGAGCAAAAGAGGAGGAAACATGGCAAAAGCGTTGGAGGCGGACTATTTCTCATTATTTGCTTTTATTTCTTCATCTCTGTCTGAAAAGTATGTCGGCTTTAGTGATGCGAATTATGTCTGAAAAGCACGACAACTTTAGTGATGATTCTCATTGAAGAGAAGAAGTGAATATGAGGAGTAAAAGACGGATGTTGTCGGTGGAAGACGAAAGAAGACATTCATGTGGAGCGAAAAGGAGCATAAAGCGTCATTCACAAGATAATGTTGCGCGAGGAGTGAAGAATGAACTTTCAGTTTTCTGAGACTGACAGGCCGAAAAGTACATGGATAGCCCTTATCTGAGTTTGGGTGCTTATGATACTTTTTGTCACTACCACACCCTAGATTTCAGTAGAGGATCAATTCTCAATCATTTGGTTTCTAACTCAGAGGAGGCTGAGTTGTGGTTTCGTGTGTTGGAATTGAGAGAAGAAATAATCGAAATTGAGAAGCAAAGTGATGGCTGCCATTATTACGTAGATTGAGATGAAGGAATCATGGCTGTTTTTCTGAATCGAGATCGAGAGTGGTGGTGAATCCGAGAATGAATTGCTCTGATAAATCAGTAAATTGGGTTTCCATTGAATCTGGGGTGAAAATGGGTGCGTTGAGTTTGTTGTTGTTGAGAAATTGAAGTTAGAGATTAAGGGTTTTTGGTGGTTGTGTTGGTGGTTGTCTGCTGTTAACACCTAAGGTTTTGAATCTGAGAATAGTTGAGGTATGGGTACAAATCTATTTCAGTTTTTGTTGATTTCATGCTGTAAATTAGTGAGAAGTAGGTGGAGATGTTGGTAAGAGTTACCAAAGCAAGGCTTAAGTCTGCAATGGTTGTGGCTGGGTGTTTTGAGCTAAAATGTTGTCTAATTTGTATTCAAGCAAAGGACAGGTGACAAGAGCTAGAGTGAAAATGGTGCCAGTTTGGAGAGAATGGGACTGCAATAGCGAGAGGAGAGGTACAATTGGTCGCAGCTGTTATGATTGAGCAATCAGTGTTTGGAGATGCTACGAAGATCAAGAGGATGGCCTGAAATTGATTTCTTGGTGCTGGTGGTATGTGGTGTGAGCCGCAGCTTAATTGATGCTCAGATAGGAGTTCTGTAATTGTAGGTGGAAATGTGTTGCTGCCATGGGTTTACTACAGCTGGTTATATGTAACTGTAATGATCTTTGGTGGAAGAATGAGAAATGGTGAGCTGTGGAATAAGGGAGAATGTGGAGATGTTTCAGTTCCGGAAGTTGCAATGGACTCAGAATTGCGAAGGTAGCACTGGGAGTGGAGCAGCTGATTTGTGGCACCTATCCTAGCAGAGAGGAGCTCTGTGGCTAGAATGGTCACTGAGAGATGATGGTAAACTGGATTGAAGTCTGGGTAGTTTATGTTGGTGAACAAGATTCAGGGAGTTGCGTTGCAGGTGAATTGTGTGGTATCCGAATGGTGGTTTAAGCGATGCCGCACTACGAAGCTACAAGATTTTTACAATCAATGAGTATTACAGTCAAGTTTGGGCTAGGAGATAAGTTCCAGATAAGCATCACAGGTGATGGGTGTGATGGCATTGTATTATTGCAAGCAAAGTGTGGGGAATTGTCACAGTAATGATTATACATTGGAGATGCTATGTTTGAAGATTGAGGGCTCGAGTCGAACGCGAAGGTTTGGTAGTTAGCGAGAAAAAGGCAACTGCGATGAAGTCGCTAGTTTAGGTGGTTGTGCTTGTGCAAGTGAAGGGATGGCTCAAGTGATCTGTTTGAGATGAAGAGAACGAGATAATGTTGTTAAATCTCAGATTCCAGGACAAAGGGCATTGCAGGTGAATGGGAAGTATGGCGTATCATGCATTTGGCGTTGTAGTTGCGATTTGTCCGTCTTTGGGGAGCTTGGAAGAGTTGAAGGTTGAGTCTGTGTTGCAGTTGGTGGCTTAGGTGAATGAATGTTTTTCAACTGAGGATTGAGGAACTGGAGGCATTGCAGGCATGGAAATGGTTTGATGGTTGGAAAGAACTGGTGAAATTCTGAAATGGGAAGCATTTATGACAGTTAGAAAAGCTTATCTCGGTGGATAATGCAAGTGGAGGTGGTATTCAGGTTCGATATGAAGTGGCAGATTGATAGCCATCTTGGCTGTGAATGAGGAAGAATTGATGCTATGCTAGCCATTGGTTGGTATGGATGTCATAGGTTGATTGGATATATGCTTGTGTTGGAATTTGATATGACAGTGCATGAACAAGCTGCAGAAATTGTGCGAAAACGAGTGAAAATGGCGTGCCGGTGAGCATAGCCACGGTAGCCGGATTTGTAACTTGAAGCATGAATCGCAATATTTCATGTGAATCGCGAGGGGGTATGAGTCGGATGCGGAAGTTGGTCATTGAAAGTATGAGCTACGCGTCAAGCTTTTGGGCGCGTTTTCGCAAGAAATAAGATGATGGGTTGGTTGGTTTTTGTGAATGAAAGAATTGCAGAGAAGTAAAGTGGAAGAGCTGGGAGTATGCACTAGCTAGTGACAGTTCTGAACAGAAAAGTGATCGGAAATCATTTTCGGTGATCGGATTCCAAGCACCGTGACCGGATTCCGGTGATGACGTCAAAGACTCCGTGACCCGTTTTGGACCCAAAATTTCCAGAGACATATTTCTCACACCTGGGCGTGGTGGACTAGTAAATGGACGTGGATTTGAAGATTTTGAAGACTTTGACCTATTTTTGGAAAGCAAAGGGTTATAAAAAGAGAGTTTCTACAACAAAAAGGAAGGGTTTTTTTATTCTATTCTTGGAGCTTTTGCAGAGAACTACTTCTAGGGTTTGCTCTCTTTTATGTTTCATAGTCTTCCCTTGAATATTTTGATGATGAACTCCATGAATATGAGTAGCTAAATACTATTATTGGTTATGGGATAAAAGTTGATTTCTTCAAGCATGTTATTTGATTCTATGAATTAGTTTTGTCTCAAGTTTATCGTTTATGATTCATTGTTCTATTATCCTATGATTTGAATGCTAGTTTGGTTGAGTCCGGAATCAATTGGATTTGTTTTCATATCTAAAGCTATATTAGGGTTTTCAATACGTAAAAGTTGTTATCTCTGATTTCTAGTAGCAACTTGTGGTTAATACTTGTAGTGATACATCTTTCTAATCGCATATGAATCATAACCTTTGTTAAAACGAATTAGTGCTTTTACACGTTTGTTTGCATCGATTAGTCTTATTTCATAGAACTTATTGCTCTTAGGGAGTTAAATCTAATTGTGCTTTTACACTTTAGGTTGCTTTTTAAGAAGATTTCTCAATAGCATCTTTTAATGTTGTTTGTGATAAAATCAGGAAATAAACGGGATACTCTTGCGATCAAGATATCCTAGGACTTTTGATAATTGAGAGATTAAATACCAATTCTAATCATAGATGAAAAATACATGTTTGTGAATGATACTATCCCTTAACCAATATCTTCTCCTTATTGATTATTCCAACTATTTACTTTGCTTTATTTAGTATTATTACTTTGATAAATACAAAAACACAACTTGGGTTATTTGGTTACTTAAGAATCTGAAAATTGCATAACAACAATCGCCTCTATGTGGATACGAACTCTTTCTTATCGAATACTATATTCATAATTAGTAAAGTGAGGAAGTGAATTATATTTGTGTCGTCTGACAAGCGATCAGACACACTAAAATATGACAACCAAACTTGACATAAATTGATGAGTTCATCCAAGCTATGCTCTAACAGATATTGGTAGTAGTTCTAAAACTCTCATTTAATCATTAAAACATCCTTAGAAGACAGCAATGATAATCTTACACATACCACTAGCTTCAAGTAATTTTCAAGTGATTAATTGATCAATACAAAACTTCCCAAGTTAACATCAAATGATTGTCTCACACAAATCATGTAAGATATTCAAAGTAATTTTCACATGATCATCCTGACTTAATATTAGTTTCCAACAAATAAATTATCTACAACTAAACTCGTCAAGTAGATGATGAAGTTAAGATAAAGCTAAAAAGCTTCCAGCACGTATTTTAAGAAATGTATAAACGAGATAAACTTGGTGATAGATAATGTAAAGTTGATATAGCTATACGATTTAGTCTCATTAGAAAATAGAATATAATATAATAGAGTTCTGAGTGATAGATAAGTTTCAGTCTCCACATACCTTTTATTGATGAAGTTCCTCCAAGCTCTTCAGTATATCTTCTTCTTCAATTGGTGAACGTCGTGAAGTCTAATGCTCAACTATACACTTCTGAAAATGCGGGGGTCTAACAACCTCACCCAATATTTCGATTAGAAATATGTATGGACTAACTCGAATATACTTTTAAGAGAATCAAGACAGTCAGACTCAATCTTAAATAAAAAGTATATCAAGGAGTTAATATCTCTATCTCTCAATTTGATCTATACTCAAACAAATACAAATATGTGAGTCTTTATCAAATACAAGAGATATAAACTTGGTGGTACCAAAGACCAATATCCAAGGATCAATCAATTTCCAATCAACAACCAAAGGTTGGATTTCACAATTAATCGATACAACACACAACCTGTGATATTTCAATTATATAACAAAATATAATGTGGAATATAAATAACATAGAAACTAGAAATGTTGTTAACGAGGAAACCACAAATGCAGAAAAATCCTGGGACCTAGTCCAGATTAAACACCACACTGTATTAAGCCGCTACAAACACTATCCTACTACAAACTAACTTCGGTCTGGACTGTAGTTGAACCCTAATCAATCTCACACTGATTCAAGGTATAGTTGCGCTCCTTACGTCTATGATCCCAGCAAGATGCTACACACTTGATTCCCTTAGATGATCTCACCCACAACCAAGAGTTTCTACGACCCAAAGTCGAAGACTTTAATAAACAAATTTGTATCATACAGAAAAGTCTACGATAATAGATAAATCTGTCTCCCACAGATAAACCTACGAGTTTGTTCCGTCTTTTGATAGAAATCAAGGTGAACAAGAACTAATCGATAACCCGGACTTATACTCCCGAAGAACAGCCTAGAATTATCAATCACCTCATAATAATCTTAATCGTATGCTAGCCAAACAAGATATTGTGGTATCACAAACGATGAGACGAAGATGTTTGTGATTTCTTTTTATCTTTCCCTATCGTAGATATAATCTCAAGCCAATCTTTCAATTGAACTCGTAATATAAAAAATGGCAAGATCAGATCGCTTAACTACAAGAGGAGTAGTTTCATCTGGCTTCACAATCCCAATGAAGTCTTTAATTCGTTAACCTGCAGGGTCTCGAGAAGAAACCTAAGGTTAAAGGAGAATCGACTCTAGATAAACCAACTAGTATCACACGGGAGGTGTGGGGATTAGTTTTTCTAGTTTCTAGAGTTCTCCTTCAAATCAATGTTTGCAATCAATGTTAGCTTAGTAACAAAGCATTCAATATTCACCGTTATATGAAAAACCTGATTCAACCAAGCTAATATCTTTCAACCGTTAGATCAAAACTTAGCTTGTCACACACAAATGAAATGTATTTCATTTAGGTTTGAGTAACCGTACCTAAACATGTACACTTAGTTTGTTCACAAATAGTTAATCAATGGTTATCCATATGAGCACTTTCATATTAACTGTATTCATCTTACTCATAACTAGTTCAAATGACTTCACAAGAACTAGTTGAACAGTTATTCAATTGATTAGGCCTTTATAGATAGACACAATTGAAACAAAGTCAGTTTGATTCATTTGAATCAATTCATGAGCAATATAGCCACGGTTTGCAAAGATTGCATTCCTTATAATTTATTGTTTTAAGTTCATGAACTACCGATTTGAGAAATAACCATCTTGAGTACGTGTACGAGTATGCGTACCTTAGCTATTGGATTTGAGTTTCCAAACTCATCGGAATTTTTCGGGTAGAAAATTTCCGCCAATACGCATACCTAAGGTAACTGGTTTATGAGTTCGTAAACTCCAAACTCAACAGAATTTTCCGGGAGGAAAAGTTCCGCCAGTACGCGTACCTAACATGTCTCCTTCACCAATACTGCATGCACACATATGCACACACTTGGTTTCCGGTACATGGATTTATACACTAATGTGCGAACACACTATATATGCTTATATCCATAGATGGTTACGTAATATCAACTCTACGTTTTCAATCATTGAAACATTCTTTTATAATGTTATAACAGTCGTTATTCACAACTATCGTCATCAAAGCTATTTTCAAGATTGAAACGTCATCATGACTTTCGTCACGGGTAAAGATGAAAAATAGTTAAAGCGAAAGCTTTCCAACACATATTTCGAGAAATAGATAGGCGAGTAAACTCGGCTCGAAATATCAAATGTGTATGTATGAAAACTATCATACTTATACGACTTTTGTCTCAAGAGTAGGAGATAGAGTAGATATACTTTTGAGTGATAGATAAGTTCAAGTCTCCACATACCTTTTAGTCGGATGAAGTTCCACTGGTTCCTTGAGTAGTTCTTCATCTTCGTAAGATGATCGACATAGAGTCTGGAGCTCAACTACATTTAACTATCCTAGTCGGAGACTTAGCTATAAGTAGACTAAAAATCAAGACATATAGTTTTGACAACTAAATTTTACAAACAAGCTTGAGATAGCAACGCTTGCGAATTTGACCGAGCAATGCTCTGACAATTTCTATCATAATCCGAGACATAGCTATAAGTAGACTAGAAATCAAGTATAGAGTTTTGATCAACTTAACTTGACAAACAAGCTTGAGATAGCAACGCTTGCGAGTTTGACCGAGCAGTGCTCTAACAATAACAACACCTTTCTATTTTTTCTCATTAAAAACTCTCTGGGTAATTCTAATCATTCAGATATGTATCACATAAAATAATTGCTTTCCAAGACGATCCATTCCAGAGTTTGAAAAGTTACAAACATTCACAATTTCGAACTGGTATGATTTGATCAAACATTCAGAATGATAAATTGTGAGTCCTACATATCCTCTATCAATGATTAAGATTGATGGGTGATTAGAATTTTTGTATGATTAATATTGTTATATGTTAATTGAATTTTATATTTATTCATTTTGATGGAAAGGGGATTTTTGGAAAACCCCTAAATTTATTTATTAGATTACCTCATTCAAATTGAGGTTTGGATTGCTACATAGCAGAATTAGTAGATATACATACTCTCATGTTTCATCATTATACATTTCACACTGATATAACCAATCTATAATGTTGATTTTTTGATCTCCAAGAAACCAAATAAAATGGAAAAGACTAATCTGAATAATGGTGTTCCGATTATTCATCAACCATTTAGAGTCTTCTTCTTCGGTAAGATAAAAACATTATAGAAATAGTTTCCGCTAATTGTTGTGATCACGATCTGTTCCGATAATGCTTGATCTTATTTGTATAAATATTGATCATCGCTACGTCGTAATTGGTCGTCTTCAAAGATATGCTTGAATCTCTCATTGAATTTCAATATAAGAGCCTAGAGGCTATAATAAAACGCACTAATGGCGATTAGAATTGGAATTATTTTAAGGCATGAAACAACCATAAGAAGAACAATGACATAAAAGTAAACTCTAAAAACCTAAATCAAAAAGTGATTTTTATTGAAAACATGAAAAGTTAACTATACATTACAAACCCAAATTTACTTGAAAAATCTGATATTTCAATCCTAGTAAATCTAGGTTTGGAGAAGAAGAAGATTTTGAAAAAACTAGATAATTTTTTGGAAACAATTATAAAGATGATTTTAGAGAGAGAGGGAATTATACTTAGAAAAAACAGCAGGATTTTATAGAGAGAAAGATTTTACTGCAACAAATGGTTATGGTGAGAAGAAAGGATGTCTTCCCACGTTGCCATATGAAACTGACCACATGACCATTGGAGAAGCTCTTAGAGAAACACATTTTTTTAATCCCATTCAAGATTGCAGGGAGGCAGAAGATTTGAAAGGATATATATAGTATCACCTGCATAATTCCTCGATCACCAAAATGTCCCCAAATATAATTTACTAGGTATCATCGGGGCCTTACAGCCCGGCTCAACCTCTCGTTACAGTCTTAAGTGTACATACTTTATTTAACTAAAAAGGACTACAACTTGGTTAATGTATTCAACTTTATTTAATCATTTTTTTTAACAATACAACACACTAAAAAGGACTACAACTTGGTTAATGAATCCAAATGAATATTTAACTTCATCAACATTTTTCCTTTATTAGTCTTAAAATCAATCATCGTTTTTGAATACCTATCCATGTTAGAAACTATAAGTTAGTTTATCTTAGTATGTAACAGTGATAACTATGTGAGAGCAAAAAAAGTGGGGACCTTTATCTCTATAAAACATATTTAAACATACTTAGAGAATGATGCAGAACATAAGTGCTCAAATTGGGTCAACTCCATGAAAAATTGAAATTGATAGTGCTTTACTCCGAAAATATAGTATGGTAGTTTTTTTTAGCTAAACAAATGTGATTTACTTAACATGTGATTGTAGGCCTAATCTGGTCAAGTTAATGTCAGACTACATAAAGGACATATAGTAGAGTGCAGAGACTACAACAACAACGTGACACTAATTTATAACCAAGTGTCATTTGTTATAAGAGGACAAAATTACTTAGACCCTTAATTATCTTCACATGTTATTGTTAATTCACTGAAGATACTACTCTTTGCGAATGTATGACGCTCCCTACATTCTATTTGGTTAAATTTATGATACTACTCTTATAGTATAAATTTTATTGTAAAACATAGCATGACATAACCTTTTAATCCTATTTGGTTTTTGCTTGTCATTTTAACCTAAAAGAAAATCTATATTTCTTTGAATTAATTTTGAATTCCCATACTCTTTCTTCGGTTTTATATACTATAAGACCTTCTTTGCATATTATCAGATAACGTATATAGTCACATTGAATCATTGCTTTTCCACCACAACAAACAAATTTCACAAACCATACGATAAATAGTTACTCGGAGATAAACCTTTCTACGTACCAAGTTCACTAACACTTGGAGATATTAACTTTACTAACCTACCTTATATTAAATGTGATATAAGATGGAGTATCCAAACAAAATGTTAGAATCATACCTGAACAAATGTAACATAGTTGTAAGAAAAAAACTTTACCATTGTGTGGTCTAAGATGCCGTTGAACTCTAGACACTATGGTAACAATAAAACATTTTCCTAAGTTAAATTCTTAAATTGATTGGCCCAGCAATCTGTAATAAGCAACACTTGAAAAACCAAAATGATTTTCCATAAGCATCGTTATTATAACTACTACACTTTAGGTTTCCAGGAAAGAACATCAATAATCCTTACAAAAGATAAACATAGATTTACAATCCATTGAGTATGCCCAATATATTCATAGAACAATAACCCAAAACATTCATGAAGCTAAAACAATGTAACTGAACCTTTATGAAGCTAGTACTGAATAGAGTAATCAGATCTTCTAAAAATCCTATTTTAAAATAAATAGCTATATATAAACTAATCCATTAGTTCTTCCGATTAGTTTTCAAAAAATCATTGGCCGCCTACTCTTCATCATATGAGTTTACTTTGTTTCTCAGTATGCGCCAATTCTTTTTGGCTGGTGTGTTTTGGATGTTTTGCTTCCTTGTCATCACTTAATGCACTACGCATCTTAAGAGAACTTACATGTAAAAATTAATTCATATTTGAAATAAAAAAAAGTGCTTAAGTAACAATCTCCTTGTAAAGCAACCTGATATTCTGTATCAGCATCTGAATCCTCTAATTCTCCTTCGACTTGAATGTTTATTGGACCATAAGATTTTCAGATTGGTTGTTTATATTGTACTCCTGGATTACCAATTTGAAAGCAATGATGTGGTCCTTGATTCGGTAAAACCACTTGTGTGCGCCTTATCTCTCTTGTTAATCTGCATTTGGAAATAAATGATATTGTGAGCATCCTTTCACGGTATATCTATCAAGTTCATTGTCCATACTAATGTGTCGTTACCTTATTGCACTGTTCCAGGTAATCTACATGTTCTTTCACAGTTCATTTCATCAACTTTTATGTTGTCTACCGTGAATATTGCATTATATTTGTCATCTTTTATAGCCAAATTCAATTTGTACCTATGTATATTCTACGTCGTTAGTAAGTCTCGATGTATTTTCCATCCATTTATTAAAAAAAAATATGTTCTTCATTCTTACCATGGTATATCATCTTCAAATTTGTTTTTGCACTTGCTATATCAAGGTTCCTCGTCTTTGCCATACTAATCCACGATAAATTAATAATCACGATAAAAAAATTTTTTTTTGCCGGTTCCGAACAGAGGACACGTGCTAAATTAATAACTCGCTAAAATTATAATTTAATAAAATTTTAAAATTCACTATAAGTCCCTTTTGGTATATAAATTAATAACTCTCCAATTTATATAAATGAGTTCTAGATTTATGCTAGTTTGGTATAGAATAATTAAACCGTGACTTTTTTTTTTTAATTTATGTCACGTTGAATTTCATCTTGATATTTTCTTAACATTAGAAGAGTTTTTTTTTTTTTTTTTGCTTTTGTGAATGAGCTTAGGAAGAGTTTCTATGTTGTTGCTTCATCATGCAATAAAAAAAAAACTATTCAATATATTTTCAACTATCTATCATAACTTAAAAAACTATTCAATATATTTTCAGCTATCTATCATAACTTATTTACGTGAATATGACTTTATAACTACACTTTGATCGTCAACTTCCATATCATCATTTTCCTCGTCAATCAACAAATATGAAATTGTGTTTTTTTGTAGATAGTTCGGTAGGTATTCAACATCAACTTTATTTCTATAACTCAATTCACTTAATTTTTTGAGAAGTATGTAAGAGCATCCTGGTAAATTAATAAATTATTAATTCATATGTAAATTAATACTTAATATTTTTCGATTATTCAATACCGCGATAAATTGATAAATTTTATCGGTCATGACCTTATTAATTTATAAGGGTTATATAGCAGTCTATCTTCTATTTTGCATACTTACTTTTTTTTTTTAATTCATTGACCTCTGTTATATCCAGATTGATCAACACTCTATATGCAGTGGTCGTAGATAATGCAAGTGTACTTGTTGCAAGGTGCAATTGTATTGTTAATGTCATCACATGATGTGGTTAAATAGTAATGGACCACTAACATCAAAACTCGCTTACTAACGTTCCAGTAATAATAACAATGATTGGATTTTTGTGCTCATCTATGACACCCTTTTCTACTGAGAGTTGCACCATTCTTCCAATTGTGTTACCTTCATATCAACTCTCCTGTTTTAACAACGATATAATATTAATTATCAATTGATTAAGAGTTCTAGCTCGTAATTCATACACAACGAAGAATTTAATTTCTCATGGTCCTTTTCATTACCATGATACTAAACGTGATATAACTTTAAAACAAAGTTATTTACTTTGTATCTTCGATGATTATCTCTCTCTTATGAACTTTACCGGACCCTTTTTGACCATCAAATGCCTCTATAGTGATACCTGAAATAGATTTCTTTCTCCCAATAGCATATGCGAGTAACAATTCTATCAATTATATGTATCTTATGTACATCTCGTGGAAAATTAAAAGATAGTTCGGTTCTTAGGATATAGAATGTGGTGTCATTCACTTTTTCCGATGCAGTTTTAAAATCTATGAGATTAAATTTATGTTCAGGAAAGCCAGATTCGCCACTATCTAGTAGCTTCACTTTTATGAACTTGTTAAACCACAAAACGTGTTTATAGTCAATAATTCTGAAACTTCCCTTTGAGGCAGATAGATTAAACCTTTCGATGGAATACACATTCCCTTCCACCAACTGAGTCTCGAATATTTCTATCGGGTCCTTTTGCTACCTTTGCATGCATCTGGCTTTTATGCAATTTGCAATAAACATATTTGAGCATAACCATTAAATACCATATATAATTCAAGAGATATGCATCAACATATGGGATTTCTTACCATTTCATCCATTAAGTGCAGTTCCAGCACATACACTTCTTTTGTTCTTCGATTTCCTGATTTCTAGTTCTTTAAAATCCTTGCTCTGACAACCTTCTGACGAACTCTGTAAGGATCTAGGTCATAAAAAAAATAGGTCATGTTTCCCACTATTTTATATGTTGAAAATATCGTAAGCAGAAACTTCATAAGTAAATCTTTACCCAACTTGTTAAAATATAATATTTATATGCATAAGAATGGTTTCGCAAGAAGGCGAGGAAACTTCCATCTGTGATGAAAAAGAGGCGAAAGCGACAAACTATGTTTAAAAAGAAGACTCTGAGTAATTTCTCATAAACGGATTGTTACATTGGCCGAATTATGATTTTAGGATAGAGTTTTGATAGGTTGTTTGTTATGGATGGTTAGATTCTGATTTTAAGATGATTTTGTAAATTTTACTAACAAAGCTTCGATTTTCTTACTCCGTTTATTAAGGGACACTTAACATCAACCTTTTTGATTATTCAGTCTCAAAATTTTATTTAAGATTTGACGGTCTTGTAAAAGTTTTGGATACCCACCTCTTCATAATGCCATCAAATTTGATTATCTTATTAGCAGAGAAATGCCTATTACATTAAGTAAAAGATGATATAATGTAATCCACATGCCACATCAAGTATGCTCATGTCATTAATATATTTTGGAAAATTAGAACAATAAATAGAAGCAACCAAACAACGACTATAATACACACATCAGGTAGATCATGAGTAAATTTGAAAATTACACATTCCTTAACAATATTTTTTTACAATGAATAACACATAAACAGAATGGCTACATAATGCAACCAAGAAGGAAAAAAAACTAACCTGACCATGTTGGGAAATATAGGAGGTGTCGCTTCTGGTTCATTATTGAATAAAGTTTCATTAAAGTTCCAATATAAGTACCTGGAAGGAGTAAAGGAGTTAACTGAATCTCCTTTTAAGCTGTCCATCATACAGTTCATACCACCAAGGGTTAATAAAATTATTGACAGAAGAGAGGAAGCACTGATTTGGCTAAAACAAAATTGATGAGAAAGCACATAGTAAAATTTCACCCTTTCCCTTGTGCAGAGGTCGCAATAGATGCTAAATATGAACAGTAATATTTGGTCCTGAAATTTGACAAAAAGGAACCTTCGGAGAGCCTTACAATCTGATACATTTTCTACCTATATATACCTATACACTGGTACCAATAGCATAGAAGGTTTTGTGTTTTTGCTTATTAAAATAACTATGCTATCTGTGGGAGTCGAACCCGCAACTGCATGGTCAAAATCATGTGCTCTACCATTTGAGCTAAGATAGAAACTACACTTCCATATGTTTGTCTAGAAGCTTTAATAACATGAGGTGATATCAAGAAGAGATTGTACCTCACACCATGCTTCATGTACGCTAATAGCAGATCCAAATTTTATATTGTAGTGTTAAAGTCATCAGTCCATATTATCAAATATTATTAACAAACCCTTACCTTGTCAGCTTTTCATCCTTAGCTTGAAGAATGAAAACATCTGATGTCATCATTGAATGCATACTGCTACCACAAAGCATGCATTGTACAATAAGGATACTTTTAGATAGGAAAAAGGCATCCTTAAGAAATATATATATATAAAATGAAGCGCTAGTTCCCTACATAACTGTAACAACATATAAAAAATAAATTTGTCATGATTTAGAATTAATGCTTACTATTCTGAGGTGATAGTTAACCTAGTCATTTATTGATCCAAAACTATAGATAGTTAGGGACAAGATATTCTAATCCTATTGTTCATGGACATTCTTCTATAAATGCACTTTATCAGCTTAAGTGTATGATGCTCCAAAAGCAAGAAAATATATCGTTCGACACACATGTTTGACGGCTTCCTTTGCATCAAGAATTCCTAATAGTTTCTTCAAAGAGATATCTGGACAGACGCATTTGACCAAGATGAAAGCAATATCCCTGGTTAAGAAACCATGATAAATTCACATTCCAAGAGATTATAAATGCACTTGACATCTCTAAATCGTCAATGATATGATTTAAAAAAAGGATTGAATGTTATATAATTGTTAACAATGAAAATTCAAAAGTACTTTCACATCCTTACCGTGACTTAAAGTAAATAAATCAAGATACATAGAGACACGCCCCCACCATGCATTTCATATCCCACTATTATGTTAATTATTCCCAATTTCGAGAGAGCAATGGCCACTCGTAGCACTTAAAGGTAGTAATCAACTATGTATAGAGACATGTAATATAATTGTATGCATATATTGATCATTTTGACGTGAAACCTTAAAGTATACTTACCTAAAAAATCCAGGTGAACTATCTCACGACATGCTTAGTACACTTCTTTATTGTTTCCCCTAGTGCCCAAGTAACAGCCAGGACATGTTCCAGCAAATATATGTATATATCAAACTCTTTCCAGAAAATATGACTTCACTTCCTTGAAGTATGAATGAGTCTAAAATTATATCAGCAGTGGCGTAAGACATATATCCTTACTCATTTCAATTATGTTTCCTTTCGCCACCTCACTTGCATATATAATCTCAAGAACGATGTGAACTTTGGAGATGGATTTTAGAGAGGTTTTATGTACATCACTCACTGGGACATGAAGATACACTTTTTGGGCATGATGTTTTCTTTTGGAATACGGGCACTTAAAAGGGTATGCTGTCAAACACAGTCTGGACATTAAGGAAAGTAACCTCAAGATTTTCAACAGGGAACATGTCGTGATAACATTATTCAACCACGTTCTTTGGCTGTTGCTCCTTCACTCCAATATAGAAGCTTGTCATCTGCAACCCATTTATTCAAAACATGACAAAACTATAGACAAAATGAGTAGCTAATTACATCCAAGTATGATGTTTACAACTTAAAAGGTATTGATTTATCATTTAAGATTACGATATTTTTTCTTGCCAACACTATTACTTTCTCCGTCTTCTGATCCAGTGAAGAAACAACCACCAAAAATATCCACAATTAAACCACAAAAAATATAAAATACAACACCACTTCTTAATCACTAGGCGTAGTGTTTTTCAAAGGAATTTAGGTGTATTAATCAAGTATAATATAAACATTGAGATTTAAAGAAATCTACAACCTAATTTCCTATCTGACCACCAATCATTAGGCCTGGAAGGTGCAATCTACCTTCCAAGTTTTCTTGTAAGCCTAAAGAATAACACTTTGGGGAGAACTTTGTGTTGATATTAATCTTTGAATAGTCGAAAGTCAACCATCTAACCATAATGCAAAACTTCTCAACGGCGAGAGTAATATGTGAAAGATTAAGCTCATACCCTTGGATTAGCAGGGTTGTCCGAATCAACAGGAGCAAGTCATCCTATTGAATTTCACCAAAATGTGCATAAAGTTTCAGTATTGCGAACAAAGTCACAGTACTTTCAAACTCGCCAAGCAATACTCCTGCAGTGAACTTCAACTTGTCTGCAAGATAAATCCTCAGATATTTAGAGAAATTAAATCAACAAAGAACAGCCTTTTGTAGCAACATGCTTATACATTGGAAACATAAGCAATGCCAAAGTATGTACCTTAATCACTACATAATTTGATCCTATAATTAATGAAAGGATAAAAAAAATCAAAATATTTAGGTAAAGGCGAAAGTTAGAATCTGACCAAACTCGTTCTACTTTAGTACTGACTGATTTTCAAAAAAATCCTAAATTACTACTAACTTTCATAAAGAACAGAAGAACAAACAAACTGGTACGCCTTGTTATAACAAAGATTAGAGCCAATCTCAGTCAGTTTGACAAATTTGGAAATAAATATATAATCCCACCTTGTATATCATACCACACAGACCCATGGACAACAAATACTATTATATGTACCAATGCTATCAATTTATCGAGTATATGAAACTAATAAACTCACATTTGAAACGGTTCATGGATTATATTTGAACATCAAATTATTAATCTTAGTTGCACATGAGTTACTCTCAGCTTTGTTGAATATATTTCCGATCCAGAAGCAGATTTTTGTGAATCTCAATTGATGAAACTGGCTACTTCTAGATGCTATATGGATACTTCGAGCATCAATATGTAACATTGATGATACATGCCTAGAATTTCTAAATAAATTTCAACAGTCTTGCATCCGAAAAGTAAGATGTAAACACCAGCTAAGCTAAGGATTCCGTCACTTCCCATTGAGCATCAATATATATCATTGATGATACATGACCAACAACAATGACCAAACCAAACAATATAAGGTTTACCGATTTCTAATTTAGGAAAAAATCATATACTGTATCTTTATCTAAAGAATCCAAACTTACAAAATAATGAACTATGTAGGACCAGAATATCGCTACAATAATTCTCTGCGAGATTAACAACACTTCCCAGCGAGCATCACCGCAAGACCTCCAACTACACTTTGCGAGTGTCACAAAAGCAGTCAAAAGAGCGACGTAATAAATGACGAATGAAGAAAACTTGAGAAAAGCATGTTTGTCCCGCGATGGTTACAAAACTTGCGAGAGTGAACATTTTAACTAATCGCGGTACAATCGCAGAATAAACCCGAAATAAGAGGAAAACTTAGCTGTCATCCACTATGTAACTACCCTATAAATATAGACCCAATGTGTCCAGAAGAGGATGGTGTATTTTTGAGAGTTAAGAAAGTCTTTAGGAGAGAGAAACTTCAAGAGAATAGTTGTAATCTTGAATTCTTCCATTTCTGTAAACATTTCTGAGAACAAAATAATAAAGTGTCGTTTTTAATCTTCAATTGTGAGTTGATTATAGAAAGATCTTAACAAGGGTGTAGTGTGGGAAATCCTGCAACTACATTTTGGCGCCCGAAATAGGGATTGAATTAGCAAAATCATAGAAAAAGGTGAAGAAGAAGATAAGAATTGTTCAAGATTAAGAAAATCATAAAACAAATCAGTGAGATATTTGAAGGAAGGATGATTAGAATCAAATAGGATTGTAGAAAATTGGAGTGTGGTATGGTAACAAGAACAATGATTGAAAGATTTCATGAAAATATTAAGGGGAAGATACACAAACGGGATTTTGAAGGAAGGAAAATTATGACGGTGGAAAAAATATCACCATTGACAGATTGGGAAAAGCAGGAGATCACGTTTACAGCAGCAGAAACACCAGAAGAAAATCTAAGTCATACATCTCCATTGGTAATCACAGTATCCACTATACCAATGAGAAAGGAGGAATCAATAAAATCTGTAGAAGAATGGGCTATGAATAGAACTTTGGTGGATGCAGGAAGTTATGTAGATATAATATTTTACCATACTTTCAAGAAAATGGGATATAAGGATGAAGAAATGTCTTATTCAACATATCATGTTCATGGCTTTGGAAAATCTTTAACAAAACCTAAAGGCGAGATAATGGTACGAATTCCACTAGGGGAGATTTAAACACAAGTAGCGTTATGTGTGGTAGACGTGGAATCACCGTATAACATGATATTAGGAAGACCATGGATACACGCAATCAAGGTTGTAGCGTCAACGTTGCATCAATGCATCAAATTTCCTATGCCCAGTGGAATTGGAGAAATTAGAGGAGACACAGATTTTGTGAAATTGTGTTACCAAATTAAAGTAAGAAATTGTGAAGAACGTCTAAAGCTGCGAAAGGCTCGCAGAAAATTGGCGAGAGAAACAAAGAAGGAAGAAGAATTTAAAGTTTACATGATAAGAGCAAAAGAAGGAAAAGGAATACCCAGCGAAATCTCGCGAGAAGGAGATGAACTCGCGAGAGCTATGAAAACACCAACACCAATGGGAGAACCTGAAGCCAGTTATATAGCAGCAGAACCAACAAAGGAAGTAAATATTGGGAGTGAAGAAGAGCCTAAAATGCTGAAAATTGGGACTAGAATGGAGGCAGATGAGGAAGAAAGAACTATAAATCTCTTGCGAGAGTATAAAGATATCTTCGCGTGGAGCATGGATGAGATGCCAGGGATAGATCCATCAATAGCATGTCATAAATTAGAAATCAACAAAAATATAAGACCATTTAAGCAAAGAATAAGGAAAATCGCAACAACATATTCTCAAATAGAAAAAGAATTACAGAAGATGCTCGACGCAGGAATTATAAGGCAAGCAAAATATCCAGAGTGGATTGAAAATATGATAGTGGTCCCAAAGAAGAACAAGGAGATAAGAATTTGTATAGATTTCACTGATTTAAACAAGGCTTGTCCTAAAGATAGTTTTCCATTACCAGATATCCTACAGATGGTTGAATCAGAAGCGAGAAATGCCAGAATATCATCGCTAGATGGATATAAAGGATATAATCAAATCCCTCTCGCTGAAGAAGATCAAGAACATACTGCATTTTGTGCTCCAAGAGGATTATATTGTTATACAAAGATTCCCTTTGGCTTACGAAATGCTGGTGCAACATATCAAAGAATGGTGGAGAAGGTGTTTGCAAAGTGGATTCATAAAACATTAGAAGTGTATGTAGATGATATGCCAATCAAAAGAAAAGAAGCTGAGAATTATGTGCAAGATCTAAAAGAGATTTTCGATCAAATGCGGAAATTTAATATTAAAGTGAATCCCGATAAGTGTACTTTTGGAGTAACTTCAGGAAAATTTCTGGGGTATATTGTATCAAAAGAAGGAGTACAAGTTGATCCGGAAAAAGTACAAGCAATTCGCGATATGCCAACGCCTGCAACGGTAAAAGATGTGCAAAAATTGAATGGACTCTTAGCCTCGCTAGGAAGATTCATTTCGCGATCTTCATACAAGTGCAAACATTTTTTCGATATACTCAAGAAGGGAACAAAATTCAAGTGGAAAGATGAATGTGAAAAGGCTTTTTAAGGAATAAAAGAACATCTGATGAACATAACTATCTTACATAAAGCTGAACCGGGAGAGGAACTATTGATTTATCTCGCAACAACCACATATGCGCTAAGTCTTTGTGTTCTTGTAGTAGATGCGAGGTGGGTAGAAAAACCAATTTATTTCATCAGCAAAACGTTCAATTCTGCAGAGAGAAATTATTCAAATATTGAGAAACTAATTCTAGCATTGGTACATGCAACTTTTAAGCTTCGCATATACTTTCAAGCACATAAGGTCAAAGTGTTAACGAAAGTGCCAATTGAGTCAATAATGAAAAATTCAAAAAGATTAGGCAGAGTTGAGAGATGGAATGCACAAGTAGGACACTTTGATATTCAATATGAAGTTTTATCCTCGCCAAAGTCACAAGTTATCACAGATTTCTTAGCTGAATTTCCCTTAGAAGATTATGAAGCTGTGGAAGAGATGATGGATGTAGAAGAGGAACACGGAGATCCAAAAGACCTATTAACAGAACCCGACAGATGGGAGATATTGGTGGATGGATCCTCAAATGGGGAAGGAAATGGGATTGGAGTTGTTTTTATTTCACCAGAAGGAGAAAAAATAACTTTTTTATTTAGATTAGAATTTGCATCCACTAATAATGAAATGAAATATGAGGCCGTGATTCATGCTTTAAAGTTTGCAGTAGAAATGAAGTTGGAAAATGCTAGAATTACCAGCGATTCACAGTTGGTTATTCGCCAGATAAAAGGAGAATACACAACAAATGAACCATCTTTAAGAAAGTATAAAATATTAGTCGAAGAATTATCTGCGAGAATTCCAAAAATAAAATGGAGACACATATCAAGGAAAGATAATAGGCTCGCAGATCCATTTTCTTTCATATCCAGTATGATGACAAATCCAGCTGCGAGATGCATAAAAATTCAAACACTTTTATTACCAGCGATAAACAAGGAAGAAGAGGAAGAAGAAGATGTGATGATGGTTGAAATTGGCGAAGAGGAATTAAAGAGCAACATTACGGATTGGCGAGCAGATTTTCATGCATACTTGGCAAGAGGAGAAATCCCAAGAAATCGATTGGAAGCACATTAATTAAAAAGTAGGGCAACCAATTATGATCTAAGAGAAGGAGAATTATATCGCAGATCTTTTAATGGACCATCGCTAAGATGTTTGACGAGGGAGGAAGGACAAAAAGTGTTGAAGATGTTGCATAGTGGTGACTCTGGTAATCATAGTGGAGGAATATCTTTGGCATATAGAACAAAAATGCAAGGCTATTACTGGCCATATATGCATGAAGATGCAAAACAACTCTCAAGGCGTTGCGAAGATTGTCAGTGATATGGAAAGAAGATACATGCACCAGGAGCACCATTATCATCTTCAACAAGTGTATGGCCTTTTGGGAAATGAGGGTTAGATATTGTGGGACCATTTGTGCCTGGTTCTGGACAAAGAAGATACCTAATCGTCGCAACAAATTATTTCACAAAATGGGGAGAAGTAAAGGCAGTACAACATATCCGCGATAAAGATATTTTTACATTCATATTTGAGAATATAATTTACAGATTTGGGATTCCAGCACAGTTGGTGTCTGATAATGGGAAGCAATTTGAAGGACAGAGTATAGAATTGCTACTCAATGTATTTAAGATAAAGTGTGGAAAATCTACTCCTATATACCCACAAGCAAATGGTCAAGCTGAAGCAACTAATAACACAATCGCAGACATCTTAAAAAACAAGCTAGAAGGATACCACATAGCATGGTGCAAATAGGTGCATAATGCAATATGGGCCTACAATACAACTAGACGAGAAGCTACTGGAATGTCACCTTTTTGTTTGACGTATGGAGTTGAAGCTGTGTTACCAATGAAGTAGCTATTCCTACAACAAAAAGAGAGGCTTGGGAAAGAAATCTAAGTCTTTGGAATGATTTTAAATAAATTGGATGAATTAGAAGAAAAAAGAGAAAATACTTTGCAACATATGGAAAATTACCAGCGAAGATTAGCTCGCGAGTACAACAAACGTGTTAAGAAACGTGAATTTCAACCTGGCGATTTAGTACTGCGAGAAACACCAAGATATCAGCGAGAGAATGGTGGAAAATTGGCGAGAAAATGGGATGTACCATACATCATTAAAGAGATAGTTGGAACCGGGGCATACAAACTAATGGACCCTGAAGGAAGATATGTTGGTCAAAGACTTGACAGACCATGGAATAGACTATTTCTGAAAAAGTATTATCAATGACAACTTCTGCAAGATAAGAGATATAGGTACGTTGTAAAAAAAAAAAATTTATTACGATTGCGAGGTTCTCCTAATAACAAAGCAAAGCAAGAAATGCGAGCATAATCGCGATAAAGGCGAATAAAAATTTCGCAAAGATTAATAGAATGGGACGAACCTTTATGGCGTGCACCCTAGTTCGCGAATAAAATTTCGCAAGAGGAAAATGTAAGACCTAATAGTGCATCATATAAGGGGGTATCTCTTGACATGACTCAGTGATAAGGTTATACCGCTGCTGGAACCTGATTTATGCAGATGTCGGGGTTAAAGAAAATCTATCAAGGAGAGGGATATTGGATTTCCAATTATATAAGGTTATATCCTGGTTGGACGACTAAGGACCTCTTCTAAGGAGTGAAAAGTATGACCAAGGCGTCGAGGTACACGGTTGATTCAAGGGTGCCTGGGGCGTACGAAACTACCCTGGCCATCCTTGGAAAGTCTTGGCTATGATGCACTCGGCCCGAAGAAAACGTCACTTAGGGTGCAGTCTTGTAACTATAATCCATATAGGCATAAAGGACAAGAGGCTGCGAAAAACAACTGGTTTTTTGAAAATCTGGATGGGAGGAGCTAGTCTTGTATGGATGATGTGCCCTCCTTGAAGGGGCAACCAGGGGGAAGATAAGGGCGGCACCCTCCAATAGGGAGTTGATAAGTGTCTAAAGACGGCAATATCATGGGGCTTTATGATCACAAGAACATTTAGGCCTGTCATATTGTCGCGTGACGAAAATTATACAGAGGCAACGAGCCAAAAGAGAAAATTTAAGATGAGATCAATGGGTTTTTACATGAAAGTGTAAAGGCGTCCTGCGATTTCATCGCAAGACGGCAATGTCATAAGCTATAATTCTTGCAAGAGAATTTAAACTTATCATATTGTAGCAGAGATGCTGAAAAGATATTGATAAGACAAAATCAATGGGTCAATACCTGCAAATGTAAATACGTCCTGCGATTTTGTCGCAAAAAGAAAAATGTTTTTTGGCAAAATAAGACCTTTAACTAGGAAGGAAAAATAAGACCAACAGAATAATCTTAAAAAATTAACTATTTTATTTTAAGATGCAGGAAAGATTTGTTCATCGCAGGAGAATATATAAGAAGGCAGATTCATAACATCGTAAACTCTTTCAGAATTCTTCGGGATATCGCAGTTGTACTCATTACATCGCAGATATATTCATACTTTCACGAATAATATAGCCACACAAATCACAGAAAGGAGACACATGAAATAATTCACCATTTCAAGAAAGATAATGAAGGGCAAGTAGGGGAATGGAGAAATAAGATTTCATTATCTTCCTTGAGGATATTCAAAGTAAACAAAATCAAAAGTTGAATTCTAAAAATTTCAAAAGTTACACTATTCACAAGAAAGAAGAAGAAAAAGAAAAAGAAAAAGAAAGCAAAAATGAAATTCAAGTTTCGACGATTGTCTCGCCAGATTCACTATTCTTGCTCGCAAGATTCGTTATTCTTACCAGAATTGTCAGCTTCATCAGTATTCTTCTCATCACTTGTAGTTACTTCTTTAGGAGGACTTTTTTCTTCTTCATCATCTTCTTGAGTGGTATTTTCTTCATCATTAGTGAATTCTAGTTCCTTATCCATGGGAAAAGGAATTTCATCATCATCAACTTCTAAAGGAGGAACAGATACAGGAGGGAGAGAATGGGAGAGAAGAATGTCGTTCACAAGAACTTCATCACTGAGGTGAACCTTGTGAAGGAAACCTTTGTCATGATTCCTAATCTCTATATTTTTGAAGTACTCGAGATAATCAAGTCTTCTTTCTGCTTTGTCGCGAGCTTCAATATAATTGGAAGTAAGAGTCTTGTTTTCTTTGCGAATTTTATCCAATTTATTAGTAAGATCAGCGATGGTAGAATGAAGACTTCTTTCAGATTCTGCGAGTAACAAAAGTGATAAAAGATCATTCAGTCAAAGATTTTGCAAGAAATATAACACAAAATTTGACAGAAAGGTCAACAAGAGAGGCAGTAAATTGACTACCTTCTTTCTGCGAGGTTAAGTTTTGAATTAATGTAAAGAAACAGTTTTCCCATTGATTCATAGCGTCATCAAATTTATCTCCAACCACACCCTTCAGACGAGACTTCATGTTTTCTTCTCTGGTGCGTAAATACGAGTTTTCCTTTGCTAGTAAATAATGAGACTTCTTCAATTGAGAATATTGATATTGAAGCTCGCTGGCCTTCAAACTAAAAGTTAACCTACCCTTGATAAGTTTATCCTTCTCAGCAGCAGATGATTCAGTTACTTCCTTGAGTTCATCTTTAAGGGAACGAAGAGATTGCTCTTGATTATCACATATTCTTTGTAGATTACTCAATTTCTGCGAAGAAATCGCCATCAAGCTTGAATATCTATGTTTCTCTTGGGATAAAGTTCTATTTTCATCTGATAATAATTCTACCGCCAAGTTAGACTTGGCTAACAAATATGAGAGACGAGTAATCTCGTTACTTAATAAATTTTGACTTTGCGATAGTTGTTTATTCTCATTAGTAAGATTATCTATTTGATCGATCGAATATGTGTAGAGATTATCTAATCTATTATACTGGTCCATCCAAGAATCTCTTTCAACACGAGCTTCGTCAGCAATAGATTCAAATTTAAGTCTCTCCATGAAACGAGTCCGATTTGAAACTAATATATGAATCAAGAATTTAAGAAGGAGACTTGAGTATAGAGGATATAAAAGAAAAACAGAAAAACAAAAGGGTAGAGGCAGGAAAATTATACCTTTCATCTCGTCATTTTTTCTGCGAAGGTTCTCGCAGTTAAGAGAAGAGTTATGAAGCATATGGTTCAGAGTATCACATTCAGAAATTTTGACTTGAAGGCTTTTTCTCAGAGTTTCAACTTCATTCTCTAAAGATGCTCGTGAAGCAGTATTATCAGAGCCAAAATATTTAAGTAAGGTCTCGCAAGCTTCATATTGGAGAGAGTCAGTAGAAGATTTTCTAGCATCGTCTAAAATATTAGATAAAATTTTAAAAGAAACATCAACTCCAGCTAAGATTCCATTCGATTGAGGAAGAGATGCATAGTGTGAAGTGGTAACGAGGACAAGTTGACGATTTGAGTCATTTGCGATGGTTGTATTATTAGAAGGAGGAGTTTTGGGAAAAACAACAGTTGAAGGAAACAAAGGTCTAGAAGGAACTTCAGTCACAACAATTTAAGGAGCTTGATTTATCAATGAATCAAAAGAAGTAGATGTGTTGGAAGCGATATCCTCGCAGGTAAAATAAAGAGGATCCAGTTGTGAGGGTGTGGGAGTAACTCTTGCAAATGTTAATATGGGGATGGAGAAATCAGCCTCAAGAGCTTTAAACTGACGAGGTCTTTTGGGAGGATTAGCGATGTTCTCAACATTCTGCGAATAATAACTTAGATAAGAAACAGAGGCAATAATATTGTTATTAAGAAAACTTGAGAAAAGCATGTTTGTCCTGCGATGGTTACAAAACTTGCGAGAGTGAACATTGTAACTAATCGCGGTACAATCGCAGAATCAACCAGAAATAAGAGGAAAACTTAGTTGTCATCCACTATGTAACTACCCTATAAATATAGACCCAATGTGTCCAGAAGAGGATGATGTATTTTTGAGAGTTAAGAAAGTCTTGAGGAGAGAAAAACTTCAAGAGAATAGTTGTAATCTTGAATTCTTCCATTTCTGTAAACATTTCTGAGAACAAAATAATAAAGTGTCGTTTTTAATCTTCAATTGTGAGTTGATTATAGCAAGATCTTAACAAGGGTGTAGTGTGGGAAATCCTACAACTACAAACTAAGTCATAGTGAACCGAGCTAGACTAACCTTGTTGTCCTACGAACTATAAATTTGAATGATGGATCTACAACCTTGGCATCATGTTGGAAATGGTTGTCCAAGTTATATATGCTGGAAAGAATTACAAACAGCTAATAAAAACTACTCCCACCCCATGACTGCATGATTCCCTGACCATATCCTTCAAATTGTATTGCAATGTTGTGGACTGCCAAAAGTGACGCATAAATTATTCCCATTGCATTCACACCTACAGACATAAAAAAGTATTTTTTTGTGTAGTAAACAAACCTATAAGTTACTCTCAATATTTTCTTCAATCTGCCAAATATTGGTTTTCAAATAGGTTTCAAAATGAAAGGCAAAAAGAGTGTGCAATATATCAAAACTGTAGAAAAATTAGATATTTCATTATGCCTTCTCACACTATCAAGGTCGTAATGAGCGTGGTTACACGGTTGATATCCTTCCATATAAAATTTAAATACAACTAATGCTCACGAATTTATCAATCGGTATGTAATGGATGATTCTTGTTATGGATAGGTACGTGTTGAAAAGAAGACAACGTGATCACTGATCAGTAATGTTGATCCTGTGGATGTCAGTAACTATTGTACATAACGTACTAAGCAGATCAAAACCCCTCAAGAGTACGTATACTATGATGACTACCACAACAGAGAGGAAAAGGGGATCTGGGGAGGACTACTATCTCAGCACTATCAATATATGTAAGGAAAAGGTGTTCGGAGATAGGTAAAATTAACGTAACAAAGAAAGATGGAAACCTGTAAAATGTCATAGAAAGTGAAAGAAAAAGACATATAGTGGGAGTGAATCTGTGATGATTACCTACATATTTCAACATTATCTATCTATATCTATATAAGGGAAAAGTGTTCGGAGATACTTAATATTAATGTAACAAAGAAAGAATAGAAACCTGTAAAACGTCATATAAAGTGAAAGAAAAAGACAGTAAGAGTGAGTCTTCATAGATTAATTTATGATAAAAAAACCAACTCACACCTTACGCGCGCTTTGCTAAAATACAAAAAACGTCAGACTTTCCCATGCCCTTATCGAAGGAGGCAGTAACTAACAGTCAATTAGAATTGAGAAGATTGCATAAATAAATTTTTTATGTATTGTAGTAGGAGACAACATTGACACTCTTCCCAATACCGTCTGTATATATGTGCTTGAATATACCTGGCTATTGAGAGTACTCGCATGAGATGTAAAACATGACTAACTTGCATAGAAGTTTGAATTTTGAAAGTTGAGTATTTTTCAGACGGTCATGTACACTTTTACTTCTTGTAAGAGGTTAAATTACATAAGAGGAGACAGAGATAATTGTATCCTCACTTTAATCAAGTGTAGGCAATAAAGAATGAGGATTGTACAGTTATGACTACATGCGGTAGGTGGATGCAAAGTACCAACCTTAAAAACATTGACAGGTGTAAAGTCTAGCCGCATAGCTTATGCATAAGGTCAAGCACCATGATATCCAAATTGTCTGATGCTCTTGTTGCCGTTCATTCGGATGCAACATTTAAGGGATATTGTTAGACATTGGAAACCGAAACTCTAAAAAGTCAGCAATGGATGGAGATTTATTAAAGTTAAAACAAAAATGTCTTCTCAGCAAAATTTTACAACTCGCCAAATCCTCTGGATATCTTAGCAATGGAACTGTATAATGATTAATGAGGCTAAGATTGACCTACCCTAACTGTTTCAGTGCGATTAACCGATTTATTCCCAGTCGAGGGATAAACATAGTATTCTGTTTCATTTACATTATATCATCCCTATCCTTTGCATAAGTAGAACATCACATGCAGGAGGTCATACTAAGAGATCAATATCAGTGAACTTTGGTTTCTGTAAATTTAAGAATGGAAAAACTAAGAAAATGATAGGGTGTAGAATATACCCTATTTATTATCTACTAATTATGCTTTCTTTGTTATTTTTCTTGTAAATTATGTATTTTACGTGTGTTTTTGAGTTATTAGGTACTCTGGAGTCGCACGGAGGAAAAGAAGAATAAATCACCTAATTTGAGTAAGAAGGTCAAAGCCGTCATTTCATAGGAAAGCACTATCTAGAGCTCAGTCACGGTTAAATGAAAACTCTATTTTGGAAGAATATTAAACACAGACCAGCTGAGGATAAGGGGCTGCCAAGTTTTGGGGGGTCTTTAAGCTATGGGCGTTTAAATCCACCCCGGGTTATAACCCTAGTCGACAATTTGAGAGAAGAAATTATTCTCTTCTTCCCCAATTTACATTTCATTCACTTGACTGCTGAGATTTGGAACTGTGATTGATGGAACTGGTTAGGAGATGATTCAATTGTGAAATCGAGAACAAAAATGGGTTTTGATGGAGGAAATGGAGATGATTCGAAGAATTAGAGGAATGAGTTTGATGGGGTTGTTGAGTGAATATGAGATGCAGATGGTGGTAATTGATTTCTGCTGACGAATTAAGAAATTGCTACAAGGAAAGATAAATGAATATTTGAATAATTGATTGTTGGTGAGCTACAGAATTGAACAACCGATGGATAGAAGAAATGACTGAAGCTTGAAGATTACAGGGTGATGGTGGAGATGATCAAAATAGGCGTTTGGAAGAACTAATTGAAGAAATTGTTGTTTGAGAACAAGGGCTTAGATGGGTTTTCGCAGGTGGAATTGAGAAGTGCCATGGGTTTATTGATGTTGGTTGTTGCTGAACAGAAATGGTAAGTGGTGTTGATACTGCTGGTCTAGAATTGTTTTACAGGGAATGCGAGTGACATAAATTGTCACGGAGATGATCAATGGCTGCTGGCAGTGGTAACGAGTTGAGGACTTACAGGTGGAGATAATGGAGCATAAGAGAAGACAATGAGGCTGTTATGTATTGGTGGTTTGTAGCTGATGTGCTTATGGGTTTTAACTGAATTTGATGGTGGTGCACAAGAAGCAGCTGAGATTGGTGATAAGAAAAAGGCTAAGCAATGCTACTGAGATGCAGTAAATGGAGTAGAGTGTTGGTGCTTATAGGGTTGTGCTGTAGAGTATATGAAGCTTCAAATGGTTGATAGCAGGGTTTGCAAGGCATGAATCTGAGGTGATATACAGGCTGGTGGGTTGCTGCCAGAGATGGTGTAGTCAGCTAGCTATGTTGCAGGTTAGGGTGGTGAGAGACCGACGATATTGTTGCTTTGTGTGGTTGTGCTGTACTTTGCGAGCAGCTTTTGCAGGGGACAATAAAGGGACTTGGTGGTACAAATTGATGTTGAGCTGTAGGATTGAGCCTCACAGGAAAAAATGATGTTGTTCGCTGAGATGAGTCTGGAGCTAACGGTTAATGGCCATGACAGTTAGCAATGATGTCTGGCAGTGATGGCAAGGTCAGGTGGTGCTGTGTATGAGGTACTGGTGAGATAGCAGAGACATGTGTTGCAGTTGTAGTTTGAATGGTTAAGATGGCGGTTATGATAATAAGCAGGTGCTGCAGAAAAGGAGCAGCTGGGAGTGAATCGCAGGAAACGGAACTGGTGGTCTGGGAGTGTTCGAGCTGCTGTTGCTGTGCAAGAACAAGGAAGTAAAGTGCAGGTGTAATCGATGATTGTCACTGGCTCGAAATGGTGTTGAGAGTATGTTGTGGCTTTGCAGGTGGTGTTAGCTCTAGCGCGAGATATGATGAATGAAGTAATTGCAGAAGCTGGTTGTCGCAAGGAGTGTGATGGTATGCAGCTGAATTTACAAGTCAGGGAAGTGACATTGCCTGAACAATGCTGCAGAAATTGCGCGAAAAACGCAGGGAAAATGGCGAGCCGGTGGTACTAGTTCCGGAAGTCGGATTTTGGAACCGAAAGTGGGGATCATAAAGATTCAATAAATCATGAAGGGGGTTCAAATCGGATGCAAGAGTCGACGGTGGGATATATGAGTTTAGAGCTACGTTTTTGGGTACGTTTTCGCAAGACTAGGAATTGGCTTAAGTGGTTCTATGGTGAATGTGTGGTCTGAAGAGAAGTAGAGTGAGCTAATGGAAGTGCTGAATTACCTGGTGACAGTTTCTGATCATTCAGGTGGACCGATGACAATTTTCCGGTGACAGATTCCGGCAACGATGACCAGATTCCGGCGATGACGTCAGCAAATCCGGCGACCAACTTTGGACCCAAAAATTCCAGAGACATATTTCTCACACATGGGCTTGGTGAACTAGTAGATGGACGTGGACTTGAAGATTATGAAGACTTAACATAATTTTGGGAAAGTATCCTTTTGGGAGAAAAGCATATAAATAGAAAAGTCTTTCTCAAAACCTAGATATATCTCCATTAGGGAGAACTTCTACTTTTGTTCTAGGGTTTAGACATGGAAACTCTTCTCTTTATCCTTGTTATGAACTCCATGAGCATGAGCTAATCTTATTATTGGTGATGGATTACTTTGATTTCACATAACATGTTTCTTGTTCAATAAATTAGTTTTGTCTCATATTATCGATTATGATTCACTAGAAATATCGCCATGTATGATTGATTGTTAGTTTTGTCAAGTTGCAAATTGGTAGAACTCGTAATCATATCTATTGCTAGTTTAGGGTTTATTATACGTAAACGTGATACACCTTGAATACAAATAGCATAATTGTGAATATTGCTTGTAGTGATACATCTAGTAATCACAAGTGAATCGTGACCTTTGTTAAATCGGATTAGTGCGTTTTCCACGTTCGGTTGCTTTGATTGGCCTGATTTCATAGAACTTAATGCATCTAGGGAATTAAACTTGATTAGTGCTTTTACACGTTAGGTTGTTCTCTTAGATAGAACTCATACTCGCATCTTTTAATGTGTTTGTTGATGACAAGAGGGAATTAACGGGATATTCTTGCGATCAAGGTATCCTAGGGCTTTTGATAACTAGAGATTAAATATCAATTCTAATTATTGTTTTGAAAGCATGTTTGTGAATGAACATGAATCCTTAACCAATATCTCTTCTATTTAATTTGTTTGCTTATTTCTTTCTTTGCTTTTATTTTACTTTTACTTTATAAAAATCAGAAAACCCCCGGTGTTTTATATAGGAAACCAAAATATATTGACAACCTAGACCTCTCTGTGGGATCGATCCTTTCTTTACCTTGCTATATTTATATTTTGAGTAGTGAGAAAGTGTAATTTATTTTTGACGCCTACGACAGCGATCAGAAAACATGATGAAAAAAATATAAAGATAGACTGGGAGAACATTACTTTTTGGAGAATGACCTATATGAATTGCTCTCGCAAAAACCACCACATAATTCTTTTCATGGCTTCTTTCAGCCGGACGCATTAAATAACTTTTTCTGTCAAATGAAAACCATAAAGATACATCAAACTTTGTGAAAACAATGACAACTTTATAAATTAGGATAAGGAGTTAACTAACCCAAAGTAGCAAAGTCCTTAACAAACTTCTCATCAGCAATTTGTCAAACATAAACATTTGAGATATGGCTGCATGGAAGTTTCTATGTTTGCTACAATCAAATAGGAAATATTATTTCAAACTACTTGGAATCTACTGCAAAAGAATTCAGTAAACTAACAAAAAACCTGCAAGCTAAAAGAATCATAGAAATAACATGAAATGCAAGGATTGGTCACTAAGAGGTTGATATAAATTATCGAAAATGCAAATATTCGGTTAAAAGAACAATAGAAACTCAAAGAAAAAAAACAGTGATGTTTAAGAAGCCTACTAAGTAGTTCATTAACTATAAGCTAATGCCTAAAGTTACTATTGTAACCTTAAATTCTTACCACAAAATACAGATAAGTTTCTTCGATCTGTAGACATAAAAAGTATGAGTAGAATCCTCGATTAACTCTCTGAAAATAGAACAAAATACTTGGGTCTTAGATTCCTTGAGATACATAGGCATGCCAAGCAGAACCAATGTGAATTGTACATCATAAGTTCATTAATAAATTAACAAAATCATTCCCTTAGTCAAAATAATGTGGAAAACAAATTAAACATTATAGTAACTAATAAGAGACCGTAAATCAGCACCCTCAAGCCAAAATTAGAGCCTTAAATCATCTGAGCATTAACCATTTACCACACAAAGTATAGGCCTCCATAATTTGATCTAACAACCGAAAAGAATAAGATGCCATCAAAGAATACTTAATTCCTTCATTGATGCTTAAACGAGACATTGATTCGAATATCACTGCCTCGAAAAAGTATAATGTTAGAAACACTCCTCCCTTCAACCAAACGTTTTAAATTCAGTTTGAGAACAATCAGAAGTTTAGACTTCTACTTTGAGAGTCTGTTCACAACTACAATTGCTTCATTTTCTATATATCAGTACCATGTATAGTAGTTCAACTATCAAAAGAGGTATGTTCCGTATACCACTCAGTTTTGGCCCTTCAACAACTACACCTCAAAAATATCGCATTACAGTTCTCAGTACTGGCCATCCTGATTCCAAGCCTTTCCTAAATGGTTTTAAAACTTCTTAAATTATCTACCGTGTGATTCAATAATCTAAGAAGATCTAAGGAGAAAGTGGTAATTAGCATTTCTTAAATTTTCAAGTTCATTAATCTCCAAGGAGCAAGGGGCAATTTCATTCATACAGGTAACAGTGAAGTCAACAAATTCAGGAATCTTATCTGTGAACTTAATAAGGCAATTCTTAAACCATTTTTAGGGGAAAATGAATTTCAAAATCAACAACACTAGGAGGAGTAACAACTTAAAAGAATGACCTAATTCAGTTCATAATCAGGATTTTCATCATCTCCAAGTTATGTCCCTCCGTCTCGATACTTCTACGCATCTTATCAAATATAAAAAACTTTACTCATCGTATCAAATTTCAAAATTTTCAGCGAAATAAGCAAACCCCTAATTCATGAAAAAACCCTAATAATAATGAATGAAACAACAGAATAAGATGGGATGACTTACTTTTTACAGTTCGTTATTTTCTCTTTGCTTGGAATTTCTCTTCATCTCTAAAAATTGCTGGAAAAAGTTGTGATATTTTGTCAACATAATCAAAATCTTACAACGAATTGAAGCTTGAAATCTGGTCGACCCATCTCTTACAACTCCTGCTAATAAATCTGAACTAACCTAATTTTCAAAATTAGGCATGTAAAACAAATTGAGGATGAAAATTAGGGTTTTAAAAAGGGATAATGCAAATATATCTCTAAATCTTTGTTGATTATTTGTTCAATGGATGGAATTATTTCTTACCTAGATGGTTAAAATGGGGGGATCGTGATCGGGATGCAGAATCGCGAGAGAGGTTTAAGGAACGATAACACAGAATCAAGTTTTCTTTCTCTTTGGAGAAAGAAACTTCATCCGGATGCAGAATCGTGAGAGAGGGCTCCCCGTGATATCAAAACTAATATCACAAATCGGTAATACTTTCAAATACCGCGAGTCCTTTTCAGCCGTCTAATGACTACTCTATCCGGATCTTCCCGATCTTCGGATCGGGTCTATATTAAACGTCGTCCGTCTGATAACTTTTGTCATCATGGAGACAAACCTCGTACCTTTTTATAACAATGATACACTTCTACATGGTCTATAGAGAAAAATAGATGGTGGTAGCCGGATATAGACAAATCTGATACATGGTTTGCCTCTGCCGGTACAGGCTGGCGATTTTTTTTTTTTTTTTGCCTTTTAAGATAACTCGTCGTACAAAATGGTCCCAGATTTTAAGACTTTTTATTGTTTTCTTTGGTGCAACTTACCAATCTGGCAATCTCTTTCGATCAAAACAAAAAAAATAAAAACTTAGCAATCTTAGCCACTTAGGCCCACTTCCCTCGTAATTTTCATAGTGTCTTCATGAACTGCATTTTCCATTTTTACTCCTTGCCGCAAGAATCATCAATCATTCTTGTATAGTTGTATGGTCATAATGAAGTGAAAATTCATGATACAAGGTAAATATGTACTTTATTTATCGAGTTACCACAGGTCATATTTTGTTACAGGGGCATTGAGTTTGAGCAAGTGGGATTATTTGTCGAACAGATCCCAGAACACCCGTACGCTTCAAAAAAAAAACAAAAAACTTATGTCTGTCTTTTTTGGGACTTTCCAAGCTTCATCTGCAGAAGAAGCAGAAGCTCTGAGTCAGCTGGAAGCAGCAAAGTGGGCTGAGAGTATGAACTTAAAGGACTTCTTGGGTGGAAGGTGATTGTCAGATACACTATGCTCAAGGCAAAGCAAGCAATATTTTTTGGAGGAACAAGACACTTATAGAAGAAGCAATGAAAATTTTGCATTCATGTCATCATTTTTTGGGTCATACTTACATGAATAGAAGATGCAATGTAGCGGCTGATACCCTGGCAAAAGAAGCAAGAAAAAGACAGATTCACAAGCAACAATGGTTACAAATGCCAGTTTTTCTTATTTCTTTTCTTTCGTTTGATATAAATTTCACAAACTTTTTTGCTTTATCTAATGTTGTAATCAGGAAGAACAACATGGAGAACAACGTATTGGTAGAAGCCAATATCTCAAGTCACACAACTGAGATAGTGAAACCAACACTTTGGAAAATCCTACGTAATAGTTTCCTTATCAATCCACTTAATTTAAAAAAAAAAAAAAATCTGTCTTTTTACCTTTTTTATTTGTCATTTTTATTTCTATGCCACTCCGTATCAATAATTGCTAAACTGCACATAAAAGTTCAGCCAAATTCTAGCCTTTTGGTCTACAATGTGCATGCTATATCCAAATTCAAATTCGGACGAAGGTGGCAAAATGCTAAAGGGTCTGCTCAGAAGCTACCTTTCTCTTTACTGACTTACTGTTACCGTTAGACTTGAATGAATTCGCATTACAATTCCACCCACACATCTTTCAACTTTTCTTCTTTCCATCACTGTCTTCTACAGTGTACAAACTGTACTGTACATTCTCTTCTTCCTATTCCCAATTCACTCACATAATTTCCTTTTTTTTCTAAGAAAAAAATGAAGAACTCAAACCCTTCAATGCTTTCAAGATTACTTGTTCAAATGGAAACATTAAAACAGCAAAAGAAGAAGAAGAAATGGATTTTCATATCACTTTTCATCTTATTATCATCATCACTACTTATTTTAACTTCAATCTTAGCAAATAACAATCTCAATCTCAGACCAAGAAATAATAATTCTCAAAAAACACCTACAGAAAAACCCAGTTTTGTAGAATCAAAACTATCAATACTACCAACATCAACAAACCCAGTACCAAGATTAGCTTATTTGATCTCTGGATCAAGTGGAGATGGAGAAAGTATCAAAAGAGTTGTGAAAGCATTATATCATCCGTTAAATCAGTATGTATTGCATTTAGACCTTGAATCCTCATTAAGTGAGAGATTGAGTCTAGTTAAATTTGTTAAAGATGAAGATGTTTTTAGTGAGATTGGTAATGTTGAAGTTGTTGTTAGAGCTAATTTGATTACTTATAGAGGACCTACTATGGTCAGTAATACACTTCATGCTGCTGCTATTTTGATGAAGAAAGATGTGGAGTGGGATTGGTTCATTAATCTCAGTGCTTCTGATTATCCTTTGGTTACACAGGATGGTAATTGCACTTCCTTTACCTTAAACCCTTAATTTCTCTAGTTGCAATTTTCTTAATTTATGTTTGTTCAAAGGGGAGGGATTGCAGTTTTCAAAGGAGATCAACTAACTCCATGGGAAATGAAATGAAATGAACATTCTGGTCTTAGTTGCATTCGTTTATGGGTCTTAACTCTTAGTTGCCATAGGCACCACAAACTCCATGTGAATGTGCATCATAATCCGTTCTCTGTATAAGTTGTAAATTAATAATGAAGGAATCTTGTTTATGGCGTGTTTTGAGTTTTGATCCCTCAGCTATGTTTAAGGCTGCATTGTGCATTGTAATGGGAGTTTCCTCTGTATGAGTTGCCGAGTAATTAAGAATGAATGTTGCAAAGGCATTTTTTACACTTCATAGGAAACTTTTCTTATTGGGGTTTTGGGTAACCTGTTAGGATCTACAACATTGTTTAGATTCAGGAATTGGTGTCAAATTTAACTTAGAATCTAGTTATATGTCAGGAACAAGTTATTGGTTTTATATCACGAGGCATGCTCCTCGAATGCTGCTTTTGATTTCAGAAATGAGGTTTTTGGTGTACTTGATCATTAGCATTTCATTGTTCCCTGGTGAGGATTGCAGAATTACCTAACGATTACTCCATTGTGATACATGGGTTCTCTCAGTCTTACACTCTTACTTTTTAAAGATTGAATGAGAAAAAACTCAATTTGTGGCGTAATGCCAACTTCTTAAATTGCTTTAGAATTGTACTAATTAAAGAAACCTTAACTTTCAATGTGGTCGGGTTCAGATCTGCTTCATACCCTTGCAGCTATGCCAAGACACCTTAACTTTCTCGAGCATACGAGCGACATTGGATGGAAAGAGTATGTACACTTTATGTCAACTATTAATAAAATTTTCTTTAATGTACACGGGATCTGAAAGAGCGAACTGCAACACCTTACAGGACCCTTTAACTGTTCTTTGGTTGATTTGCTACAGGGCACAGAGAGCCCGGCCAGTGATTATAGATCCAGGTTTATATAGCTTACGGAAGTCTGATGTGTTTTGGGTATCAGAAAAAAGAAGTCTACCCACATCATTTAAGTTGTTCACAGGTGAGCTTTTTCACAATGTGTTTGAATATTTGTTCAATGATCTTATAATTCTTAAACTCTGGGTCTTGCCCCTCTAGAAATTTTCCAGGAGTAATTCAGGACAGTTACATTCAACTTACTGAAACAAGTTAACCAAGAACGTAGATTGCTAGTTAGCTGCACATTTTGTCACAGCATTACGACTTCCTGACCCAGTTAACTCTTTGAACAACTTGAAGGGTAATTCACTAAAAAGAGTTTACAAAGAAATGTTCTTGACTTGTATTTTGATTTGGGAAATTCTTCCTGTCAGGATCTGCTTGGATTATGCTATCTCGCCCGTTCATGGAATTTTGTCTATGGGGATGGGACAATCTCCCAAGAACAATCCTGATGTACTACGCCAACTTCCTCTCATCACCTGAAGGTTACTTCCACACTGTGATATGCAACACTGAAGAATTCAGAAACACCACAGTAAACCATGATCTGCATTTCATATCTTGGGATAACCCTCCAAAACAGCATCCACACTTCCTAACCATGGATGACTACCAGAGGATGATCAGCAGCAATGCTCCTTTTGCCAGAAAGTTTGGTCATAATGAGCCAGTTCTCGACAAGATTGACTCAGAAATCTTGGGTCGTGCTCCTGATGGGTTTGTTCCTGGAGGTTGGTTTAATAACGAAGATAATAATACAAACACAAGTACTCCACGTTATGATGTTTCAGATGCGACTAAACTCATACCTGGACCAGGCGCCAAAAGGCTCCAACGGCTCATCTTGGGTTTGTTGTCAGCCGAAGATTTCCATAAGAAGCAGTGTCGTTAAACAGTTGGTATGGGAACAATGTTGCCCTGATATACACTGCAGCGCAAAGCATCTACCATGAAAACAAATATCCTCTCTTTAAATGAAGATCGGTTAGACTGAGAGATGTGTAGTGTTTTATCAGTAAGTTGTGAAAGAGCATTCATGTTTGTAATACGAGCTAAAGCTAACTCACATATATATGGCCCTAGTCAATACCAGGGATAATAATGCATCCTTAAAACAAAGTAGGATGTTGTGTTATTTGAACCAATTCCGGTATGGTGAGTCTTCTGAAAATTTTACAGGAAAAAAACTAACGCCGACATAAAGAACATGTGCAACAATATTGTAGGACATTGTTTGCTAAACAAAATACATTTTCTTATTTCATTCTATTCTTTTAACGATTTGAACCATCTTTTTTCCAATGTTGTCACCATGAAAGATTCCAACAAAAGCAGAAGGAATACTCTCAAGACCAATTGAGATATCTTCCAAGACATGTAGTTTGGCGTTGGGAATGTAATCAGATGTAATTGATGCGAATTCAGCATAATCCTTCATATAATCAGGAGTTATGAATCCTTGAATGGATAGACGCTTGAATATTACATCTATCATATTTGGTGAAGCTCGGTTTGTTTCGCCAGTGTATTCAGACATCGCACCACATACAACCACTCTACCGAACGGGTTTTATGTTAACAATGGCAGCTTCTAACATCTTTGAACCTACGTTATCGAAGTATATGTCTATGCCGTCTGGGAAGTACCTATCGGAAACAAGTTCAAAAAAGGGCATTCAGTACTCGTTTTAAGATTCAAGGACAAACTGGAAATGCCTAAGAATTGCAACCTTTGAAGCGTTGAGGTAAGATCAGATTCATCCTTATAGTTGAATGCATCATCAAAACCAAGTTTATCTTTAAGCATTTCCACCTGCAAAACTCAACCATTGTCAAATATTGTACGGCCATAGATCATGGACCTTAAACTGCGCAGGCGAATTACGACAGTTACCTTTTTCTTATTTCCGGCGGAACCAACGACATAGCAACCAGATAATTTGGCATATTGTCCCACCAGATTTCCTACCGATCCAGAAGCTGCAGAAACAAAAACTTTGTCCCCATTTTTAGGCCTACCAACATTGTAGAATCCACCATAAGCTGTTAACCCACTTAACCCTGCACAATAATGATTCAATCTTATTTTCTTTTTTATGCCTTTACGCGCGTTAAATGAAAATTGGCTAGTGATTGAAGTACCTAAAACTCCAACTTGGTGAGACAAAGGGAGATCAATTGTGGTTTCTAACTTCCTTAGAAAACTTAGCTTGAATTCTCCTTGTATAGAGCTGTACTCTTCCCACCCTAGTAGTCCTGCAACCAAATCATCTTTTTCAAATTTAGAGTTTGTAGATGCCACAACTCTCCCAACACCATAAGCATCAATTGCCTGCGACATGCAATTAAGAATCAAACAACTTTTAGATATAATAACAAATCATAAAGAAGAAGAAAAAATAAATCAAAATGAGTTTAGATACTTGGCCAGGAGAAAGAGCCAAAGAAAATTTAATGGCTTTATGAGAAGAAGTTTGTTTCTTAATTCTATTGATTTGGTAAGGGTCAATGGATACATAAAGATTCTGAACTATAACTTCGTCATCGTTCAATGATGCAAGCGAAATGGTACTAGTCTTGAACTCAAAATCTGACTCTTTTGGTTCTGCATCTCTCTCTGACTGATTCTTCAGTGTCACATATCTGTTTTCTACTTCCATCACTCTCACTCCCTCTTTTTATTTCAGTTAACTTTTTTTCTTCTCCTCTTATCAGATAACACAACCTAAATACACGTTTAATTTAAAAACACATGCAAAAAAGAAAATAAAAGAAAATATCTGAGCTGATATCTACTTCCACACAATTAATTTTTTTTTCTTGGATTGTACTTATACATCTCCTTCCACACAAAACTTCAAGTACGACGATTCCGAAGCTAATAATGCATCTCCTTCCACACAAAACTTCTAGTACGACGATTCCGAAGCTAATAATGCATCTCCTTCCACACAAAACTGCAAGTACGACGATTCCGAAGCCAAATGCACTAACCTTATATTTTGCATTACTTGTCCTACGTACAAAATGGTCCCGGCTTTTAAGACTTTTATTCTTCTGTTTGTTTGGTCCAATTTACCATTCACTCAGGCCCATGACTTTCCTCGTAATTTTTCCATGTACCGTATTTTGGGACTATGTTTTTTTTTTTTTTTTTAGGATCATTGATTTTTAAGGCGCCTATCCTACAACGATAAGGGATGTCCTAAAGTCATATGAGTTTACCAATTTGCCTCTTATCCTATTTAACATTAGCCCTAATTAATATTAGCCCACCACTGCTGATTACTATCACCACCACCACCTCCGACTATCACCACCACCAACCACTGATTACCACCACCACCGTCGATTTCCACCACCACCACCGCCGATTACCACCGCCACCAATCACCACCTTTGCATGAGGAATTTTATTTGTTTTAGAGCAAGAGAAATACACATTTAACTTAAAAAACACATGCAAAAAAGAAAAGAAAATATATGAGCTGATATGTACTTCCACACAATTAAAACTTTATTCTTCGATTGTACTAATACATCTCCTTCCACACAAAATTTCAAGTACGACGATTCCGAAGCTAATAATGTATCTCCTTAGTCCTTCCACACAAAACTGTAAGTACGACGATTCTGAAGTTGAAAATATTCACATTCTAGTGTGGCTTTGCTTATGGTGCTAAAGAAAATTCCAAATGCACTAACCCTTTATATTTTGCATTACTCGTCGTACATGGGTGTCTGCCTCTCTCTCCAAACTGTTCTCAAAGAAAGCTTTTTCTGCCTGAATTTTTTTCTGCTCAGATCGGTTCCTTTGAAGCCGATCTGAGCAGATCAAGCATCACCAATCTCTCTATATCTCCTAGATCTTCTTATCTGTAGTTTTAATTTCTGCATCGGTTTTGTTTTGTTGCTTAATGATGTTGCTCCATGGGTATCTGGTTCTTCATGTAGGTATGTGATAGGATCTTTTACAGGGAAAAACACCTACCATCTCATCACCTCTCAATGTTTTAATCTCTGAACAAGTCAAAGCGGCTTCAACAGTTTTAGCTTTTTACTTTGATTTGGGTCATTTTCAATTTTATGGGTTTGTCTTTTGGATCTCCATTGTTACTGCATGGGTGCTTTATGTTGTCTTGCAAAAATTAGAACAAAGCACTTCATCTTCTTTTGTTTCAATTACGATCTCCGAGAAAGCCAAAGCAACAACATCCTGAGCCTCAGCAGCATCATCGACAACATGGAACAAATCTACTTTTCACTGTGGTTTAAATGGTGCTTATGTTTTATCTTTCTTTGTTTTAATATTCATGGTTTGTAATTTCGGTGTTAGATTTAGGTTTATTAATTCTGTTTTAGATTTAGATTTTACCGAGTTTGGGTGTTCTGTTATTTTCAATATGTTGAAATGTGTGTTCAAGTGGGAGACTGTGTTTTACACTGGAGAAAATTCATCCACATCTTCAAGAACAGAAACAACTCAAGCGAAGGAAACCAAGGCAGAAACAACTAGCTCAAGATCATCTTTTACTTTATCAGTTTCAACCACTGTTACCAAGACTCCTAAGTCGATTCAGTCCGATTCATCCCGATCCAGACCGCTAAAGACCGATTCAGTTGACCTTTGTTACTTTAGAAAATGTTGTTGTTACTGTTATTTAGATTTAGGTAGATATTGTCACTTTGAAAACATATCATGTTACTTAATTGTACATGAGTTTGAGAACATTGGGTTGGCTTTGCACCAGTCACTGCATTATGCAGTCACACAAATTGATTTTGTTTCAAAATCAATTTGGCCCTTTGTTGAGGCTTGGACCTCATGGAAGAATGATTTGATTTTTATGTTTGCAAGGATAGGATTGTTCAAGAATTGTGGGAGAAACTATAAACCTGATAATTGTATGATGAACTTGAAAAATATCTGTAATGTTTCCAATCTTCAAAATCGGTATTATCAATCTAGTGTTTGAGGTTCGCCTCTTTTCGGAAAAAAAAAAACATTACTCGTCGTACGTACAAAATGGTCCCGACTTTTAAGACTTTTATTATTCTGTTTGTTTGGTCCAACTTACCATTCACTCAGGCCCATGACTTTCTTCATAATTTTTCCATTGTCATCATGGATCACGTTTCTTTCCCTCTCTCTTTTATGTAACAAATCATCAATCATTCTATAATGGTCATAGTGAACAATACAAAATAGAAATATAGTAAAATCTGCATTTTATATTGAGTTATTGCCAAACAAAAACCTTCTAAAGTGCCGTCTCTAACATTTTATAGGATCGGGGCGAACATTCATAAAAGGGCCTCCGACCTCTCTTCACGTACATGGAAGTAAACACAAATGGTAGTAAATGGGGAAATGATTATTGTTAACAGAATCACCCCAAACAGTAATAGGCAGACACGAACAACCTTAACAAACATTTTTACGTATTCGACAAAGCAGCATAATTAATCCAAATGAGGCATTTCGAAGTCCTAGATAACTCATCATTAATCCAAATGATCCATGCTTGAGTAAGATGCCAAATGATGCATTTAGTTTGCCGAAGACGCATCCACTTCTAGCAACATAAGGAAATGATGGAACTTGCCCGGTCAAATAATGCATTTTCTTTGTGACTAAATAAGTATCATAAAGTCCAAGTTGATGCACCATTACTATCAATAATGCATCTTAGAGTATGCACTATATGAAAAATATATACGGATATATTAAACAGACCTACAATTTTCATCTATGAAAGCTTTCTCAAGAAAAGGCCAATTCCCTGCATTCAATTAGAGCTCTACCATCTCTCCTCTCTTTTCAACTGATTTCTCGCCTGCGGCTTAACCCTCTCCCGGTTCTCGCTTGTCTTCTCCCCCAACGGTTCTCTAACGGTCTCTTTTGGCCTGTAAGTGGCCGGATGTTCTAACCGGTTTTTTCAATGAAGCACAAATCAATCACTCTACCCTGTCAATGTAACTGCATTCATCACACTCATCACAACTCGAGCTGCAATCTCACACTCACCAAGGAAACTTATGGTATTGGATCATCGGAATCACAAAAATCACACAACTCTCACATATATCTCAAACCTCACAAATCTCACAAATCCCACAAACACCTCAACCCAGTCTCAGGGAGTATAAGAAGATCTAGTAGTCCAGAAATTCATAGTCACTCAACAATCACAAACTCATCCTCCTCCAACCTAAACTATATACTTCTTCTTCACTCTGAGTTGGCCTCAATGCTTATGGATTCTAATGTCCTGGCAGTTCAATTCTCCAGTTCTGTGCTATCTAATTCTATTTCTATGATTACTCTGAGCTTCTATTTTCAGGGTTTCTTTGGAAATCATTGGAGATGGAAAACCTTAAAGCACTTGAGGTCCCTGTTAGTTGCAACTGTAAGGTCTCATGCTTCCTGGAACTTGTATGTTGCTAACTCTGATAGACAAATACCTCTCTATGGTTATGGTAAGGAATCTACATGCTTTCAAATTCACCCTAATACCCACATTATTTTCTATTGCATTGTCACAAATAAAAATCATACTACCAGGTGGAACACCACTTTAGTCTACCTTGGAACAATCATAAACCTCATGAAGCTAACACATCACTATATATGCATCTGCTTCAAAATCCCCACTGAGACATATTTTTCTAAATTTTTTAATAGCAGAACCAAAATCAAACAATCAACCCAATAAACCATACACAACAAAGTAAACCAACACATCCATAGTTACATAACAACCAAGATAAGCACCATTTCCATTCATACCAACCATAGTCACATAATCAAGACCCAACATACCAAAAAATTCATACCATACCCAAACAACTGCACAAAAGTTACTTCTACTTGCTCTTCAAAACCCGCAAAATATCAAACCCAAAAAACACTATCTACAAATTCAATTTCTTAAACTAGAAATCTAAGTTTATCCATACTATCATTGCCAATTACACCCACTTATGGCGCAGTTTTCAGCCTAAGCACGGAAAAATTACCTCTGGGTACAAGAAATGGCAAAACAACATCAGCTGGCACATCACTGGAAGCAGTCATATCTCCAGGGCCAAATAGGGAGAGATCATAAGTAGCCTCTGCCAATTGTTTCATCTCCGGTGCCAACATGAGACAATTGGGGAAGACTACATTGTCACTGGGATGGCCAAGTTGATCATTCTCTCTGATTTTGGCCTTAACAACAGCAAGAACGGGTGCATAATATAATCCTTAATTGGAATCCCCACTCATGATCTTCTCCTCTCCTACAAGAACAACACCCTCCCTAATGATGAATTGCCCTTTGTCAGGATGAACAACATACACCACCCAGCCCTCCTTAGCAGCCTGGAGTTGAGGCATTTGAGAACTAAACACTTTGGCCTTGGTGTGGTCATGCATTGTTGGTCCTGCTTGCTTGACATGCTTAACGCTTTCAGAATATGCTTGCATGCCAGACAATATCTCTTCATCACTATCTATCTCTATCACCTGCCAATTCAGTTAAGTAAAGAAATTCAAATCAATACCATTCTTGCCTCTAGAAATTTACCTAATTCTAGATATCAATTTTACTATCAATACCCAGAAACCAAAACTTATCACAAGATTACCAAAAACCCTTACCTGCTTTCCATGCACATCAAACATGGACTTTTTGCAGCAGGGTTTTTCTCTGGCATCAAGATTAGTAGACATCGCAGGTTGATCAACCTGACTCAAATAATCCATGTATGCTTGATCCCGCCTCGACATTGCTGTAGTCTCTGGAAATTGTTCTGTCAAAATGGAAATTGGAAAGGGGAAGTTACAGAGTTGCTGAATAGGAAAAAAGAACTGTTTTTCTTTTTTAAGGCGCTAAGGATGAGAATCCCAACAGTTAACATATCTTATCCATCCATCCACTCTCTTAGAGATCAGATGTTGGAGATCTCGGAGAATCTCATACCTAGCCATCTCATGCAGAGACCTATTGAACGTAAGCCCAAATCATTGGCTATGCAGGGGAGGTAGAGGACATTTGGCATTAAGTTAAAATATGGTCTAACAGTTCGGACCACCCGCCCCACGGATCAGAAACCATGTACCGACACGCAGATACCCATTCCAAATCATCACCGTAATGGGTTTCTCATAGTTCTCAGAAGCGCAAGTTTTTTGAAACAAGAACTTCACCTACATTCTCACATGATTGCTCACCACACCCAAATCCTTGACAGTTATTTTGGTCATATTTGGCACTATCGAATCCTTACCAGTGGCACTGGGTACAAACTAAAATGAAGGGCGCACAGCAGGTTGGAGCAAAGGACTTGCCAATGCACATGCACATATAACAGATATGACACAATCATTGTCTTCAAACAGGTAAGCTACATAACCCTCATTACCCTTGTCACTATTACACTGCAGTCCAAAAATACAAGAATCTTCAAGTACATTTCCCATAACATCTCCATCTGTAAGTCTATTAGGTTGACCTACCGTACGATGAACACCTCACATATCACACACAAACTCAATCACCCAACCACAAAACAAACCAAATGGAATACTATGCTGATTCAACACATAGGTCACTATCCCGACTTAGAGTACACTTTCACACCACCCAAGACCTGCAAGGATAACATTTTGACCAAAGTTCATGCCTTTCATAAATTAAATATCGAATTTCCCGGTTTATTCTTTACGTTTACATTTATTACTTGTATTATGGAATTGGTATTGGTGTAGCAAATTTCTACAGGCTATGCTCCTTCATATTGCTAGTAGTTCAAAGCAACATCAACCTCAACAACACTGGATGGGTTCCCCTTAGCTGTCAACCTTTGACATATGCTTGGTCACCATCTTATAACACAGACTCTGATGGGTTCATCCCTCTTCATAATAACCAACTGCAACAAAAAACAAATTGTACTATCTGGAAAATGCCAAATTGCAATTCAAAATTCAAATTAAAGCTGAGCAAAACAGCTTACAACCACTGCCAAAACTTAAAACCATATTCCATATATGCCTCTTTCACAAACACACTCATACCAAAACCAGTCTATACACTTTTATGGCCTCTTCTTCAAGAACCAAAAACTCTGAAAGAATTGAAAACCTTGTTACACAAACGAATTCTTCATTAAACATACCAGAAGACCTATTCCCAAAAGTCTTTGTTCACAAGTCTAACATTCTACCAAAGAAGAAGATAGACTGGAAATGGGTCTACATTGGGAGTTTGTGCAGCAGAATATCATATGAAACAAGAGAAATATTAAGATTCATCAACAACAACTAGGAATTACAAAGAAATGCTGAAATTTCTCTATGGAGAAAAATAAGAAATTACTATCAAATCAGGTTAACTAGTTATGAAGATTATAAGGATTTCAGGAAAGGGGGAACAAGAGGAATCTTTGACAAGCTCATTGTCTTAACCGAGGTGCCACAAGAAGGACCATAATTTATTGATGAAGCAAACTTCTACAAAGTCTGTATCTGGGCTCTAGTAAAAAGAATCCCAACTCATATTTTTCCTGGCATAAGAAACTTGATTAGACCAGCAGGAATCTACCAAGGATCTAAGAAAGCTTATGGAAGAGATGATGATGAGAAAAATCTGGAAGTTCAATGTTACTAAAGCTCTAAAGTATGGCATTGATGCCTATGAAGATGAAAATACTTCACACTGGCTTGAATTAGCCTATGTTCTGAATGAGAGTTCCTTCTGTAAAATTTGCAGAATTCTTGATCATCCTGATCCATTGTGCACTGAATAAAAAGGAAAAACTCAGCCAACTTCAACTATCTCTGGTAATATATTCCCTTCAACTCCCACCACTCCCTCTTTATCCAACAAAACTATCACTCCACCCACAAGCCCCAAAAAACCACCCATCATCCACTATTATTCTGATAAAGCTGGAGAAGAAGAATTTGCTTTTAAGATGAGGGAAGCGCAAAAGCAGACTTTTCTTAAAAATTATTGTGCAGAATTGGATGGTCCACCCCAATAAATGATTTTTCAAGCAGGTTTAGACAATCTTATCAAAGGAAACATTCCAACTACCAATCCTGAGGCCATAGCTTGTCAGAAAAACCACAAGAAGTTGTTAGAGAACCACATAATCAAAAATTCCCAGGGAAAAAAGAAAAACAACATCAAAGCTGCTGCAAGAAAGTTCTTCACTAAGGTGTCAATCTCACCGGAATTAGAGGAAACTCTAAATCCCACCACCATTTTCCCAAAAACTAACAACATTCCCCAACACCAAATTGATGACAATGATTTCCAAAACACTACTTCTCTAGCTGACATTCAAAAAAATATGATGGAAGAGCACAATAAACAGAAAAAACTCTTATGGGAAAAGAGAATAAGTGAGCTGAACTTGAAAGCCGTCGATACTGAACATCATCCTTAGTTGGTTGATACAAAATGGAAAATATTCAGCTTGTCTATCCAGTCGGAATACCAGGAGATGCAATGGAATAAACATCAATTAGCTAAGAGGAGCAACAATCAACACTCTCCAATGGATGAAGAGAAATTGTCAAACAATACTACTAGTAATCTGGAGGGAGATACCACATATGAAACCAACCAGGTAATACACAACAAACCCCAAGTTGATTTCAATAGTATTATCACTTTAATTATGAGGATTGAATTATGGTTTTCAGAGAACTACAAATCTAGGACACCATATTTAAGTTTAGGATACATAATCATTACCTTCTTTTACCCTATTATATCATACTTCTGCCAATTTTACTCAATCATAGATTGGAACTGTCAAGGATTAGGACAAGCTGACACCATTATATATCTAAAAAACATGCTAAATATAGTTGCAGGAATTCCTATAATACACCCCTCACAAAAATTCATAATAATCAACACATATTTGAAGATTAAGAACAACACTTTTATTAATTGATTCTCAGAAATGTTACAAGAAATGGAAGAAATCAAGAACACAACCACTTTCTTAAACTTTATCTCTCCTCAAATCTTTCTCAACACTCTCAAATTGATCGATCTCTCTCTGAGTCTATTAGTTCTCTTTATATAGGGTAATTACATAGTGGATGACATCTAAGCTGTCCTTTTATTTCGGATCTGACTCGCGATATTCTCGCAACAGTTATAATGTTTATTCTCGTAGATTCTATAACCTTCGCAGGATTGTCATGCTCTTCTTTTGTTTCAGTTACCGTCATCCGCTATGTCATTCTTCGAGTCATTCTACGACACTCGCAGCGTGTTGTTGAAGAGCTCACATAAATGTTGTAAATTTTGCAAGAGTGTTGTTGTGCGATATTCTGATCCTACATCTTGCCTCTTTTCATGCCTATTCTGCGAAGGAGAAAAGATCATGAGAATTGAAACCTTTTAAAATGCCACAGCTGTTCATCTTTTCACATTCTTCTGTTCTGACACGTTTCTGTATTCTTCGCCAGATTTTTTACACGTATCTTTTCTTCCATTCAATTCCTGACATGTATTTTTCAACCGCTACATTTCAACCGTTCATGTTTTTCCTTCGCATTAAATGCATTTATCTTCTCGAGAATCTTTATCTTCTATATATATTTTCTTCATTCTTCTCTTTTCTTCTTTTTACTTTCTCTTTCCTTTTCTCTGCAATTTCACTGTTCTTCAGTAACTTCCGTATCTGCTACTGTTGTAACTTTTCTATTATTCTTTTGATCTTCTATTCTTTTCTTCATTCCCATACTAAGAATTCCTCCAGCTGGTCATAAAAATCTAATTTCCTTTGAAAAAATCCAAAAAATCTTCAAGATAGAGGCTTTACTTTATCCACCATTCTTGATCAAAACCCTAGGGCTGAGCTCTCTGTTAAATTATTTTACGATCTTCCGTGTAATCGCGAGAAGATCATAGTCTCATTAGGTCAACTTGAAGCTGGTCTTCCCATTCCTCTTTACGACTCTGAACTTCCTTTATTCTATGATGAAATAATTTCTCATGCGAAGTCCTCGCGGGCTATATTTCAACTGAATGGGGATTGCATTCGTTTGATGCTTGAGTTTGCAACTCGCGGCACAGAAAGGAATCTTTTTATCCCCCTGAAGTGAAGAACCCTAAATTCAAAGATGTCCCAATTGTTCATGCGAAGTATACTGTAGAAAATTTCTTCGTGAATTATGAAGTAATCCCCATGAGGAAGGATAACACTTGATGGGGTGTCCGCTTACAGAAAAAAGATGATGTTGCTGAAGACAAAGTTCTTATGTTGGATATTGACTAGCACCCAGGAAACAATTCATCCCCTCGCCATTCTAATGATGACAAATGGTGTATTTTACCATTACTTCTAGGGGGTCCATACATCTCTAGTCCTCATGCTTTACCTGCGAATCTCGCAGAGTACCAACCATGGGTGTTCAGATGGCCTGAAAGGAATATAGAGGTATTTTCTCCATTTTTTTGCTTAAATTACCATTATTATTTTCCTCATGCTTTTATACTCTCGCTGATTACTCCAATTTTATCAGATTGACAGGCTGAATGCTAGCTATATGAAGTTAGGGAAACCCAGTACTCTTAAATCTGTTAACTCACTCACAGATGAAGTAAGAAATATTCTTTTATAATTCTTAACAATATATTGTTGCCTCTATTTCTTATATTTATCTGTGTTTGAAGGTTATTGAAGAAAGAGAACCCGTTAAAGCTGTGGAGATTAAGGGGAAAGGAAAATGTGCTCTTCGCAAAAATAAGTCTACTGCTCTTTTTTCAAAGAAAAGAAAAATCCAATCCCCTTCTCCTTCAACTCCTCAATCTAATGAAGAAAATTCAAGTGATGATATTGACAGTGACAATGATGATGATGATGATGCTGATATCTCTTCCGTGAAGGAATCTCCCCAACTTGAGTATTCTATGTCTCAGCTATCCAGCATATTCTCTGATCATGTGCATGGTATTGTGAATGATGCTCTTACTAGCATATGTTAATCTCTCGCAAATGTCTGCGATGCTCCCATGCTAGTTGATAATGAATCTCTCCGCGGAGTTTCAAGATCTGTAACTCCAAGCCTCTTAAACTCACTCAGCATTCTGGTATGTTCTCATTTCCTCGCCACAATTGTGTATTATCATTTCCTAGCAAGGTTTTAATTTATATTTGTATTGACCATTTTTATTTCTTTCGTAGGCTGGAAGAGCTTCTTTTGCTGTTGCCTCAGACTTGGAGAGGAGAGGTGCAATTTTTGAAAAGAAGAATCTTATTCTTCGCGAGAAGAATGAAAAATTAGAATCTGAGTCTGCTAATCTTCGCAAGAAGGATGAAAAATTGGAGTCTGAAGTTGCTAGTCTTAGCAAAAAGGTTAAGCAATTATAAATTGAGGCCTCCTCTCAAGCATACAAAGTTTCTAATCTCCAAGCTGCGAATAATCAACTTTATGGTATGCATTTTCTCTTCTTTATTTTATCCCATTGTCCTACAACTTTATCTTATTTTATTAATAATTCTTGCAGATGTTTATGGTCTCTCTGATGAGGCTTCAACCCTTAGTTCTTTCCCTAATCCTATAGATGATAACACTCTTCTTGAACGTATTAATAATTCATTAAATAGTTATTCTAATGACCAAATCATACCCCTCTCCATAGATGAACTCAGATCAAAATTTCGCCTCTTAGAGGTTGAACACAGATTCAACTTGAGCTTAACTAACAAATTTAAGCGCCATTACCATGATTCTAAAAAAGAAATCAATACTTTAAAATCTAAGAATATTAAGCTTTCAGATGATAAGGACCATATCACTAAACAAGGTGCTCAAGCTTTAGCCGATTTCCATAAGACTTTTCTCGATGTTCAAATTGAAAGAGATAGACTTATCTGCGAGAATAGAACTCTTGTTGAAAGTGAAAACCAAGTTCGTTCCCTCCTTCTCATTAGTAACGATGATGAGTTTGCTTGGGATGCGAAGGATCTTGATAATGCCAGAAATAACTTAGGTGTAGATATTAGTCTTCAAGCTGATCATTATTCCTTGATTAAATATATGATCTCTGAAAGAGAAGGTTGTTATTCTTGTTTTTTCACTAATCCATTTCTTAACTGAATCTCCACTATTTCATTAACATGTTGTCATTTGTTCGCATCATCTGAAGGAAATTTTCGCCAAAGAGTTAAAGAGTTGGAAGAAGAAAAATGACAACTTTATAAACTTCAGTCTTCTCGCAACGAGAAATGTTCCAAATTCAAGAAGGAGCTACAGATTACCCTGGCGAATTTTAGTAATGTTCTTGTTGGTGTTCGCAATGATTCCATTAAGATGGTCTGTGATTGTAGATGGGGAAAAATGATTTGCTGGTTTTTATGGAATTGAAGAGTCGACTGTGTGGAGACTCCTTGAACCGAGCAAAATGTTGAACCTCACACAGATACACTGCAAGAAGGGAGTGCTTTTAGTTCGAGAGATCAATCTGTAAGACCCCGACCTAAACCAAGAACAATGGCCGTTCCAGAGTCGATTCGGTCATTAGAGAGGATGGGTTGATATGTAGGAGGGAAGCTGAGAAATGTGTGAGATCAATGGTGATCTGAGATAGTAGGTGTGTTGTGAATTCAATGTGAAAATGCTCTGAATGATTGAATTTTGCCTGATTGAGAGAGATTTCTGTGAGTTCGTGTAGACGAAAGATTGTCTATATGAACTTTGATGAGAAATTGCTCGTTTTGGCGAATATTCGAATTGTTCGAATCTTGTTCAATGTTGTTGTTTCAATTAGGATTCAGAGACATTTTATAATGCCGAAATGGAAAACACCATGATCCCATGAAGTGTGACAGTTGCTGAAATCAGAGAGTGGGAAAGTGGGAAATCGTGTTAAACCAATTACTCATCGTGCGGGGAGTTGGTTAATTTTCCACCCATTACTTTGTTGATTCTTCCAACTGATTACACGACTTGCTCACATTCTCATCGTGGATGAACACACATGCCGTAGACCGCCATACCAAAACCCTAGTTAATATCCCCCATTGTGACACGATTGAAATCTTGTGATTGTGGAGTCAGTTGCTGACTTTGTGGGACGATGAGTCCATGTAGTGCTGAGTTGAACAAGTTTTAACAAATGTTCCGAAACTCATGAATTAAATGCCTGTCTGCTGAGACGAGGTACCATTATAACCTAAAATAAGCAAACTGTGTTGCTAAATTGTTGAACATTGATAGTTGAACCAATATTCTTTGATCCGAGCAAATATTGCTAGTCTGAGCGAACATTGCTAATTTGAGTGAATATTGCCGGTTCGAGCAAATATTGCTCGTTTGATGAATTTATTGGTAGTAGGATCGAAAAATAATAATTTAATTTACTGACTGCTGGGTCGAGCAAAATAAGTAAGAATGTTGATCATGGAATCAACATAAAATTATTAGAGTGTTAAAATCTGCTCAGAATCATGTTTTTGTAGAGCTCTGGATTCAAAACCCTAATTTTACCGAGATGATGATTTATTGCAAACCAACATGGGACCGGCTACATGGGATGATGGGTTCACCATATAACGTCCAGATGCTCGAATGAGCAAAAATACCAAAGTCTCTTGAGGACCAGTTGGTGACATAATGATTAAATGCTGGTTTAATCATTTACCGAAATAATGCTCGTGTGAGCGAAAAATAATAAAACCTGATATTATGAAAACATGAAAGACCTACCAAGAGATCATGAGACCGGCTCATGGTGCATGTGGGACCAGTGGATGGTTGTTTGAGCAAACTTCCAATAGTTTGGAAAGAGTTTGAACCTAATATGAGCAGTTGAGCAAATTAGGTTAAAATCATTAAAACATGCGGGACCAGATGTTTGCAAGCCTCAGGGTCACCCTTGGTTGGTAAATGGGATGTGCCCGTGTCACCACAACATTCGTGTTTCAGTCCTGAGAATTTTGATATTTTCTGGTGCACGTTTGAGCAACATTTGGAGAAAATATGCAAAATTCATGGTTTTGCTAAAACAGGGAAAAATACATGAGATTAGGAAAAATAAATAAAACAAGGAATTATAAGGTGTGGGACCAGCCACAGATAGGGCATAGCCGGATGGATGACACACGGTCCCACATGCTTTTTCCAGTTTTATGTGATTTTATATATTTTTCTCTGATTTAAGGGAAATTCCATAAAACTAGAGAGTTTGGTGAAATTAGGGAACTCCCATAAGGAGAGACAAAATAAAATAAGATAAAATTAGGAATGGGAGTGTGGGACCGGAAAAGGCCAAGGCATGGCCGGCCGGCCATGGGCGCGGGTCCCAAGGCACTCTCCCTAATTTTATATAATTTTCATGATTATATGGAATTGTACATAAAATCAAAGGGATTTGTTGAAAACCAAGGTATTTTGTTGAAATCAGGGAGTTTTCTTAAAATCATGAAACAAAACACCAAATAATAATAAAACAAGGGGCGTGTGGGACTGCTAGGGCATGACCGGCCTGCTAGAGCCCGGTCCCACAAGTTTTTTCTAATTTTTTAAATATTTTCTATGATTTTAGAGAAAATACATGAAATTAAGTAATTTTAGGGAAAATTCATGAAATAAAGAAATTTTCATAATTTTAGGAGGAATAATTAAATAATGGGGACGTGAGGTGTGGGACCGGCCATGGCCAGGGCATGACTGGCCGGCCGGCGGTCACATGTCACCTTTCCCTAATTTTATTATTTTTTGATAAAATCATGTGATTTAGATAAAAATACATGAAATTAGGTAATTTTCATGATTTTAGAGAAAAATTCATAAGAAATCAAGGAATTTTCATAATTTGAGGAGGAGTAATAAAATAATGGGGTCGTGAGGTGTGGGACTGGCCACGACCAGGGCATGACCGGCCGGCCGGCGGTCCCATGTCACCTTTCCCTAATTTTATTATTTTTTGATAAAATCATGTGATTTAGATAATTTCTTTGAAATAAAGAAAATTGCTCGAACGAGAGGATTATCATGAGATCAGGAAAATAACAAAAATATGATAAAATATAAAATTGGGCACGGGATTGTTCACGGCATAACTGGCCGGCTTGCGAACCCAGTCCCCTGACGCTTTTGCTAATATTTTATTATTATTATTTTCCTTCATATTTTGCATAGGTTCCTCGTTCGTTCATGCTGGTCTGTGCATTATTTACTTATTACACTTGCACTATTTTTTTCAGGGCTTATTCGATGCTCAGATGGCTGTTTCGTCGGATATTTATCACTAACCCGTGGCATTCTGCTGGGAAGAACCACGAATTGAAGTGACGAAATATAACGGAGAATCGTAAAATATTGCTGGATATTTAGGCGATTAAAGATGGCTCGTAGAATATTGCTGGATATTCATACAATGGTTCGTAGAATATTATTGGATATTCATACGATTCCAGATAATTAATCAATGGCTCTATACTAGAAGGGCTTTCTGCCTAGGAGCATTAATCATCTGAGTTGAGCAATATGAACTTGCTGGAGTGTCATATTCCTCTTGTATAGTCGGGGAAAACCGGTCGCCCAATCTTTCGATTCTATACAGTATGAGATGTGCCATGGTCGCAGCTGGGAGACTACACATCTGCATCTTCTCTAAGAGACTTTCTCCATCAGAGGCTTATGAGATGTGCCGTGGTCTCAGCTAGGAGACTGCACATCTGCATATTATCTGAGAGACTTTCTCCATCAGATGTTTATGAGATGTGTCGTGGTCTCAGCTAGGAGACTGCACATCTTAATCTTCTCTGAGAGACTTTCTCCATCAGAGGTGGCATGAGCTTTCATGCATAGAGACATGAGTCTCGATACTCATCTGATTGCCGGATCTGGAGTAATTACTGAAATTGCTCAGTATTCATGAAATGTTTCGTGGTTTTAGCTGGGAGACTACACATCTTCATGTGCTCTGAGAGACAGCCTTCTCAGCCAGAGATTTGTGGCATGATCTTTCATGTTTTAATTGATAGACATGAGCCTCAATACTAATCTGATTGCCGAATCTGGAATATAATTTTATAATTCTACCCTTTGTCGAAAATCCACTATCTACATTAAGTCCTCTGCTTAGGCCCCTTCCTATGGCAACTGGCTAAATGCTTCATTTGCCATGCCAGCTGGCCTGGCAAACTGGCCGCGCCACTATGGTAAAAACTATTAACGATTTAGTCTCCACCTATCGGTCGAGACTACACCGGTAGCGGTCACTCAGAGACCGGTAGGTCTACATTACACCGGCAACGGTTTAGTCTCAACCATTAGGTTGATTTGAAACCTCCAACGGCTATTTCTCCACCGTTATAAAAGGGCCAAAAATCACACTAAAAATTACACCAAATTTTTTACACAAAAAATTCTATCTTTCTATCTTATTATCTTTCAAAATGGCAAAGTTTGAATCCCAACTTGACTTGGCTACCCAACTAGATTTTTCTGGAGTGGTGCTTGAATCGGCCCTTAATAAGATATGTGAAGGTTATAAAGAAATAGGTAAAAATCAAAGAAGTCTACAAGTTTTGGATATTAATCAAATCAAACCTACAAAGAGAAGACCAAGAAAAGTTCAAGGGAATAAAAATGTTCAAGGGAAGGAGAATTTGAAGGCAAAGAAGAAGATAAACAAAGGAGACTCCGTTCATGAGCGCATTGATTGGAAGTTTGGTGAAATGAAGAAGATAAACAAGATGAAGAATATCATCCCTAATTTTTACTTTTAGAGTCTTTATTGTAAGTTATGTCATTATCTAGATGAATGAAAGAAGAACTAATGTAAATTAAAAAATTTACTTCCAATGAAAGCTGAACTAGTTTTATATTAAAATAAAATACAAATTTTTATAGCTGATTAAATTAACCGAACGATTTAATAATATCTTAAAATTAAAATTTGATACAAATGATAGATGTATCATATTTGGGAAGCTAATCTAAACTGATCATATTCGGGCAACACCCTCAAGATAAGATAACAACCATCAAATTGAAAATCTTTTCCCACTCTGTTGCGCCATTCGAGCCGACACATTTGCTCCACATCAAATGCGTTTTGACCATTTTGTCGGTTTAGATAGCCTTCAGTTAGTGTAGCAACAAACAACTTCACCTCCCTGCTGATTTCTCGGAAGCATTCACAACATCCATTTGCATCTCGATTATTCAGGTTCATTGTATCTTCTTGAAATCTATGAAATATACGACTCCATACAGTCTCTTGATGTTGATGTTGTTCAGCAATGACCATATCTTGCATAACAAAAACATAATTCCTGCAAATGGATTCATCTTCAGTTGTGTTAAATTTGCGATCTCGAGATCGAACTGACATGTTGGATTTGTTGAGCGAAAGAATGGAGATTAAAGAAATGGTGTGAATTGAAGTGAAATTTGATATCGTATTTATAGGATGAAGAAATTATGACCGTTGGATGAGATGATATTACCGGTTTAGTATGGACCGCTATCGGTGTAGTTTACACCGAACGGTGTCAAACAGACCTACCGGTCTAGGCTCGACCGGTAGGTAGAAACTCCACCTGGACTTGCAAAGTGGAAAATTTGCCACTTTGCCAGTCCAGTTTGCCACTTTTCCCCCTCCATAGTGGGTGCTTAAGTGGAAAATATATTTATTTGCCACACCCATAGGAAGGGGCCTTAGTGAGGAACAATCATGTTTCTCAGTCAGCATTGAATGGTGATTTTCCAGGTGTAAATAGAAATAAGTAATTGAGCTTAGTTATAATATATGATGTTACCGGATTTCGACTGATTGAGCAAATGAGAGAAACCCAATGGCATAATAGGGAGTCACCCAATGAACATAAATTTGTGTAGAATCGTTGATTCGATGGTGGAACCATGGTTGGTTTAGGATTTACGGGCCGGGCCCAAAAAGGAAATCCTTAAGGAATTAGGTTTTGGAAATAAAATTAGGTATAAAAGGAATTAATTTTTTTATTTATTTCTCCACACGCCCACCACCTCCTTCATCTTCTTCCTCCCCTCACGTCAGCAGCAGCAGAAGAGAACAGGAGAAGTTCGTCGGAATTCCACCCGCCGGCACCGTCTGTTCAACGTCCGACCAAATTATGGCCGGCAACGTCCAGGTAATTTAAAAAAAAAATACTTGCTGATTTCATGAGTTTCTCATGATTTTATCATGTTTAAAATTTTACACATGGGTATATGTTAATGTGAGTTTTGTAGAAAAACCCTTATTTTATTAAACGTATGTTCGTTCAATCATTAGTTTTGAAACTAATAATAAATCCCTAATTTATGAGAGATTTTTCTTTGAAAATAGACTTGTGTCCAGTGATAAAATTTTGTTTATGAGCTTTCATGAGAATTAATATTTTATCACAAGAGGTGTGAGCTTTCACAAAACCGAAATAAACCTCGTTTAGAAAATAATGTTCATATGAGGGAAAACAAAAATAGGTTTTCTTCATATACATAAACTTATGTCCAGTGATAAAACTTTATGCATGAGCTTTCATGAGAATTAGTATTTTATCACAAGAGGTGTGAGCTTTCACAAGACTAACATAAACCTTCATTTTTAAAAGAAAATGCTAATACGAAGGAAATGGATTTTTTTTTTTAATAAATATGTAGCCGTGACATATAATGTGGGATATGATGACATATGTTATTCACATGGATTTGTTATCATTATAAGTTTTGAAAATTTACATGAACAAATAGCATTAATTATTGCTTTGCAAAATCAAGACGTGGGTTTTGAGCAACCTTCGAAACTAGACAATTTTTTTGTGATGGAATAATGTCTTGTTGTAAACTTCAAAGTTCAGTTGTGTGAATTTTCACATTATGAAAATTATGTCTATGATTTTATGAGAAAATCATTTTTTATGAACTAATGAAGTTTCGTTCGTTACTGCAGGTTCCAAGAAACGAACTAATTTCGCGTGCTAACTCTTGCAACACAATCACTACTGTTAATGAAATTGAAAAAGTTAGGAGTAAATAATTATCGTTTTGACGATGAATTTATCATGTTGATAATTCCGTGTTCCTGGTTTCAGAAAAATGCCGACTTCCATCAGCAGTTCTTCTGATGAAGCCTCCAAAGCTTCCAGAGCTAAACCGAGAGCCAAAGAAATTTGTAATGAAGGAGCAAAACCTAGCATCCCCTTGAATGAACGAAGAGTCACCTTCTCTGAACTCAGGAAAAGGAAAGCTGAAGATGATTCAAAAGGAGACCGTCAACGTGACAAGGATAGAGTCCGGCGCAAAATGCAAAGAGTTGAAGAGAAACGCCAATTCTTGGATGGGAGGCCTGCTGACTCTGATGCTGATGATTCTGAAGAAGACATAAGGGAGGTACCACAGCACAAGATTTGGCCTGATAGATGTGAAAAAGAGTACCAGAAATCCATGAAGCAAATTGGAGCTGAATCGGAAGAAGATTCTGATTCGGATGATGATGATTTTTATGCTCGTCCGGCCGTCAGCAATAATTCTAACAGTGACTCTGAAGATGAGGATTCTGATGAAGACTCCGAGAAGGAGAGTGATAATGAATCTGACGAGTAGCTTTACTTTTGATTCTCTTTTCTATTTTAGTATTTGAATACTTTCAATTTTCGTAGCAGATGTCTTCATCCAAACAACCTTATTTAAGTAGTTAGATTTTCCTTCTGAATGAGATATTTTATTAATGTCAGTTATTCTTGGTTGAATCAAGCAACTTCCACGAAGAACCCATTGTAATCGCCCTTAACTCTTGTGATTCTTCATTTCACGGAAATACCCGATCATAACCGTATAGCATATGAGGATGTGTGCCTTGCTGGTCATGACTGACTCCAGTCAGTCCCCAGTGTACTAATTTCACTCCGCATCCCTAGTTTGACTTCATTCAAGACCTAGGGTTTCATCAAAACTCGTAACTGAATCGGAGATAAGTATCTGACGTATCTTGTATATATTTTCAAGATTTAGGGTTTATTACTTGCGCAATCGCTTCTTCCATATTTTAGTTAGTTTCATCAGAAGAAATTTCAATCGCCATACCTCTTACGCCATGTATAGTGATAATATCTCTTCTCAAAATGGACTTCAGTCGGAGCATGGAGTAGCAACACCCATCTCGGTAAGTTATATATCTTTTATGACTTCGCTTGATCGAGGTTATTGACCGCAAGGAATTGATTTGATGCAGAATAACCAGAAGAATTCTTCCTCTCACAACACAAGACCTAAGCGGACTGTTAGAACCCCTGCCCGATATAGGTCGGCTCATGCTGAGGATGGATCATCTGTAAGTAACTCTATAACTTCTTGAAATTTCATTATGTCTAATTTGGAGAAATTAAATGTTTCCCCATCCCATCGCAGGCGGATGTTCGTGTTGTAATTGACGCCATAAGGAGAAGGAGCGGAAATTCTGTGACCGTGGTTGAGGTTGAAGATAGTAGCAATCAGTCATGCAAAGACTCTGCAGAATCCGTGCAGACGGAAGCTAGTATTCATGCTCATGAATACCCGACGGCTGGACTTTTGTTTGAAGCTCCTTTGATCAATACTTTCCCAGATAATAAAGTGGTTAGTGGATTCATCATTCCAAAGTGCCATGCGCCTCTGTATACTAAGATCTGGAAGAAGTACATGCATATTTTTACTACGGAAGTGTGGAAAGGTTTCCCACCAACTCTCTTAACCACAGTTGCAGGGTTGCTGCCAATCATTGAAGAGATGAACCAAATGCACTTGCGGGACGTCAAGAATCAGGAACTGCACAGGTGGGATGAAATGATTTCCAACTGTGAGATATTGCGATTCAATGTAGGCTGGCTCCATCTTCGGCTCAAGATAATCAAGATTCATAAGACGGCGGAGGCTGCTGATGCAATTTCCATGACTACCGCTTTATTGGAGGATGAAAAGATTCTAGCCTTGGAATCGGCAAGGTTTGAGAAAGCTGTTGAGGATTTGAGGGAAAAGACTAGAATTTTTCAGAAGAAACTTGACAGAGTCTCTTATAGGGATTATCCATTGCTGGATGGTTTGCTCTAAGTAATCAGGATAATTGAGAGGTAGGTTTCTGATGAGGCAGAATAGTCTAGAAATTTGTTCAATTGATGAATGTTTGGTGAACAAACGAGCCTTTTGCATGCTCTTTGAAGAAAATAAATTACATTTGAGATGTATTTGAAAGAAAGATTAATTATCTGATGTTGATCAAGCATAATAGGCTTTGAGCCATTTACCGTTGATAATATTCCCTTCCTCCATTGATTGCTAAAATTTTGTAGTATCCTCTAGACACTGCTTTGGTGATAACATATGGTCCTTCCCATTTCGGAGAGAATTTGGGGGCGGACATATCTTGTTGAATGTGCTTTGCCATCTTTAACACCAAATCTCCTACTTGAAAAGTTCAAAATTTTACCATTTTGTTGTAGGCTCTGGATATCCTCTGTTTGTAGGCTTCTATATATTTTTCTACCTTGGTATTCCTTGATTCGAGCATGTCTAGTTCATCAACTCTTGACTTGGACACTTCTTCTTCATTCCATTGTATTCCGCTGGCTGCTGCAATTCTTGTTGAAGGAACTTTTATCTCAGCCGGGAGTATAGCATCAGACCCATAGACGAGCGAATAAGGTGACGTTCCGATTGAACTCCTTGGTGCATTTCTGTAATCCCACAAGGCTATGGGAAGTTTCTCATGCCACAATCTTGGATTTTCATAAATCGTTCGACTGATAATTCGGATCAAAGTTTTGTTGGTGCTCTCCGCTTGTCCATTCCCTTGGGAGTAATATGGTGTAGAGAAGATTTGCTTGATCCCATATTCCTTGAGTAATTTCTCAACATCCTTGTTGGCGAAAGGAGTTCCATTATCTGTGATGATATGCTTAGGGATGACGAATCTACATATAATGTGTTCTTTGATGAAGGCTGCAACAATTACTCCCGTAGTACCTCTGAGTGGGATTGCTTCAACCCACTTGGTGAAATACTCGGTAGCCGTGATGATGTATTCATGCTGCTTTGAGGATGTTGGATTGATCTTTCCGATGATATCAAGTCCCTAGCTATAGAAAGGCCATGGACTATTTACAAAATGTAGTGGAAGACAGGGGGTATGAATAAGATTACCCTGAACCTGGCACCGGTGACACTTCTGAACATAGGCGGCTGCATCATCCTCCATAGTCGGCCAGTAATATTTCTCATGAATATGGAGAAACAACTTCTTTTCCCCTTGATGTTCTCCTTCATGTGTTTCCTTTAGAACCATCAAAACCTCATCTCTGGCTAGACATCTCAACAAGTCTCCCCCCGAAACTCTTACGATATAAGATTCCATCACGGAGGACAAATCTCTTAGCTCTTTGTATGAGCTTGATTGCATCTTTCTTTTCCGGTGGGAACTTGTTGTCTCGAAGGTATTCGATGTAAGGTTGTCTCCAGTACCCGGTATGATGGAGTGGAAGGACCTCCAAATGATGAGGTGGCGTCTGACATTCAGGATAATCTCCTTGCAGAGCCCTTGATTGAGTTTCCATGGAGGGCCAATAATACCCAAGCCTTTGAAGTCTTCTGTAAAGTGTTATTACTAGAGTATGCCCATATACTTCTTGATGTACACTTTTGAGTTTTTATATGGCTTCTTCATCTCCAAGGCATCGTGACAGGGAAGCATTGGGGTTGCGATAATACAACGCTCCATGGAGTAGGAAGAAGTTCTTCAATGCTTTGAGGCTGACTGTTCCTTCTGTAATGGAACTGCTTAGCTCCCGAACAATAGGTGATCTCCAATCACTTGCTGGAGGAGATTCAGTTTGATTAATCCACGTGGATGATATAGCCCGTCTATGCGCTATGATAGCTTTCTCTGACCCTTCTAATTGTATCTTTGAGGAAAGAGTTGTTAAACAATTAACATGTCTATTGTTGTTCCAGCCGGTATGGATGATGGTCGCATCGGCAAAATGAGTCAGGAGTCGTTGTGATTCAGCCCTAAACGGAGCAGGCGTTATCTCCTTGAGAGAATATATCCCATTCATTTGATTGACCAGCAACTTTGAATCTCCTCTAATTTCCAGATGCATTGCCCCTGCCTGTTTAGCTAAGGATAACCCTAGCAAGAAAGCTTCATATTCTGCTGAATTATTTGTACAGTGGAAATCTAGCTTGAATGAATGTGAGAATACTTGCACTGATGGCGAGACCAAGACTATGCCCGCTCCTCTAGTATCATTGCTGGGAGTGGCGGATCCATCAAAGTACAACAACCATGTTTCTTCCTTGACGACTGAGATTTCGGGAAGTTCTCCTGGTACATCATCTTGCAATGTTGTGGAATCCTCTCCTAGAAAGTCATCCAGCAAATCTTCCACTGCTTGACCCTTGATTGATTTAGGGGAGACACATACTATGTCGAATTCTGACATCTGCAACAGCCATTTGTCAGGTCTTCCCATCAGGGCGGGCTTTGAGAGTAGGAACTTTATGGGATCATCCTTGGATACAAGCACAACTCTGTTGGATAGTAAATAATGCCTAAATCTCTGTATCACATGAGCTAACGCCAAGCACGTTCTTTCAGCTTTTGGGTATCTGAGTTGAGTATCCTTTATGGTTCGGCTGTAATAATAAATTGGATGTTCGACGCATTCTTCATCTTCTTGAGATAGCAGTGCTCCTATAGCGACGTCACTGGAAGTCGTGTACAGTATCAACGGTCGTCCCTGCACTGGAGACCTCATGACTGCAGGTGACAAAAGTATCTATTGTATCTTTTGAAACGCTTCCTGTTGAACGTCCGTCCAGGTAAAACTTGCTCCTTTCTTCAGCAGAGGAGTGAACGAAGCGATAAGTTGAGCCAATTCTGGTATGAAGCGTCATATATAATTCACTTTACCCATGAAGCTCTGCAGTTCCTTCACAGTGCGTGGAGAAGGCATGGTGGATATTGACTTTGCTTTGTCTGGATCGACTTTGATTCCTTCGGCAGTGACCAAGAATCCCAAAAAATTTCCAGAAGAAACCCCAAAAGCGCATTTTAGAGGGTTCATATTTAACTTGTATTCTCTGCATCTTTCGAAGACTTGTCTCAGAACTTCTAAGTGGGATGCTCGAGTTTTCGATTTCACCACGACATCGTCGACATAATCTTCCACTTGCTTGTGCATCATATCATGAAATATTGTTGTCATGGCCCGTTGGTAGGTGGCACCTGCATTCTTCAATCCAAAGGGCATCGCAGTGTAATGAAAATTCCCAATGGGAGTACGGAACGCGGTCTTGGCGGCATCGTGTTCAAACATCATAATTTGGTTGTACCCGCTGTAACCATCCATGAATGAGAACATATCGTGGCTGCTGGTCGCATCAACGAGCATATCAATGTTGGGTAAAGGAAAGTCATCCTTCAGGCAGCATTTATTCAAGTTTCTGAAATTTACACAACATCTGATTTGGTCATTTTTCTTTTTAACTGGACAACATTGGCCAGCCATGTTGGATGCTGAATAGGTTTGATGAATCCTAATACCAGCAATTTTTGAATTTCGATTTTAATTTGCTCCTCGACTTCATCCTGAACTGTCTAGGCGGTTGTTTGACAGCTTTGGATCCAGGGATTATGTGTAGACGGTGAGTGACTAGCTTGTCATCCAGACCAGGCATTTCTTCATACATCCAGGCGGATATATCTTGATACTCCTTCAGTAATTCTACCAGGCCTTCACATTCTTCCGGTGATAGCGCAGAGCTGATCAGGATTGGTCTCGGGTCTTCCTCCGTGCCGATGTTAACTATTTCAAGGTCATCAATAGTAGAATTCGTGCCATATTGGAACTGCTATGGAGCTTCATGAACTTCCTCCTTATGTTTGTTCTGACACAATTTATCAGTGCGGGGAGATTCTTGATCAGTCTCCCATGTTAATTACTAATCTTTATGTCGCCGATAAATGACCCTTCCTTATGTATCACGAGCGGTCATAAAATTGGATCCTGGATTGTGATTTTATCTTTTCGGCGTTTGAATGGCGTAGTAGGTGACTTGACCGGTCCTGAATCTGAAGGTGGTGATGATGCGTCAGCAGCAGATACTTCGATTGTCTTCTAACTTGGAAGTGGAGTAGTGTAAAATTTCTTAGGAGGTTTAGGGACACTCCTCTGGGATGCAATGAACCCAGCATCATAGGCGAGAGCATAAGGAGATACTGAAGCAGTTATGCGAATGGTTTTGTTGTTGAGTAAAGCCTTCATGCATTGGTGGTAGGTTGAGGAAACCACCTTGTTGTCATGGATCCATGGTCGTCCAAGTATCATGTGATAGTCAGGTTCTTGCTCGATCAAGTGAAATTTTACTTTCGACTGAATTGGGCCCACCCCTAAATCTATGTACGCATATCCGTATGTATGACTTTGGCTTCCTTCAAATCCTGTCATTAGAATGGGATGGAGAATGATTTTACCTTGTGGGAATCTAGCCATCCTAAGAGTCTTCATAGTGACAATGTTTGTGGAAGCACCGGTATCGACGAGATCCCTTATAAATTCGATGCCTTTGATGAAACCAGTCACGTATAGCGCCCGGTTTTGTCCTTCGTCCGCCATGCGATCTTATTCTCCAAAAGTGATGTTGTCGATGGTATGTCCAGACACCAAAGATATTTCTTCAACCGTTGGGGTTAGCGAAGTTATTTGCACGTCAGATGATATCTGGCTAAGAGCAGCAAACGTGTTTGTGCGCTGATCCTTGGAGAAGTGTAGGAGTTCACATAAATTTTCAATTAGATGTGTAACCTCCTGATCTACTGGTTTCTCATATGTGGTGAAACTGTTAGTCTGAGGAGGATCATCAGTCGAGAGACTTGGAGGTTCAACCATCTCTGCTCCTAAAATCCTTGTCACGTGTACCAGATAAGTGAACAGGTTATCGTTCTCCCTCTTCAGCCGGTCCACGTTCCTTGAAAAGTCTTCTTGTCTTTGTGCTAATTCAGCCAAGCTTGGGGTTTCTCCGTTGATTGCTTCAACGGGGATAAATGGAGTTGTAATATATGATAATTTATTATAACCAGAATTGTTCAAAGGAGTGTGAGGGACATTACCGTTCGAGCGATTCTGGTTGGGATCTGGAGTGGTTGAGTTATTCCTAAGACCGACCATCCTTGTGAAATCGTGAGACTACAACCGAGAGAATGACCCCCCATTGTGGTCGCCAATCTGTAGATAGGGAAAAAAGATTTGCTGGTTTTTATTGAATTGAAGAGTCGACCGTGTGGAGACTCTTTGAACCGAGCGAAATATTGAACCTCACACAGATGCACTGCAAGAAGGGAGTGATTTAAGTTCGAGAGATCAATCTGTAGGACTCCGGCCTAAACCAAGAACAATGGCCATTCCAAAGTCAATTCGGTCACAAGAGAGGATGGGTTGATATGTAGGAGGCAAGCTGAGAAATGTGTGAGATCAATGGTGATCTGAGATAGTAGGTGTATTATGAATTCAACGTGAAAATGCTCTGAATGATTGAATTTTGCCTGATTGATAGAGATTTCTGTGAGTTCATGTAGACGAAAGATTGTCTATATGAACTTTGATGAGAAATTTCTCGTTTTGGCGAGTATTCAAATTGTTCGAATCTTGTTCAATGTTGTTGTTTCAATCAGGATTCAGAGACATTATATAGTGCCGAAAAAACACCATGATCCCATGAAGTGTGACAGTTGCTGAAATCAGAGAGTGGGAAAGTGGGAAATCATGTTAAACCAATTACTCATCGTGCGGGGACTTGGTTAATTTTTCACCCACTACTTTGCTGATTCTTCCAACTGATTGCACGACTTGCTCACATTCTCATCGTGGATGAACACACGTGTCGTATACCGCCAGACCAAAACCCTTGTTAATATCCCCCCATTGTGACACGATTGAAATCTCGTGAATGTGGAGTTAGTTGCTGACTTTGTGGGACGATGAGTCCATGTAGTGCTGAGTTGAACATGTTTTAACAAATGTTCTGAAACTCATGAATTAAATGCATGTCTGCTGAGATGAGGTACCATTATAACCTAAAATGAGCAAACTGTGTTGCTGAATTGTTGAATATTGATAGTTGAACCAATATTCTTTGATCCGAGCAAATATTGCTAGTCTGAGCGAACATTGCTAATTTGAGTGAATATTGCCGGTTCGAGAAAATATTGCCAGTTCGAGAAAATATTGCTCATTTGATGCATTTATTGGTAGCATGACCGAAAAATAATAGTTTAATTTACTGACTGCTGGGTCGAGCAAAATAAGTAAGAATGTTGATCATGGAATCAACATAAAATTATTAGAGTGTTTCAATCTGCTCAGAATCATGTTTCTGTAGAGCTCTGGATTCAAAACCCAAATTTTACCGAGATGATGATTTATTGCAAACCAACATGGGACCGGCTACATGGGATGACGGGTTCACTATATAAGGCCCAGATGATCGAATGAGCAAAAATACCAAAGTCTCTTGAGGACCAGTTGGTGACATAATGATTAAATGCTGGCTTAATCATTTACCGAAATAATGCTCGTGTGAGCGACAAATAATAAAACCTGGTATTATGAAAACGTGAAGGACAGACCAAGAGATCATGAGACTGGCTCCTGGTGCGTGTGGGACCAGTGGATGGTCGTTTGAGCAAACTTCCAATAGTTTGGAAAGAGTTTGAACCTAATATGAGCAGTTGAGAAAATTAGGTTAAAATCATTAAAACATGCGGGACCAGATGTTTGCAAGCCTCAGGGTCACCCTTGGTCGGTCAAGGGGATGTGCCCGTGTCACCACAACATTCGTGTTTCAGTCCTGAGAATTTTGATATTTTCTGGTGCACGTTTGAGCAACATTTGGAGAAAATATGCAAAATTTGTGGTTTTGCTGAAACTGGGAAAAATACATGAGATGAGGAAAAATAAATAAAACAAGGAATTATAAGGTATGGGACCGGCCACGACTAGGGCATGGACGGCTGACACATGGTCCCACATGCTTTTTCCAGTTTTATGTGATTTATGTATTTTTCTCTGATTTAAGGGAAATTCCATAAAACTAGAGAGTTTGGTGAAATTAGGGAACTCCCATAAGGAGAGACAAAATAAAATAAGATAAAACAAGGAATGGGAGTGTGGGATCGGCAAAGGCCAAGGCATGGTCGGACGGCCATGGGCATGGGTCCCAAGACACTCTCCCTAATTTTATATAATTTTCATGATTTTAGGGAATTTTACATAAAATTAAAGGGATTTGTTGAAAACCAAGGTATTTTGTTGAAATCAGGGAGTTTTCATAAAATCATGAAACAAAACACCAAATAATAATAAAACAAGGGGTGTGTGGGACCGGCTAGGGCATGGCCGGCCGGCTAGAGCACGGTCCCACAAGTTTTTTCTAATTTTTTTAAATTTTTCTATGTTTTTAGAGAAAATACATTAAATTAGGTAATTTTAGGGAAAATTCATGAAATAAAGAAATTTTCATAATTTTAGGAGGAATAATTAAATAATGGGGACGTGAGGTGTGGGACCGGCCACGACCAGGGCATGACCGTCCGGCCGGCGGTCCCATGTCACCTTTCCCTAATTTTATTATTTTTTGATAAAATCATGTGATTTAGATAAAAATACATGAAATTAGGTAATTTTCATGATTTTAGAGAAAATTCATAAGAAATCAAGGAATTTTCATAATTTGAGGAGGAATAATAAAATAATGGGGACGTGAGGTGTGGGACCGGACACGGCCATGGCATGACTGGCCGGACGGCGGTCCCATGTCACCTTTCCCTAATTTTATTACTTTTTGATAAAATCATGTGATTTAGATAAAAATACATGAAATTATATAATTTTCATGATTTTAGAGAAAAATTCATAAGAAATCAAGGAATTTTCATAATTTGAGGAGGAATACTAAAATAATAGGGACGTGAGGTGTGGGACCGGCCACGGCCAGGGCACCGGCGGTCCCATGTCACCTTTCCCTAATTTTATTATTTTTTGATAAAATCATGTGATTTAGATAATTTCTTTGAAATAAAGAAAATTGCTCGAACGAGAGGATTTTCATGAGATCAGGAAAATAGCAAAAATATGATAAAATATAAAATTGGGCACGGGACTGGTCACGGCATAACTGGCCGGCTAGCGAACCCAGTCCCCTGGCGCTTTTGCTAATATTTTATTATTATTATTTTCCTTCCTATTTTGCATAGGTTCCTCGTTCGTTCATGCTAGTCTGTGCATTATTTACTAATTACACTTGCACCATTTTTGTCAGGGCTTATTCGATGCTCAGATGCATGTTTCGTCGGATATTTATCACTAACCCGTGGTATTTTGCTCGGAAGAACCACGAATTGAAGTGACGAAATATAACGGAGAATCGTAAAATATTGTTGGATATTTAGGCGATTAAAGATGGATCGTAGTATATTGTTGGATATTCAGACGATGGTTTGAAGTATATTGCTGGATATTCAGACGATGGTTCGTAGAATGTTGCTGGATATTTAGACGATTCCAGATAATTAATCAATGGCTCTATACTATAAGGGCTTCCTGCCTAGGATCATTAATCATCTGAGGGTTTGAGCAATATGAACTTGCTGGAGTGTCATATTCCTCTTGTATAGTAGGGGAAAACCGGTCGCATCCTGAAGACGTTGTCACCCAATCTTTCGATTATATACAGTATGAGATGTGCCGTGGTCTCATCTAGGAGACTGCACATCTGCATCTTCTCTGAGAGACTTTCTTCATCAGAGGCTTATGAGATATGCCATGGTCTCATCTAGGAGATTGCACATATGCATCTTCTCTGAGGGAATTTCTCCATCAGAGGTTTATGAGATGTGTCGTGGTCTCATCTAGGAGACTACACATCTGCATCTTCTATGAGAGACTTTCACCTTCAGAGGTGGCATGAGATTTCATGCATAGAGACATGAGTCTCAATACTCATCCGATTGCCGGATCCGGAGTAATTACTGAAATTGCTCAGTATTCATGAGATGTGCCGTGGTTTCAGCTGGGAGACTACTCATCTTCATGTACTCTGAGAGATATCCTTCTCAGTCAGAGATTTGTGGCATGAGCTTTCATGCTTTAATCGATAGACATGAGCCTCAATACTCATCTGATTGCCGAATCTGGAATATAGTTTTACAATTCTACCCTTTGTCAAAAATCCACCATCTACGGTGATGATCATAAAATTCCTCATTCTGCGTATCCTTATCTCGCGAATGAAATACCAAAGAATGTTCCGAATCTTGTCATCTCTGATAGTGAAGATGAAGAGTCTGAAGAAGATGAAGAACATAATGAAGATGAAGATGAAAAATCTGGTGAAGATAATGAAGGATCTAAATAGTTTTATCTCCTCCTTTTTTTAATCTTTTTGTAATATTTGTACATTTATCTCTTTCTCCTTGTAACATATTTGCTGCGAATTTCTCCAGCCTCTAACATTTCTTGGTGTATAGATTTCTTTTGTTTCTATCTGCATACATTAGAAAACAATTCCTTTTTGCAATATGGTTAATCAATATGATTATTAATTTTTAACTATCTGCGTAAATTTGTCATATAATGATGAATAACAATTTTATCATTATGTTCATTCCATACTTGCCTCTGTTATTCATCTGCAATATGAAAAATTGAGTAGATTAGTTTCTGAATAAGATCTGTGTTTAAATTTTGGCCATAATCTCGCAGCCATTTCTTGATCTTTTGTGGTCTTATTTTTCCTTCCTAGTTAAAGGTCTTATTTAGCCACTTTTTGTTTTTGAGACAAAATCGCAGGACGTCCTTACATTCGCATGTAAAGACCCATTGATCTTGCCTTATCCGCGCTTTGTCAATTTTTCTGCGACAATATGACAGGCCTAAGTTTTCTTGCGAGAACAAAGCCCCATGACATTGTCGTCTTGCGATGAAATCGCAGGACGTCATTACACTTTCATGTAAAAACCCATTGATCTCATCTTATCTTTTTCTCATGGCGTTTTTCCTCTGTATAATTGTTGCACAAATATTACAATCCTAAATATTCTTGTGAATATAAAGCCTCATGATGTTTGCATCTTAAGACACTTATCAGCTCCCTAATGGAGGGTACCGTCCTTATCTCCCCCTGGTTTCCCATTCAAGGAGGCTTACATCTGCCATACAATACTAGCTCCTCCCATCCGGTCTTAACAACAATCAGTTGTTTTCGCAGCCTCTTATCCCTTTTTCCTATATGGCTTATGGTTACAAGACTGCACCCTAAGTGGGGTTTTCTTCGGGCCGAGTGCATCATAGTCAAGACTTACCAAGAATGGCCAGGGTTGTTTCGTACGCCCCGGGAACTTTTGGCTCAACCGTGTACCTCGATGCCTTGATCATACTTTGCACTCCTTAGGAGAGACCCTCAGTCGTCCAACTGTTAATATATATATAGTTGGAAATCCAAGGTACCTCTCTTGGATGGGATTTAATTGACCCCAAATCTCCATGACTCAGGTTCCAGCAGCGGTATAACCTTATCCATGAGCCATGCAAAGAGATACCCCCTTATATGACGCACTTTAGGTATTACATTTGCCTCTTGAGAAATTGTATTCGCGAACTAGGGTGTACGCCATAAAGGTTCGTCCCATTCTAATATGTCATTATTATTTGATTTTCTCTTTTTGCATTTCAGCTCTTGCATGATTTTTTAATTTCATCTTTTTCATTGAAAAAAACATTCTTTTAAAAAGTTTTCTTCAGCAAATTATTCATACATCTCTTGAATTTCACAATTTAGAAATTTTACCTTCTTCTACATACTATTTTCTGCTTCTGTTTTTTTGTTGCGTTTTGCTACTTTCTCTCCATCTGCGAGATGCTCGCCATCAATTGTTTTCACTTCTTTGCATTTTGTTTTCATCTCTCCCTCTATTTTCTTGCCATCCATTGATTTCAGCACAAGTTAACTTCACATCATTTATTCTTCTCGACGTTCTACTGTATCAACCATCAACTTTTCACTTCTTTGCTTTTGTTTGATGTTATACTTCCAATTTATATTCTTCACAGACCTTTCCTCGTAAGATTCCACGTCAATTTCATAACACTTCTTTCCTTCAATCTAATCTCCTTTTATAACTCCAACACCATTGGGATGAGGAAACTTAATGCACTGATGGAAAGTTAACGCTACACCTAGAATCCCATGCATCCAAGGTCGGCCGATTAAGGCATTATATGGCGATTCTACGTCAACAACACAGAATTAGATTTTAAAAGATATCCCCTTCAATGGAATTCGCATGGTAACTTCCCCTTTGGGCTTGTTGGCAGTACCATTAAAACCATAAATCTTATAAGTTGATGGTATCATATCTTCTTCTCTTCCTCCCATGGTTTTGTAAGTATGATAAAAATATATATCCACTGAGCTTCCATTGTCAATTAAAACTATGTTAATGGCCCAAGAATCTTCAGCTTCATCATCCTCATTTTCTTCTTCGTCTTCCTCTTCTTTATGTTTTGGATTTATTTCTAATCTCACCACTAGTGGGTTGTCATGCATTTCGCCAGGCTCAGGTACTTCTTGTGCTGAGAAAGAGATAGTTTGATTTTTCTACTCTTCTAATGGCGAAGCTTTCGCAATATTCATTATCTCTCTTCCATCCGCATCTCTCGCGAAAACTCTGCTTAAAACATTGTCATGGAAGTCTTTTATTGTTTTGTATGAAAGTATGATGGAGTTACAGAATAGATTCTTCGCTTTTGTGCCAACTTCAATCACAAATGTTTCTCCTCCCTTTGCCGTATTCACTCTGCGAATGTCTGGTGCTGGTGGTAATTGCTGAGACTGTGGATGTCCTATTAGAAAATGATTTAACTTTCCATGATCTATCATCTTCAAAATTATTCTCTTTACATTTCTGCATTCATTTATTGAGTGACCGTGAAAATGATGGTAGAAGCAAAATTCTTGACTTTGGTTATTTGGATGTGGCTCTTTTCCCATATTCCAGGGTGATGGTATATTTTCCATCAAGATTATAGACTCCCAAATTTTCTCTATACTAGCATTTAGAGGTGGCATCTTAATTTCTTCCCATATTATCTTTTAACTCCCTTGTCCTCTATAATAATTTTGTCTCTGACCACCATAAGTCTCATGCGGCTGATCAAGTGTTTGAATTTTATTATTCCCATTGCGATTATAAAAATTCCTTTATCTTTCAAACTCTTCTTGATCGCGACTTCCCATGGCTACTAACTTGTGTTGACTATCAATCACCATTTTCTCTTGTTGTTGATGCGAGGTGCTCGCCAGAGTATTAATTATCTTGGGAAGTAAGCTTCCATTTGCTCTATTGAACTGGTATTCGCGATGGGATGTGATTCCATCTCATTTTGTTTCTCCTCCAAAGCAATATATTCTTCCTGCAATTCTCGCAGCTTTGTCATTGTAATGGTGTTCTTGACTCTGAATATTTGGATGTATAACAGATTGGTTGTAAACATTGCATTAATGAATGATAAAATGAGGTATCTCTCATCCACTCTACCAGCGATTTCACTTCACATAGTCTTCCACCTTAATGTCAAATGCTTCAAACTCTCGCCAACCCTCTGCTTTAACCCAAACACATCTTCAATTCTAGGTCGCGAAGAATTGTTACTTATGTATGCTCCCAAGAATGTATTATGTAAATGATTGAAAGAAGCTAGAGTATTCTTGGGTAAACCCTCAAACTACTTTAGTGCCTCACCAGTTAAGCTTGATGCAAAATATTTACATAATACATCATCATGGTTTTCCCACTGTAGCATACTCCTAATATAGGCCTTGACATGTTGAATAGCACAAGTAGTTCCATCAAAGATATTGTTTAACGCTGGAAAATTACACTTTGGGGGTATCCCTCCTAATTGTACTTCTTGGGTGAATGGAGTTTTCACTGCTTCCTCAATGGCCTCATCAAGTTGCCTTCTGCCTCCCTTTCTTCTATTGTTTAGCATTCCCCTCATTTCTGCTAACTCTCTTAAGATTTGCTCATTCCCACCTGAATTCTTCTTCATTGGTATTTTCAGTGCAGCTTCCCTTCTTCTGCGTTCATGTCTTTCTTATCTTGCAAGATTTTGTGCTTCTTCTTCAGCATCTTCATTCTGCCTTCTCCCGCGATTTTATTCTTCGCCTTCTTCTTGAATTCGCAATTGATTATGCCTTCCATTTTCTCCTCTGCGATCTTCTTCATTTCTCATTGTATCTCTTTGTTGTCTTTCTATGATCCTTTGTATTCTATCATACTCCTCATTGATATTAAAATTGTTGCGATTTCGTGTGCGTCTCCTTTCTCGATTGTCATGATTATTTTGACGTATTGCTTCTTGAAATTCTTGTTCTTCCACTTCTGCTATCAATCTTTCTCTTTCGTAAGCTAGACGTGCTTGTTCATCATAATGTCTCTCAATTTCCTCCTCGATTATTCTTCGGTTTCTCTGAATTTCTCGCTCATGTAATATTCTTCTTCCTTCTTCTCGATTTTCTTCACTATCTTGGTTATTTCCACCCTCTTGATTTCTATTATCACGTCTACCATCCAAAGTTTCACTGCGTAGAATGTAACGATCATTAATCATCTCTTCTCCTCCATAATGATGCTCTTCATTTGGATTTTGCATTTCCTCTTGAATATTTTCACCAGAATTTCTCACAGGAGAATTTCGCCTTGTTTCTTCTCTAAATGACCTTGAAATTGATCTTGTAGTACTTCCTGATCTCCTATTTTGTAACCTCATATTTTCCATTCTTAATTCATGATTTTGTCTCGTTAAATTTGCGCGTTCCTCCGCTTATAATCGCCTTTCTTAATGCACTCTTTGTCTTAACACCTCCATTGCTTCAGTTTCGTTATCTCCGTGAATTAATCCTCCAACCGCTTCCTAATCTCTTTCTTCACGCCTTTCATTTCTTAATTGTCGATCTTTTACTTCTTTCATTGAATTTGACCGCCAAGTGTGCACACTTACTCTATCATAATCAATAGTTCTGTTTTGTACCGGTGTTTGCTGATTTGGCTGCTGAATTTGATTTTCTCCATTATTTCTTATTTTATTTCTTCTTGTTCTTAATCTTGAAGATTTTCCTATCTCATTTGTCTCTCCTCCTGCAAGTATTTTACTCCTCCTTACGGTTGTTGGTGGTTCTGATGTATTTCTTATTCTAGCCATTTCCTCAATTTTTATCTGCTACTGTAAATCACGTAAAAATCTTCTCCAACTTCTTCAAATTCTTATAAATCACAATTTCAATCTTTGCTTATAAACATCCCTATTTCTAGCGCCAATATGTAGTTGCAGGAATTCCTACAATACGCCCCTCACAAGATTTCATAATAATCAACACATATTTGAAGATTAAGAACAAAACTTTTATTAATTGATTCTCAGAAATATTACAAGAAATGGAAGAAATCAAGAACACAACCACTCTCTTAAACTTTCTCTCTCCTCAAATCTTTCTCAACACTCTCAAATTGATCTTTCTCTCTGAGTCTATTAGTTATTTTTATATATGGTAATTACATAGTGGAGGACAAATAAGCTGTCCTTTTATTTCGGATCTGACTCGCGATATTCTCGCAGTAGTTATAATGTTTATTCTTGCAGATTCTATAACCTTCACAGGATTGTCATGTTCTTCTTGTGTTTCAATTACCGTCATCCGCTATGTCATTCATCGAGTCATTCTGCGACACTCACAGCGTGTTGTTGAAGATCTTGCAAAAATGTTGTAAATTTCACAAGAGTGTTGTTGTGGAAATATTCTGATCCTACACTAAATAAACATAACCCTGAGATATTTTTTATGTCTGAGACCAAACAACAGTCTAGAAACCTAAAGAAAATCCTAGGAAATATAGGAGTCATAAAATTTTGGTTTGTTGAACCAAAAGGCAAAGCCAAAACTGTTGGAGGTCTTGTTCTTGCTTGGAAAACCAATCTAGATGTCACTATTGAAGATTTCTCTGACCATCACATTAATGCCACCATTAAACCTCTGCATGGAGACCCTTGGCTCTTTACTGGTTATTATGGCATCCCTTTTACTACTAATGATAAACTTCATTCATGGAACATGATTGAAAATACTTATGCTACTAACACTCTACCTTGGTTGATCATGGGGGATTATAACTTTGTTCTGCATGAACATGAGAAATTTAGTCAACATTTTATTAATCAAACTGAAGCTGATATTTTCCTGAGCAAGATTGAAGAAGCTAATCTCTCTGATCTGAGCTACACTTCTTGTCCTTTCACCTGGACAAATAAAAGAACTGGTCATCAACTCAATAAACAAAGATTGGACAGAGGTCTGGATAATGAAGCTTGGATATACAACCAACCCAATACCACCATCTCAAACCTCACTGCCATTGGTTCTGACCACAACCCAATCATCCTCAATACCAACCCCAATTGGAAACATGGTCAAATTCCCTTCAGATTCTTTGGCCCATGGCTAAATCATGAAGACTGCAAGAACATCATAGTTGACTACTGGAAAACAACCCATAAAGGTTCTTTAGCCATAAAAATAGCAAGGAAACTAAGGGACATAAAAGTCAGGCTGAATAAATAGAACAAAGATGTTTATGGCAATATAAAGACTAATCTAGAAAAAAGTACACAACATCTGGATTGGTTAACTAAAAATTAGTTTAAACCAACTAGAGGTGCTGAGCTCAAAGCAGCAAGACTGACAATTGACCACTGGCATCATGTTCAAGAAGTCTTTTGGAAGACTAAAAGCAGAGATCAACACATCAAACTGGGAGATAGGAATACATGCTACTTCCACATTGCTGCCAAGAAAAGATACAGAAGAAACATGATTGATTCCATACAAAATGAGGATGGTTCTTGGATACATGACAATGATGAAATCACCAACACTTTCACAAGTCACTTTGCCAATATGGCCACTGCTGAACCCATTCAAATAAAATATTTCATCCTCCAGTTAATTCGCACTACCATTACTGACCGGGAGAATCATACTCTTATCAGAACTCCTGACCCTTTGGAAATCAAAAATATTCTCTTTAGTATGGATGGATATAAAGCCCCAAGTCCCAATGGATTTCCCCCAAACTTCTTTCAAGATAACTGGGACATTGTGGGGAAATATATTTATCTTGCTAGGGTTTAGATGAAACCCTTAATGATATGTTGAGTTAATTCATGTTCATGTTGTTATTCTTGCTGTGCTTAATTGAGGTAGGAGTAATAGTTAGATAGTTGATCAAATTAGCATGTGATTGGTTGTACTGTAAGAAGACAACCAATATTAGGGATGAATTAGTGATATTGGCTAATAAATTATCCATTTGGGACTTCCATGGAAGAAGATATGTGTTTAATAAGTTAGGAATGATGCTTAGCTAATTGACCAAGGAACCTGTGATCAATTGTACTATAAGAATACATTTGATACTAGGGGGAATAGTGAGATTAGTTGATAACTCATTCTTCATAATCTTCCTTGGGAAGGAAGAAGAACCTAATTTGAATAAGTATTGCCTTAGCATAGGATTAGGAGGTGGATTCAAATGCCCTAGTGCTCTGTAGCCTTTGTTTACAACTCGTTCTTACTTCTATTTTTACAATTTGCTTTATTACTTGTTCACTACCAAAATCTTGTCGTATCGACAAAACAAACCCCCTTTTGGTTACTTGTGTTTAGAAGTCAGTTGTAGTAAGGCCATAGAAACGGCTCTACACCCTCCAAGTCTCTGTGGGAACAACCTGTGCTTGCCCTGTGTTGCTTGTCGACACTGTGCAGTTGCAGTTTAATTGTAGGTAACTTTCTTAAGCCTACCAACATGGTTTAGAGTTTCTTCACAACTGGACATATCCTCAAGGAGATGAACTCCACTTTAATATCCCTTATTCCCAAGACTGAAAAACCTACCACACCAGCTCAATTCAGACCTATCTCCCTTTGTAATACAACCTACAAAATCATTTCTAAAATTATTGCCCAGAGACTAAAACCTCTCCTACCCAAACTAATATCCCCATTTCAATCTGCCTTTATTCATGGAAGATAAATCTTTGATAATATAGCCATATCCCATGAAATCATTCACCATATGAATACCAGAAAGGGGAAGAAAAGAGGAAATGGTATAATGGGCATAAAGATAGATATGGCAAAGTAGGAAATACCATTAGGTCCTAGGAATAATATATTATAGAGATTCTAGTCCATTTGACCCAGTCAAATGTCTGTTTGATCCTATTTGGTAATATAAATCATCATGTGGGAATTATATAAATGACCCTCTTTTTCAAGGGCTTCAAAAATACCCTTATGAGACAATAAAAATACCCCTCTCCAATTACAGGCCCATCAGGGGTCCATTAATATTTTTCTTATTTCCATTTTTACCCATCCGCTTTTAACCTTGGTTTAGATCGGACCACTTCCTGAAAATTTTTATTTCTTCTTCTTCCTCTCCTTCTCTTTCAACCACCACCAGCACTTCAACACTACGACCACCAGCTCCGCAGCCGCCACCACCACCACGTCTTCCGTTATTAGCTACAGATCTATTAATATTTGAGTTTTGGTTTTCGATTTCATAGTTTTATCTCTATATTTGTGTTCGATTCAACCTATTTCAACTTCTTATGAATCGTTCTTTATCTTTCAAGGTTAAAGATTGAATAATTTTGATGACGGTTTATGAATTGATTGAAAAAGGTCTTCACCTCTCTCTTCGTCTCCCTTTCTCTCCCAGGATCTTCAAAATTTCAGGCACCGAGCCTATTGGATCACATTCAAAGAGATCGATCCATGAAGTTTGTTCGATTGCTTGAAATTTGATTATCTAGGGATTCTGATTTTGCAAAAAAAATTGATTTGATAAAGAAATGGAAGAAATATATAAAGAATTGATGGATTTGAAACCAGTTGTGGTTGAAACATTAGTCGACATTATTCTATGCACAATACCAATATGGGTAGCAGTTATGATAGGATTGGTAATTGGTTGGTCATGGAGACCACGTTGGAGTGGTTTATATTGTTTTTAGGTTTAAGAAGTAAATTTTGTTTCATTTGGACTACTGTTCCTCCTGGTTTTGGTGCTCGTCGTCTTTGGTTTGCTTTTACTGCATTTTCTGCATTTTCTGTTGCTAGAAAGCTTTGGTCTAATTTTAAAGGGAAAGGAGAAAGAGGAGCAGATGAAAAATCGGTTGGTTCTGAATCCGGTGAATCTTTGACTTCGTCCGGGGATCCTAGTCAAAATAGCAACTTGAGGAGGTTAGTATTGTTAATTGCTTCTTTTTTATGTTTGAATTTTAGATGTTGGGTGTAAATGTTTTTTGAATTGTTCGATGAATTTTGATTATGAGAAATTACAAATAATCACTTTTATGTTTATGGAATGGGTAGAAAAATTTAGAGTTTGTAGTAAGACAATCTCTTGGGGCCAAACTTGGGATATTTTTGATGTAAAAGACAACTTTTTAGAAATGTTGTAAGAGAATGTAATCTGGATAAATTTCTGAAAGAGTGAAATGAACCAAATGTAAAAGATTTGAATTGATTATCTGTCAATGTACTTTAAGGGGGTTTGCAGATGGCAATTATAAAGCTCCCAGTATTCGTAGGATGTTGAACACACAGACTCTTATCTAGTGTGTATCATTTTGTAAGAATTGAGTATGGTGTTGGGTATTGGATCTACATATCTAGTATACAGTATATCTGGACATAAATGGTTGTTGTGGACACTTAAACTATTATTGTCTTCTTTTGAGATATAGTATTTAACTTAGGTCTCATATAATATTGGAATAAATGGTTGTTGTGGACAATTAAACTATTACACTGCATTGAATCGATAGTGGAGGAGAATGATTTCGTCAGAGAGAAGGATGTCGAGCACTTGCGACATCTTCTTGAAGGTAAACTTGGGGATGCAGCATGGCAGAGTTTGATGGAATGCACCAATCCAAATATGGCTTACCAAGCATGGCGATACGAGCCAGAGGTAAATGCTGGTCGGTGTATGACTCATATTTTTTATTTTGTTATTGTTGAAGTGTAACTGCTCATGATTAGCTTTGCATCCATTGTTCACGTTTATTCTACTCGCCGACTCATTATTCGCAGTTTAGTACCACTTCAGTCTTTGAACTCGCTCTGTTAATCTATCATTTGTCACTAGAGTATTAAACTCTCTTGAGCTTTCTGTTTCATGGTACATATTAAAACAGAAAACACAATTCACTATACCTCACCACATAGTGGTCTAGGTGGTGTGAATCTATGGAAGCAACGTGGTTGTGACGTGGTGTGTTGTGAGTCTTTTTTCCTGAAATTATTGGGTGAAATTTGAGCTTAGGCTGGTGAAAAATAGAGAAGCTTTTCTGATAGGATTTCATGGGACACATGCAATGGTTGGGAGGGTATTGTAGGAGAGCAGGTCATTGGTTGTTTTTGCGAGGTATTCGATATTGAGGCGAGGAGCGTCTGGGATTTTAGATTGTACAACCATTTAAAGGAAGGAGGTAAGATTATTAAAAATTTGTGGAGGAAACAGAATTTGGTATCAACAACCAATATTTGTGTATCAACAATAGAAATTGACCTTAGTTTAGGGAGTCAACAACCAATGTATCTGTATCAACAATAGAAAAATGGTATCAACAACCAATGTTTGTGTATCAACAATAGAAAAATGGTATCAACAACCAATATTTGTGTATCAACAATAGAATTTGATCTTAGTGTTAGGAGTCAACAACAAATGTTTAGTTTAGGGAGTCAACAATCAAGGTTTGTGTATCAACAATAGAATAATGGTATCAACAACCAAGGTTTGTGTATCAACAATAGAAAAATGGTATCAACAACTAATATTTGTGTATCAACAATAGAAATTGACCTTAGTTTAGGGAGTCAACAACCAGTGTATATGTATCAACAATAGAAAAATGGTATCAACAACCAATATTTGTGTATCAACAAAAGAAAAATGGAATCAACAACCAATATTTGTGTATCAAAAATAGAAATTGATCTTAGTGTTAGGAGTCAACAACAAATGTTTGTGTATCAACAATAGAAATCGACCTTAGTTTAGGGAGTCAACAACCAAGGTTTGTGTATCAACAATAGAATAATGGTATCAACAACCAAGGTTTGTGTATCAACAATAGAAAAATGGTATCAACAACCAAATTTGACAAATATTTTTGAACTTTTGATTTTTTGGGTCAACAAATATTTTCAGTTGTTGACGCCTAATATTAATGGCGGCGGTGGCGGCAACAACAACAATGGTGGTGGTGGTGGTGGCGGAGTGGCGGCGGCGGTAACAATAGTGGTGGTGGTGGCGGCGGTGGTGGCGGCGGCAGAGCTGTTGGTGGTGGCGGCGAAATGAAATAATAGAAAAATCTATTTTTTAATGGATAAGATTTTTAAATGGAAAATAATATTGTAAGTGAGGGTATTAAGGTAATCTATCTTTTAATGGATAAGGTATTTAAATGATAGGGGTATTTATATTGTTGTATAAGGGTATATTTATTGGGGGTCAAAACTAAGGGTATTTAATAAATTTACCCAATTATCATTTGGTCCTAGGGTGATGTCATGGATGATGTAAATGTCATCTTGTAGTGGCAGAAATACCCTTATATTATTGTTTGGTCCTAGAAAATAATGATTTGGTCCTAAGGTGATGTCACAGTCTTTTTTTTCTCTCTCTCTTAATAAAAATAAATAAATAAAACTTAAAACTTAAATATTTTTTGAACCATATGTCTAAAAATGATAAATTTTATATATTCGGAAAGCCCTCGACGATAGCTTTCCAGCGAGTACCATTGTCGTTATGTTTCAGAGCTTTTAATTTTTGCCTTATTTTTTAGCTATAAAATGAACTATTATACGAGTTCATTCTACAAAATGAACTACTTTGATGAACTATTATACGACAAAATCAACTATTTTAATGAAGTATCATGCTAGTTAGTTCATTCCAAAAAGTGAACTCTTTGGATTAAATAACATACGAGTTCAGTCTACAAAATGAACTATCATACGACTTCATTATACAAAATGAAGTGGTATAATGAACTATTATTACGAGTTCATTATACAATATGAACACCTACCACGGGTTCATTCTACAATATGAACACCTATCACGGGTTCACTCTACAATATGAACTACCGTTTATAAGTTCATTTTATAAAATTAACTACCATAATAAACAACTATTACGAGTTCATTCTACAATATGAACTACCATTTTTAATTACTATTACAAGTTCATTTTACAATATGAACAACTATTATGAGTTCATTCTAAATTAAGAACATCTATCACGAGTTCATTCTTCAATATGAACTATAATAATGAACTACCATTGCGACTTCATTCTTCAAATTGAACAATTACTATGAGTTTATTCTACAAAATAAATTGCTAGTGTATACGAGTTCATTCTACGAAATGAACTGCTAGAACTAGAATGAACTACCATGTTACAAAATAGTGTTCATTCTCGGAATGAACTACTATTATACCGATTTTTTTTTTAAAAGCTCCAAAACATAGCGACAATGGTACTCGTTGGAAAGCTATCGTCGAGGGCTTTCCGAATATATAAAATTTATTAATTTTTGACATATATTTTGAGAGATATTTCATTTTTAAACTTTTAAATATTAAGGTGAGAAGAAGAGAAAAATTAGTAGAGAAAATAAACAAGAGAGAGAAACCATTCACGTGAGAGGAAAAATAAGAAAGAGAAAGGGTACTTTAGATATTTTAATAATTATGGACCAAACAGTAAAGGCGTTTGACCAAAGGACTAAACAGACATGGGCCTACCTAAAAAGGACCAAACGATATTTTTCCCTATGGAAAAAGCCTTTGACAGAGTTAACTGGGAATTTCTCCTCCAAGTTCTTGCTCAAATGGGATTCGGCTCCTATTGGTGCAACCTAATTCATCAATGCATCTACACCACTAGCATGGTTGTTCTAGTCAACGGATCTCCAGGAAAGTTTTTCAAACCTTCTAGGGGCCTAAGTCAAGGGGACCCTTTATCCCCATATCTATTTCTCTTCTGCATGGAAGCCCTCTCCAGATATCTGACACATGCTGAGACCCAACAACAACTTCATGGAGTCAAAATTTGTAAGGATGCTCCAACTATTAATCATCTCCTCTTTGCTGATGACTGCATGATATTCTGCAAAGCTAATATTCAGGAATGCAACAATCCTCATACATATCTTCAAGGAGTTTGGAAAATCTTCAGGCCAGCTAATAAACTTCTCAAAATCTGGCATTTTCTTCAGCAAGAGCACTGCTACAGATATTGTTGATAATATAAGTAATACTATAAAGGTTCAAAGGATTAACACATCTGATAAATACCTTGGTTCTCCTCTCTTCACTACCAGGAGTAAGATCCTAGCCTTCAAGCCATATGTTGACAAACTAAAATTCAGATTTGCTGGATGGAAGACAAATCTCTCAACTGCTGGGAAGATGATAATGATACAATTAGTAACCTCAACTATTAGCATATACCATATGAACTACTTCAAAATCCCAAAGGCTACTTGCAAGGAGATCAATGCAATTCAAAGAGACTTCTTCTGGAATAAAGAACAAGACAAATCAAAAAGAGTGTGTTATATATTTTGCTTGGGATGTTGTTAACAAACCCAAAGAGCTGGGAGGTATGGGTTTCAAGAATATGAATTTTTTTAACATGGCTATGCTTACTAAGATTTCTTGGAGACTAATCTCTGAACCAGATTCTCTATGGAGCAGCACCATGAAGGCTTCTCATTTCCCCAATACTGAAATCATAAGACTAGAAACCAAACAAAAAAACACAGACTCTTGGATCTGGAAAGAAATTCTGGAAGGGATAGCATTGCTACAGCATCATTACATTTGGAGGGTGGGCAATGGTTTGAAAATACATATTTGGACTGACAGATGGATCAATAATTTCTTTAGAAGACTCATAAAACCTACCCTTTTCCCAGAAAACCTCAACACTGTCAACCAACTTTTAAACACCTATGGGGATTGGGACATCAACATTCTAAACCAATGGTTCACACTTGAAATCAAAATCCTCATCCTTCAAACTCCTTATTACCTTACTGAGCAAGATGAAGTTGAATGGCCCCTCACCACCAACAAAAAAAATTCTGTCAAATTCCTATATGACAAGAAGATACAAGAGAAATATGCTATGGATATTCAAATAGCTCCCTGGAGTAAAATATGGGGTCTTGATACCAACCCTGCAATCCATTTATTCATCTGGAAATGTGCTCACAGTATTCTACCCACCAATGCCAAGACAGATAGCATCCTTCACTACATTGATCCAATATGCTCTTACTGCAAGAATGGAGTAGAAGATATAACTCATGTTTTATTATCTTGCCCTGCTGCCTCTGAAGTTTGGGAAAGGCTGTTTGGAGAACACCATAACCTCTTCACCAACTTCCACTCTTTTCATGATTGGCTCAACACCTGGTTCCATGCTGACAACATTAATACTAGATGGAATGAAACTTATGCCACCATATGCTGGTTAATATGGAAAGCAAGATGTGATTGGGTCTTCAGAAAGATTACCCCAACAGCCAATGTCACTGGTCAAGATATTACACAACACCTATGCAGTCATTCCAGGATTCACTTCAAACTAGGGCATATCATGAATAATCTTTATTATCAGTTCAACAATACCAACTCTTCTTAAGAGAACCATAGTCAACACAGACATATATATGATAAATTTGGATTCACTATTAGCATGCATGTTGATCCATATGATCTCTACCAGGCTACTAGTGATGCTCAATCTTATACTAACTACTCTCTTGTTGCTATGTCCTACTCAGGTTAATGTATGGGAACCAGAAAATACAAGGACTTTATGACTGGAATCAACAGAGCAGAAAGATCAAGTAGAGGAGCTCAACTAGCAATCATATGGGGAAAAACAATGCGGCAAGCTAACACCACCTTTGATGCTGAGTCTGACGATACTCTACAAGCCATAAAAGCTCAATACCAATGGGAAGTCCAACAAAGATTCAAAGGTCAAAGCACACATCAACAAGGCAGCAACACCAAAATAAAACCAATTGATTTTGTTCTAAGGAAGCTCTCTAGAGTAACTATTCAACAAAAATATGCAGCAATTAACTTAGCTAGACTGGCCAGACAGTCGTCTTTCTTCACTAACTCTATATGGAGAGGACATAACTTATCTACTATCATACATGCGTTACAAATTCCTCCAACTCATTTTGATATGAATTCCTGTAATAACATTACTTATATTTTGAGAACTGACCCTGTTGCTAGTGCTAGCACAGGCATCACAACGGATGTAACCGGGGGTAGGCACTCTATCTAGGTGCCGCTCCTCTCTTTTTCGTATAAAAAAAAACACATGTTTATGTCCGAAAATTACCCCAAACAGGGCTGACTGAAGTTCAAATTTATAAAATTTTCATCCAAGTTTTAACTACATTAAACTTCAACTAAGTCCAAATTTTATAAAATTTAACACCAAATAAATTAACCATCATAAAAGAAGATAAATATCAAGGCACTAGATAAAATTTGTACTGTGCGAGCCCCTTGCGGTATGTCACATGACTGATGATGACTCACATTTCTCTCGACTCTTTGACTAATGTGGACAAAACAAATATAAATATAAATATATGTGCAGGACTGGTTATAAATTTTGGGCCTCTCCATATTTTGGGCCTAGGGCGGTCGACCATCCCTCCCTATGCCTAAGACGACCCTGCTTCTAATATGATAGATCACACTCGGTCACAGAAATAGAGCAAGATATGGGCAAGTGTGTTATTTGCTAACTAGTTCCCAAAATTTATTTGCGTACACATAAGTAAAGAAAATCGAATCAGTCTTTTATATTTTTGTTTGTCTGGGTTGATTTTTTATTAACAAAGATATTATTTTTTTGTTTGTTTGGTTTAATAACAAAGATAATAATAATACAAATATAAGTACTACACATTATGATGTTTCACATGCGACTAAACTTAGACCTAGACCAGACGCAAAAAGGGCTTCAACGACTCATCTTTGGTTTGTGGTCAGCCGAGAAGCACCGTGATTAAAAAGTAGGTATGGTAAATATTATTAGACAATGTAATCAGATGTGACAACATGTCTTTTTTTGGATCGTGCATTTATCCATGAAAATTATCCGCTCAATAATGATTAGTATGCGGTCGGGTAAAAGTTTCACTCTTTCACAACTCGAAACCATCATTTTTGTGAGCCGATTTCAACTCCGATAAATATTATCCTCCAAGAATTTTATATTACAACAACCTAACTACATCCGATAAAACTTTTCTTACCCCCTTCAATCAATCTAGCCATGAGATACTATCAAAAATAGTTACACACACAATTAATCAATTATTTACACGCAAGTCCTCAATAAAAAAAATTTACAAGAAAAAGGGCAAATTCATTGAACATACACTCATCGAAAACATGAATGTTAGAGCATTGCTCGGCCGAACTCACAAGTGTTGATATCTAAAGCTTGTTGTCAAATTTAGTTGATCAAAACTATAGTTTGATTTCAAGTCTACATTTAGTCAAGTCTCGGATTAGGATAAAAGTGTGTAGTTGAGTGCCAGACATTACGTCCTTCTACCATTTGAAGGCGAAGATCAACCGAAGATTTTGGAGAACTTCATCAACAAAAGGTACGTGAAGACTGAACCACCTATTACTCAAGTTTCCACCTTTCTATCTATGAGTCATTGTCGCATGACTAAATAGGACATTACATGCATGACAGAAATTTCGGGTCAAGTTTATCTTGTTAATCATTTGACTAAGCTTAAAAACATTTTCTCATACTTGATGAATTTGGTTAAGAATAATTTATTGTGTATGACCTAAATTATAATTTAATATTTAATCAATTAAAAATAGGCTGGAACATTGATATGTGTCATTGATGTTATTCGGGAATGTTTCAAACTAATTATTAGAGAGATATCAAACTGCTGTAAATCTAGATATAGAAAAGTATGCATACCAACTAACATACTGGCAAAACTGTTATAGGTCTGGAGCCGCAGTACACATATCGACATAGCTATAGTTCGACAACGATTTTAGGGTACGCATACCCGTTATGCAAAGCCAAAAAGTTTTATGACTCGTGAACTTGAGATGGTACACATACCGGGTATAAAAACCAGAAAAGTTCTGTGACTCGTGAACTCAGGTTGGTACGCATACCCAGTATGCAAACCGAAAAGGTTCTATGAAATCCTGAACTCTTTTTTTTTTGTCTTGAAGGTATCCAAACCCGGTACACTTACCATGAAAAAATAATTCACGAACCGTATGTAGGTACACGTACTTACCTTGTCAAATATTTTCAGATGCATTAGAAATATTCCTATAAGATAATCGGCATTTGAACAACTCTCTAAAAACACTATCTAGACATATTTGATCACATTAAAACCTATAGTTGTGACCCAAGATTAAAGTCTTCAAGTGTTATATGAAAATGTTTAAGATTATAGTTTGTTCGGCTAGTTTCGGTTAACCTTTCATGAACAAGTCATTGTACACGGTTCGGTTATGGTTTACCCTAACCAATTCTGTTATGTTAATCTCAAGTCAAGTTTTTCATCTAACGGTGATTATTGATTGCTTGATTCCAAAGACACCTTAGCTTAAATCTAAAACAACCTTGACCTTGAAAGTCTATATAAGGAGAACCTAAAAAACATGGATTTTTGAATCCATGACACTATTCTTGTGTGTCCTAGTTATAACCTAGAGTCGTATTCTCCTTTAAACCTATTTAGGTTTAGCGACTAAAAAGAATTCACCTAGGGAATCATAAATCCAGGTCCAACGATCTTTATCTTGATAGTTCGTGTATCCTGATCTTGCTACTATTTGTTGAGACATTAGCTCCAACATGCGAGATAGATATAAATTGCATAGTTTCTTCATCCCATACTTTGTAATCCAAAGGTATATTCCTCGAGAATGATTCATTGTTTAAATCGGTGTAGGAATTACTTGTGAGGTGAATAATAATCTAGGATGCTCTTTGGGAGATATAAGTCAAGATTTTGAGGTTTGCTATACTTTGTCTATTAGAATCTATTTCCTATCTCACCTTGATCTTTGATCAGAATGGAAATCACATATAGGCTTATCTGTGGGAGACATATTTGTTTAAAGTCTTTAATTGAGTTGAAACAATTCTTAGGCTGTAAAGGATGTCAGCTAAGGGAATCAATTACGCGGAGTCTTGCAAAATTCAAGAGGTGTAAGGAGCGTGATTATAACTAAATTGTTGTGACGGTAGATTCGGTCTCAACTACATTCCAATCTGAAGTTTTGATAGTAGTCTCTAATATATGTAGTGGCTTAATATAGTTTGGTGTTCAAACCTGGACAAGGTCCCGTGGTTTTTTTGCAATTGTGGTTTCCTCGTTAACAAAATTTCTAGTGTCTGTGTTATATTTTTTTTCCGCATTATATTGTTTACCTTTATAATTAAAATATCACAGGTTGCATGTAAGTCAATCAAATTTGATATATCCATCCTTGTTTGTTGGATGCGACTTGGTTGATATTGTATATTGATATCTGGAATCATCCAAGAACTCTCAAGGTATAATCAGGTTCATAGACTTGTTCTGAATATATATTAATTGTGAGAGTAGGAGATATAAACTCTTGTTATAATTCCTGATTGAGATTCATTAAGTTGTAACTCTCAGAATTGTAATTGAGTTTAGTCTATACAGGTTGCCTAAGAAAAAGTTGGTGGTATATTTTGGTACCCCCGCATTTTCAATTAGTATCAGAGCAGACAAACACGTGAAAAACTGTTGCGAAAGATTTAGCGGAATATAGTGAAGCCAAGATAAATGCTGCAAAGCATAGTTATGGAGGATTAAATGCTACTATTCACGCCATAAGCCAAGATCTTCAGCACCATGTGACTTCGTGCACTAAGTCTAAAGATTCTTGGGATACCTTAGAAACCATATTTCAAGGATACCTCAGAAAAAGAATCTAGGAATCAAAACCTAAATTCTTACTGGGAAAATCTTCGTATATCTGATGAAGATTCGTTTGATGAATTTAATCAAAAGGTGTATGGAATTGTTAATGCATGTTATGCATGAGGCAAGATCAATCCCCAAAAGGACATTGTGATGAAAGTTCTCTTATCTTTACCAGCAAGATACGAGTCTAAAAAATATGTCATCATGGAAGGGAATACCTTTGCAACACTTTCCAGAAATACCTTAGTTGGAAAGTTAAAGATCTTTGATCATGAACTGCAATCCAAAGTCTAAAGGGATATTGCGTTCAAGGAACTGAAAAACACTAAAACTCCTAAAAGTGATAATGTTGACAACTCTGTGAATAATATTAGTTATTGATTATGAATTCTCAGATGAAGATATTGATAACTCAGTTTCATTGATCACAAGACAGTTTAGAGAACTTCTTAATAAGAGAAATAAATGGTTCACTAGGGAAAATACTCATACGTCAGCTAAGCTACATAATCGTGATCCTGTGAAAAACAGAGACTCTAACGATACTGATGATGAGGATATGCCACAGTGCTTCAAGTGTGAAGGGTTTGGTCACTTTGCTAATGAGTGTCCAAATCGGAAACAATACACTGGCAACAAGAGTTTTGATGCAATGCTTGATGAAACATCTGATTATTATGATTCCGAAGTAGATGATCAAGTATAACACTCCTGAGAGAAATTATCATTTTTTATGAATATAGCAATACCATATCAATCATAGTTCGGTTGATGATTGTTCATCAAAATCATTGGAGGATGTGATGGATTTTTCGTATACTAGTGAAAACTTTGTTAATGTTTCAGGTACCCTTTGTTTAGTTGTTAACGACGTTCCTGAATCAATCCTCAAACTGACATGTCCTTATTGTACCATTGAGTATCACAGACTCACACAATGTTTCAAGTACAAACAAAAACTAAGGTATGTCAACAAACTGCAATGGATGGCTAGTCGTTTGGAAAATGTGCTTAAACTTGTTCAAAAGTCCAATCTTGAGGTACGTAAAGTTAACTCTTCTTCTCCTAAAAGATTGAATGCTTCAAAGAAAAAGGTAAAATCTCTAATGAAGAGAAGAGTCAGGTCTAAACATACCGCAAATCTCTAAATGGTATTACAAATTCCGTGCAGAAAACTAGTGGTGAGCACTCTACTGCTCACCTCAACACAATTTAATTATGTTGAAAATTGTATCTTGTCTCGTGTTCCCTTAAAAGAGACAAGAACCGTGCACATTAGGCATTTGGGTCAAACTTGAATATTATTACTTGGATTTCCATCTCTTAATGTTCATTGATATAATGAGACTACTTACGTTGTATTGCCATCTTTTATGGGAATAACAATATTTTTTTTCGGGCCTTTCTCTATCAAGATAGTCCAGGATAATTTCATATGGTCATAAATAGGTTACAAAACTGATTCTTTATAAATATATTCTTATAAGCGCCATTTATATATAAATTGATGCTACAACTGTACTATTATGGGTATCGACATGTCGATATAATCAAGAATGACACAAATCAATTAAGGTTCTGATCAATCAACCAACATACCATCTTAATCTATGTCTTAAGTAATGGTATTGAAAAGATGATCTATGTAGAAAATTAAGGAAGGATAAAAGTGACATTTCATTCTTCTAAATTTGTATGTATTCTTGTAGTGCGTGAACTATTGTTGTTCTAAAACCCTACATGGTAAATATATTCTTCATTAAGAGTCATATCTCTTTCACAAGAAGTTTGCTTGTTGAGCAATATATTTGTGCTTTCATAAATCCATTTTATTCGTATAAATCATGGAGACTCCAAGTATAACATCTTCTCGTGAAAACTATGCTCTGATGATTGTTGATGTTCATACAACTAGAAAGTAACAAGAGATGTCATATAATTTTGATTCATCTATTAAAATAAAAATGAAGAATATGAAGAAACCTAGAGCTGACCGCTCCAATCATCAAAGGTTTGCAACTATTTTTGAAGAACTTAAGAAAACCAAGAAGGAAGTGCATGGACTGGAAGCGATTATACAAAAATCTCTTGATATACAAGAAGCACTTGTCAAACAACATCCTAATAGGTTTGAAGGAGTTAACTCTCTTATTCATGAACCATATGTTCCTATGCCTGTTGTTAATAAGGAGTTCGAAGATAATAAAAAAAATAAAGAATTTTAAGTACTAGGAAACTTCTTGTGAGAATTTATTTTTGTGTTCAAGAAGGATAACTAGGGTTTGGTATATCAAATATTATGAGTGAACAAGATATTTCCAATGATTTTCATCTTGCATGTTTTTAGATTTATTTATTTAAATTCTATAGATTTTGGAAGATGAACTTGCAGTATTTAATTATTATTATTGATTTTATGTATTACAAAGTCTTATGAGATATATGTGTCCTTTCCTTTTTGTGAATTGAACTGATATCTCATATATGCTCAAAAGTTAAATCTATTAAGTTTTATGAATTAAAAATAAAACAAGCTTTGTGAGAATTTTTCGCAGTGATCTACTCGTAGTCACACTCTTGTGTAATTACTGCATTATTCACTCTGTAAGATTTTCTTATGTTGAGTCATATCGATTGAATTATCTCTTTGTTCGGAACTGGCATTGAGATTAATTTATGTCGATGTTTAGGATACAAATCCATGTGATTGTTAATGTCCGACAAAATCCTTCTTTTTCCTTAAAGTAAGGTCACTCATGTTGTTCTCTTGGGAATGACATCAAATGGGGGAGAATTCTCAATTGAACTTGTGATTTATTGTTATATCTTTGCGGGGAGAGTGGACGTGGAATATAAAGGGGATTCTTGTATCTTAAATCTCCTAGATGAGACGCTAAGTATTTTATACTCTGTGATATCATCTAAATTAAAGTTGATATGTCTTCCTTTAAGTCTTGAAGCATTTGTTTTGATAGATTTCATTATGATCCCATAGTTTTAGTACCTTTGCCAACTTTTATTGACAAAAAGGGGAGAATTAATTAGTAGTTTCTCACTACATACATATGGTTTACAGATCATTTTGTAAGGGGGAGCGAATCAACATCTATAGGTTTCACCTATTATAAAAAAGATGTAAGTATTGACTAAGGGGGAGAAACATATCACCGTAGTATTACTTAGAAGTTTTGATACAATTGATTTTGGAGAAGATAATAATATTATGTTTCTATATAACGACGATTGAGAATATTTGTTTTCAAAGTTGTTATCCCTATGAATATTCAACAACGATGATGATGAGTTGAACACGTTTAGAATCATTACAACTTGAAGTAACGAAGAATTCAATGAGTTGAGGAATCAAGGAAATCAAGCACGATGGATTCTGGAGTTTGAAGCTTTATTTTTTAATCCATATGTATTGATAGTTTTTTCACTAAAATTGACAAAGGGGGAGATTTTCATAGCATTGCTCGGTCGAACTCACAAGTGTTGTTATCTCAAGATTGTTGTCAAATTTAGTTGATAAAAACTATATCTTGATTTCTAGTCTACATTTAGTCAAGTCTCGGATTAGGATAGAAGTGTGTAGTTGAGTACCTAACATCACTGTTTTATACTAATTGCAGGCGAAGATCAACCGAAGCTTTTGGAGAACTTCATCAACAAAAGGTAAGTGAAGACTAAACCACCTATTACTCAAGTTTTCACCTTTCTATATATGAGATACTATCACGTGACTAAATAAGATATTACATGCATGACAAAAATTTCAAGTCAAGTTTATCTTGTTAATCATTCTCGAATATGTTGACTAAGCTTAAAAACATCTGTTCATATTTGATGAATTTGGTTAAGAACTATTTATTATTTATGACCTAAATTATGATTCATGATTTAATCATTTGAAAATAGCCTGGAACAGTGATATGTATCACTGATGTTATTCGGGAATGTTTCAAATTGATTATTAGAGAGATATAAAACTACTGTAAATCTGGATACATAACAGTATGCATACCATCTTACATACTGGCAAAACTATTATAGGTCCGGAGCCGCAACACACGTATCGGAGTAACTATAGTTCGACAACGACTTTCGGGAACACATACCTGGTATGCAAACCTAAAAAGTTTTGTGACTCATGAACTTGGGATGGTACACATACCCGATATACAAACCGGAAAATTTCCGTGACCCGTGAACTCAGGTTGGTACGCATATCCAGTATGCAAACTGAAAAGGTTCTGTGAACTCATGAACTCCTTTTTGTCTTAAGGGTATCCAAACCTGGTACACGTACCATGACAAAATAATTCACGAACTGGATGTAGGTACACGTATTCAAGATTAAAGTCTTAAAGTGTTATATGAAAATGGTTAAGTTTATAGTTCGTCTGGCTAGTTTTGACTAAACTTTCATGAACAAGTCATTGTATACGGTTCGGTAATGGTTCAACCCAAAAAGAGTGTATGTTCTGTTACGTTAATCTCATGTCAAGTTTTTCATCTAACGGTGATTATTGATTGCTTGATTCCAAAGCTACCTTAGCTTAAATCTAAAGAAACCTTGACCTTGAAAGTTTATATAAGGAGAACCTCAAAAACTGGGATCATTGAATCCCTGACGCTATTCTTGTGTTTCCTAGTTGTAAACTAGAGTCGTCTTCTCCTTTAAACCTTTTTAGGTTTAGCGACTAAAAAGACTTCACCTAAGGATTCGTGAAGCCATGTCCAACTATCTTTATCTTGATAGTTTATGTATCCTGATCTTGCAACTGTTTGTTGAGCCATTAGATCCAACGGGCGATATATATAGAAATAACAAAGTTTCTTCATCTCAGACTTTGTGATTCCATAGGTATATTCCTCGAAAATGATTCATTGTTGAAATCGAAGTAGGAATTACTTAAGAGGTATATAATATTCTAGACTACTGTTCGGGAGTCATAAGTCTGGATTTTGAGGTTTGCTATACTTTGTCTATTACAATGGATTTCCTATCTCACCTTGATCTTTGATCAGAATGGAAATCACATATAGGCTTATTTGTGAGGGGACTTTGTTTAAAGTCTTCAATTGAGTTGAAGCAACTCTTAGTCTATAAATGACGTCAGCTAAGGGAATCAATTGCACAGAGTCTTGCGAGATTCAAGAGGCATAAGTAGCGCGACTGTAACTGAATCGCTATGATAGTAGATACGGTCTCAACTACATTCCAGTCCGAAATTTTGATAGTAGGCTTGTGTCTGTAGCGGCTAAATTGAGTTTGGCATTCAAATCTAGACAAGGTCCGAGGTTTTTATGCAATTGCGGTTTCCTCTTTAACAAAATTTATAGTGTCTGTGTTATTATTTTTTTCTGCATTATGTTGTTTAACTTTATATTTGAAATATCACAGGTTGTACGTAAGTCAATCAAAGTAGATATATCCATCCTTGTTTGTTGGATACGACTTGATTGATCTTAGATATTGACATTTGGAATCATCCTAGAACTCTCACGGTATAATCAACATCGACTTGTTCCGAATACTTATTGATTGTGAGAGTAACATATATAAATCTCGTTATAATTCCTGATTAATATTCATTAAGTTATAACTCTCGTAATTATAATTGAGTTTAGTCCATACAGGTTGCCTAAGAAAAAGTTGTTGGTGTATTTCGGTACCCTTGCATTTTCAATGAGAGCTAAAAAAGAAAATATAGACACAAAGAAAAAGCAACATCGACTAAGTGACGCCAGTGACATCTTCCCAAGTACAAATCAAGGTGCTTAAAGATAAATCTTTAAACAGAGAATAATATAAAGACCAATTATATAATGTACATTTAACACCAATGATTAATTTATCAATATCATTTCGTTTACGCTTATGAAGTATGCAATTATGCTCAAGCCAAATATTCCACCAAATTGCAAAGGGGAGCAGACTCCAAACTTTCTTGATCATATTGTTACTCCTTTTGTTAGACCATTCCCAAATAGTAGCCTTGATGTTATCCACAAAAACCCATCTGATACCAAAATTGTCTAAGAAATAGTTCCACAATTTCCTTGTTTCTGTGAAATGTAGAAAGCAATGATTATGAGATTCCCTTCCATTAGTACATAGTAAGTATTAACTAGAGTCGACCTTCCCTGTATTAAAATTCTATTGTAAACTTTTATTTTTGTTTGTTTTTATTTATTTTTTTTGACATGAAGAAAATTTAAAATAGGGACACCATTATAACATAAAGCCCAAATCAAAAAAGAAACTTTTAACAGGACTTTTGGATTCCAAACTTGTTGATGAGGAAAGCCCAAAAACCCATCAACATCCAGAGATTTGTAACAGTTGGTGACTGAAAAATCATTACCCAAGTCCCATGATCTTCTATCTTCATTAAAGTAGTTAAGGATCATGACCAGCAAGTCCCCCATTAACTCTAACGTGTTAGCCATATCTCATGCTTCACGCTCATCCAGATTTCTCTTGAAATTAAAATTCCAAGACACCACGTCTCCCTCAGATGATGACTTTGATCTTGAAATCTTATAAATTTCCGGAAAAATCTCTTTAAATATTGCATTTCCTATCCACTGATTATTCCAAAAGGAAAAACTGTTGCCATTATTCAAAAGTAGACTTCTACTTTCCAAGATATATTATCTAGACTTAAGAGTATCAGTCTATAAACTATGTCTCATGAGAATTGAAATAGAAATACGAAAGAAATAATTTGACATACCTCCAAATTTCTCATTGACAATCTTTCTCTACATGACATTTTTTCCAGTTCCATAATCGCCAGGTCCATTTGGGTGGAGTGCTTTGTTCACCAGCTTCAATTTCTTAATACCTATCCCACCTCTTGCTTTAGTAACAAGAACTCTAGACCAAGCCACTCAACTTCGTATCCTTGTTGTAGAAGAACCGCAAATAAAATTTCGAATGATTTTCTCTATTTCCTTTGATATAGAGGCATGCATTTGTAACATTGAGAGATAGTATACCGGGATGCTAGCACTGACATTGTTAATCATGATAAGTCTTTTACCTTTTGATAAATATCTCCTTTTCCAAATGCTTAACTTCTGCTAACACCATGTGTATAATGACATCCCCAAAAGACTTACATTTTGATCTAAGGAATGCAAAGATAATTGAGCAGAAAATTAGCAAACTGACAACCAAAAAGATCAGCACAGTCAGTTGCATTATGATCATCCCCGATGCTTACAATTGTACTCTTACGGAAGTTCTCCATTAGCAGAGACTTGGAGTCCTCGACAAGTAACTGCACCACTATGTACCATTTATTTTCATTCTGAAATGACAAGGGCAATGCTCTAACACATTCTAAACAATCGAAACTTAAAAAGTAAATTTCTCTAAAACTGTCTAGACACATAAAATATTTTCTGGGACTTTCATGACATTGGAATATGACTCACCATTTCCCAGTTTAGATCTAGACATTTTTAAAGCAGTATTTTCTCCATGCTTGTTTAAAAAACTGCTCGAACTTTTACTCACCTTTTGTGTTTTTTACCAACACCCCACGATTACCCTCGCAAATTTACCATAGTCGGTTGTCCACTCTAGCCTAGTGAGTAGTGACTCAAACAAGTACCAAAGATTTGGACCCCACCCCCCTTCATGTTCGGTGAAATGAGAACATAATTACCCACTAACCCCTCTCAACAAGCGATTCATTTCCCTGCATAACTCAGTCTCTTATAAACCCTAACCTACATTGATTTTCTAAGATCTCTGTAAACCATCCTTGCGAATCCTTATTTATTCCAATCACAATTTGTTGTTATTATCATGGAATATTTCAAGGATATCCCTGCGGAGATAACATTAGAGATTTTAACTCGTCTACCAACGGAATCGATTCTTGAAAGCAAATTAGTATGCACTGATTGGAAAAGTCTTGTTGTTCGCCATCCATCATTCCCCAAGATGCACTTGTGTCATCTCTCTAATCATGATTTTGATTCCGGTAAGTTACGGTTCATTGCTGTAAAACAATGAATTAGAAAAGAGTTCTTGAATTAATGAAAGATTTTCAGATAGATCTTTATAAACTGTCTCAGACAGTATTTGTATGAGAGAGAGACAGGCATTTAATAAAATTGTATTGGTAACTGACTGACCAATCAAGTCAAGTCAGAACAACATGACCTTGACTTGATACACAACAGTTTTAACACACCCCTGCAAACTGATACAGGCAGACTGTGAAGTTTGAAAAACTAAAAAACAGCAAAGTACAAAAGCTGTCAGCAAAGTACAAAAGCTAAAAGAAAAACTCTCTCTCAAAAGCTAAGTAACTGGAGCATCCAAGAGTAAATGAAGCAATCTGGAGTGAGCTGGAAAGCATAGACCCTTTGTGAATATATCATCTATCTGCTCTTCACTTGAAACATGAGAAACCACAAGAAATCCAGAATCCACCAGCTCCCTGACAGTATGATATTCAATCTCTATATGTTTTGTCCTGGCATGAAAAACAGGATTTGCAGATAAGGCAATAGCACTGGTATTATCACAGTTCAGCTGTACTGGTAATTGCAGAGGTACATGTAAATCATTCAATACATAAGAAATCCATTTAAGCTCAGCAGTAGAAATAGAGATAGCTTTATATTCTGCTTCAGCAGAGGACTTGGAGACTGTAGGTTGCTTTTTAAAAGACCAAGATATAAGAGATGAACCTAAGAACACAGCATATCCACTGGTAGATCTTCTAGTGTCAGGGCACCCAGCCCAATCAGAATCAGTGTAAGCTTTTAGTGAAGTTATATCACCAGAATGAATAGTAAGACCTTGACCAATACTTCCCTTTAAGTACCTGAGAATTCTCTTGACAAGAAGAAGGTGGCAGTCTGTTGGGGCATGCATAAATTGACTGACATAGTTAACACCAAAGCATATGTCAGGTCTAGTATGAGTGAGATACTGTAATCCTCCTACAATGGTTCTATACTCAAGGGGATTCTCCAATAAGGTACTATCATGAATAGAAGCTCTATGTGTCTTAGCTACTGGAGTATCACATGGTTTGCAGTCTAGCATGTTGGCTTTTTCTAAAAGTTCCAAAGTATACTTCTTTTGTGTTAAGACTAAAAAATTTGAATGTCTCACAGCTTCAATACCCAGAAAAAAATTCAGATTTCCCAAATCTTTCATAGCAAACTCAGTCTTTAGAGAAACAATAAGTTTGTCCATTAAGGACTCAGAGCTGCCAGTTAAAATTATGCCATCCACATAAAGAAGTAAAACCAAAATATTTGCCCCAGAATGAAGAACAAACATTGAGTGATCATTCACAGACTTGACAAAACCAGCAGACAGTAAGAAAGTGCTAAACTTGGCAAACCATTGTCTTGGCGCTTGTTTTAAGCCATATAGACTTTTCTTTAGATGACATACATAATCTGGAAAATGTGGATCTACAAATCCTGGTGGTTGTTGCATATAGACATTTTCATGTAACTCACCATGAAGAAAGGCATTTGACACATCTAATTGTTTGATGTGCCAATTGTAAGTGACAGCTAATGTAAGAACAATCCTGAAAGTAGTGGATTTAACTACAGGACTAAATGTCTCTGTATAATCTATACCATCTAGATGATCATATCGTTTTGCAACGAGCCTCGATTTAAATCTATCCACAGTGCCATCTGCCTTTAGTTTAACTCTATAAACCCATTTACAGCCTAGAATGTTCATATCAGATGTAGGCTTTACCAATTCCCATGTTCCATTATTATCCAAAGCAGTTTTCTCTTCTTGCATAGAAACTAACCACTGTGGAATTTTAGCAGCTTCTTTGAAAGTTCTGGGCTCAGGGTGACTAGTAAGAAGAGAAGCAAAGGCAGAACAAATTGGATGCATAGCAGAAACATGAGCAAGATGATCAGGGAATTGTTTTGGTTTTGAAATGCCATTGCTAGATCTAGTAACAATAGAAGTAGAAGGAGATGAAGGTAAAATTGAGGTGCATTCTTCAATAAAGGAAGAGGAGGAATCTGAAGATAGAAAGTAAAAATTGGACTCATCAAAAATAACATGACGAGAAATATGTGTTTTCCTAGAAATAGGATTGAAGCACTTATAGCCTTTATGGAGAAGACTGTAACCAATGAACACACATTTTGCAGATTTAGGAGATAACTTATCTGCTCTAGAATGACCTAAGAAGGGATAGCAAACAGAACCAAAAACTCGTAAAAGAGAATAATTTGGAGCAGAATGAAACAAAACTTCAAAGGGACTTTTATAATTCAAGAGCTTAGTGGGAGTAATATTAATGAGATAAGACGCAGTAGAAAAAGCATCAAACCAAAATTCTTTAGGACAAGAAGCTTTGAAAAGAAGTGAATTTCCCATTTCAGTGATATGACGATGTTTTCGTTCAGCAAGTCCATTTTGTTCAGGTGTCTTAGGACATGATATGCGAAGCTGAATTCCATGAGAGACAAGAAAAGATTTAAAAGGACCTTTTACTAACTCAGAGGCACCATCCGTTTGAAAAGAAATAATTTTGCTGGAGAATAGATTCTCAGTAAGGTTTTTGAAATGAGAAAAACATTGGACAGCCTCAGACTTTTGTTGCATTGGATAAATCCAAGTAAATCGACTATAGTCATCAATGAACACAATGTAATACATGTATCCAAGCAAAGAAGAAACAGGGGAAGGTCCCCACACATCACAGTGAATAAGTGAGAGTGGAGTGAGAGATTGAGAAGTGGATGAAGAAAAAGGTAATCATTTACTTTTTTAAAGTTGACAAGATTCACATAAGGAAGTCAAGGGAGATGAATTTAGAACAATATGATTGGAATCATGCAAAAGTTTAACAATGTGATGAGATGGATGACCTAATCTATCATGCCACATAGTAGGAGAAGCATATAGAGTAGATGTTAATGAGTAATGAGGAAAAGAAAATTTATGAAGATGTGAAATGGGATACAGATTATTGATCATAGAACCCTGAGCCAAAAGAGTATCATGTTTCATATCCCTAATTTCATATCCATATGGATAAAATTTGAAGTAACAATTGTTATCTCTAGTGAACCTAGCAACTGATAACAAATTATGTTTCATCATAGGAACATGCAGAACATTCTTCAACATAAAAGAAGCATGTGATTTATCTAAAGTTGAAGTCCCAGTTGAGGAGATTGTTAAACACTTACCATTGTCAACTAGAACTTTCTCCTTGCCAGCATAAGGAGACGCATGTTGCATTAAGGTGTGATCTCCAGTCATGTGTGTAGTAGCTCCAGAATCAGATATCCAAGTAGATCCGAAGCACGGAACCAGAAGCACCAGAATTTGGAGAAGGATCACTCATGGTAGGATTGTGCATTGTCATACTCGAAAAAGCTTGATCCATAGTGGTTATATTTGCATAAGGACTCATGTATTGAAAATCATCTTCTTTAGAAGCAAGATGAGCAGAATGATTGTTGTTTTGCTTCTTATCTGGAGCATACCTATAATAACACCTAGTTGCAAAATGACCATATTTTCTGCATATTTGACATTCAACTTTGGAAAAATCTATTTGAATTCTTCGACCACCAAAAGTTGAAGCAGCACCCATGTTTGTAGGTCCACCAGAAAACCCCCCAGAATAACTACCTTGTGAATGTGAACTTGAAGAAGAACCATTCTGAAACTGACTATTGGCAAAACTACTTGAATTGAATTTTGGTTTATTTTTATTACCACCACCACCAAAGTTATTGCCATTTCGATTTGTAAAAAAGTGAAGGATGTTGAGGATCAAAATTACTAGACATATCTTGCTCTTGATCAAGAAGCCACGCTCATGATTCAATAGTCGAGGTTTAAGCTCAAAGCAAATGTGAAGGGTGTTTCTCTATTGTTAGAGATATGACAAAATTGTCATATAGTCGACCCAAACCATTAAGAACATACATAGTAAGATCTGTTTCACTAACTCTTTCACCTATTGCCGCAAGAGAATCAGCCAGTGTTTTAATAGTTTGTAGGTAAACAAGAATTGACAAATTTCCTTTTCTAATGCCACTCAACCGATTACGAAGCATATTTCTACAAGCAGAAAATTGATTTCTAAAGCTAGTTTCCAAGTAAATCCATATTTCCCTAGCTGAAGAAAGACCAAGAATATCACCTGAGATGGTATCTGTAAATGTAGCTTTGAAACAACTCGCCACAAATCGATCAACCTTGCGCCAATATAACCATCTAGGATTGACAACAGCAGATCCATCAACAATTATTTCTCGAGGTGGTTCATGAATTTCACCATCAACATAGCCAAACAAATCAATTGATATTAAAATAGTCTCAAATTGATCTCTCCAAATCAAGTAATTATCATGACCTAGTTTAGCAGAAACGAAATTAGTAATATTGGTGAAAGGTAAAGAGAATTGAAGAGGGGAATCTGTTTGAGTTGCATCGGAATGATTGGATTGCGTTCCCCATGGATTTTGAGTGAAATTGTTGACATTATTGTGAACACTGTTGAGATTGTGTTGTGCCATACTTCGAGTATTTACCATTGAAGAAGAATGAAACAAGAAAATGATGAAGTAAATCAAGAAAATCAAGAACTGATACTAAGATGAAAGATTGATGTTTAATTGATGTTAAAAATGATGTTGAATTGATGTTGAATCACAGATATTGAATCAAAGATAAATGTTGAGTGAATGTAATGATGTTTAATTGATTGTAGATGAACATTAAATTGGATCGATCTTTGGTATCTGATACCATGTAAAACAATGAATTAGAAAAGAGTTCTTGAATTAATGAAAGATTTTCAGATAGATCTTTACAAACTGTCTCAGACAGTATTTGTATGAGAGAGAGACAGAGACAGCTGTATTGGTAACAGACTGACCAATCAAGTCAAGTCAGAACAACATGACCTTGACTTGATACACAACAGTTTTAACAATTGCTGTGACTCGTGATAACAAATTTCAGTACTTTGAGTATAATCAGGCTGATCAGTTAACAACAACACCCATTGAGAGGATCAGAAGGATTAATTTCGATCTTCCATTTCAGAATCTAGAATTTGTTGGTTCCTGTAATGGGTTGATCTGTTTTTCTTTTGCATTTGGACCTTTTTGTATATATAACCCCATTACGAGAGAATCTGTTTTTCTTCCTCTAATTAAGGAAGATTGCGATGATAAAGTTTCGGATTTTATTTCGACAAGCGGATTTGGTTATGTTTCTTCTACCAATGAGTTTAAAGTTGTAGCAGTAACATTACCTCGGAAGACCAAGTTTTATCATGTCTACATATACACTCTAGGCAGTAAGAATGGATGGAGAAAACTTGGAATCTTCAATGATGAATCCAATGATGATTCATCCGACAAAGGTTGGGGAAAAGGTACGTTTGCCAACGGTGCTCTTTACTGGTTGTCATTTAATTCAGATTGGATGTTGGCAGCGGATTTGGCTGAGGAAAAGTTTTGTGAACACTTCGCACCACCTCCTTTGCCACGAAACAGGAATTTGAATACAATAGGGGTTTTGGATGGGTTTTTGTTCTATGCTGTTGGGATGGTTGCTGAAAGAGACCGAAGATGTTATCATGTATGGTTACTAAAAAACAAGAATGACAATCTTGATATAATAGAGCAAGGGAAAGATCAGTCATGGGTTTGGAGTAAAGATGTTAGGATTGATGGAAGCAATATGTTTGCCGTTACGAAGACTGGCGATGTTTTAACTTACGCTGATAATTATCTCAACATTTACGACACAGAAGCTTTAACCTCGAAAAGGCTTGTGGATTTCAAAGATGAGATTCTTCACGTATTCCCTCACAAGGATTCCTTAGTTTTGTTGAAAGAATTGGGTGAAGAAGATGTGAAGATGATGGAGGCTGATGATCAACCTTTAAGGCAGCTATAGGAGGATGGGATTCCTACATGCATACTTGTAAACTGGTAAACTTCGTTGAATTTCATATTGAAATATTTGATACCTACCTGTTAAATATGTAGTGTTTAACTTTGAGTTATATAGTATGTACTTCTGAAACGTTTTTGTCCTTGGAATTAAATCGGATGCATGACAATGTTTAACTGCATGACTTCCTAGATGATATGATGTTACCGTTAATTGTTGAATCTGATCGGCATAAAAACACTACCTGTTAAATATGTAGTTTTTAACTTTGAGTTATATATGTATTTTGTATCTCAGTCAGAAACATTTTTGTCCTTGGCATTAAATCGAATGCATGACGCATGCTTTCCTAGATGATAATGATGTTACTGTTAATTGTTGAACCTGATCGGCATAAAAACAATGATGTCTTGGCGAGAGTTCATTCCACGATCCCAGACTCTTGAGTATGAATCATAGTTGTCCCTTCCCTATTTCCGAACCAGTTTTTTGTTCAAATCATATTGCATTGTTGCTGCTGAACTCGATTCTCTACCATGTTGTTGGAAACTTATGTCCGGTATTCAAGCCCAACTTAAAGTCATCAGATGTTTTGCATTGGTGAATTTGGAAATCCTACCACATTTAAGTTTACAGTGAAAGCCATTAAGTTACAATTTTCTGGGTATTTTCTGTCCAACTGTAATGCTCCCCAAAAGTTATATCTACAATTTTTCATTACCAACATTTCGAAACTATTGCTTAGACTAAATGGGGAAACTAGAGCATTACATACATCAGCCTTAATTTAGTTTGGAAACAGACAAAACACTTAAGTGGGATGGAGGACCATGTAATGGGATATTAATGTGATCAGTACTTAAATAGTTGTCATCAGGAATTTTGTCCTTGACCAATTGACTTGGCTCTTTTTTGCATCACATACATCATTTTCATAATTATCTTCGTTTCTTCATAATCTTTTTTCTGCAATACAGACTAATTTTAAAGGTAACTGGTGCAAAGAGACCAAGTTGGCATAGATACTTTGTTTGTGTTTTTGTTGTTTGTTTCTTCGATCTAATAGTACACTAAGTCCATGCAGAGATGGTATAGTCTCATTTCTTTTTTAAATTCTAAACTTGTTCTGGAAACTCTCAGGTGGCATATGCAAGGTTCCTGGCTGCTGCAACAATTAGTGATGTGCTATTAGATAAAGGGTTGGGGATTTCTTTCAGATGAGGACAGGGGAAGCGTGATAGGTGCACAACATTTTTGATATATTTATCAGAATGTAATGTGTCCTACAGTAGGTTGTTTAGTTAGGTTTCTGATGCATTTTTTTAATCTGTTGGATCTCAGTTAGAACTTGACATATACGTCTTTTCCCTTTTTCTTTGAACATGTATTAATGTTTTAGCCTCTGAATGATATGACTGGAGGAGTAGTAAAAGCTGTATCACTGAATTCCGTAATTCTTTGCTAAGATATCTATCTTTGTAACTACTGCAAGCAACCTAGTTCACTGTCTTCAAATAATGCCGCCCAATTGTAGTCTGCTATTGAAACAGTCAGTGTGTATAGGAACTAGCTAACATACTTTTGTTGCAACCACTGCAAGGTGTCTGAAAGGCATTTTTGAATGTGCTCTGCACTTTTGTATCTTAATACCTCGTTGAAGTCGACATTACATTGTCAACTGTTCCAATTAGTGATGGAGTAAACTTATGTTGGGGAATCGGGGCAGGATTTCAGTTATGTTACAGAAATTTTGCAGTGTTCTTTAAAGCAGAACACTAAAATATTTCTTTATTCTCAGAGTCAAAACAACGAGAAAACGGAAGTCAGATCAAATTAGCTAGAATCAAATTATTTGTACCCTTAAGTAGTGCGAAACTAAATCTTATGTTGTAAATTAAATCATAAGTTTTTTACTTGGACTAAACACTAAGTCTAAGTTCTCGGCAGCTGTAGAAGTGTGCAGTGTAGTATCGGACTAAATTAGTTTTAATCTGACAATTCTTGAAAGACCAAAAAAGCCTAACTGTCACCCGTGATTTTATCATTGGTAACGATGCCGCCTTTGGTCCAAGATGCTCTAATCCTGCATCACCCAAACTTTAAAATGAACGTTAATTTCAGCAATTGCACCTAGGCACCCTTCCAATAAGCTCACAGTTATGAGCACATGCTTAATCTCTGAATGTTCTTTTGGTAGTTGCCATTCTTTGAATTTCTCGTGGCAGGTACATAAAGACATCATTAACTTGGATGAGTCTTTGGGACTTGTTCTGACAAACCAGTGCATAGCTCATTAACATTTAACAAGCATCCCATTTTCTCGCTTAACAGGAAACATGTAAGGCACAGTTTAACTGCTTCTTTCATAAATTTGTTCTTAGAATATAGACGTCGGCAAAAACATTGTACCAGAACTTTTGTTTTTCTTTCTCTTTTTGTCCCAATAGAAGTAAATTTTATTTATGCAAAATGCGACTACACGAGGTACAAGCCTATGAAGGCTATCAGAGGCAAGGATGAAATCTAGCCCAATCTGGTGCAGAGTGAATCCTGTGTCGAGGTGTGTATGCCAGAGGTGGATGGCATATCCACACCTTTGTTGGCCAAGGCATCTGCAGATTGGTTTTCTTCTCAATAGGTTTGACCAATCTTGGCATGTGGGACAGACTGTAACAGGCTTGTGATGTTCACAAATCAGATGGTGAAGGTGGGTAATTTCCAATCTACAGGCCTCTCATAGCCCAAAGAATATAGCATATGCTTCAGCCACCAACTCCTTTGTGATTCCCGAAGAAATTGACGCAGCTGTACCAGTGTGATCTGACAGGATGAAGGAATTGCCGCAAGTCAGAACTAGAAGATATAAAGATAAAAGAGAATTCTATTATTGAATGGGATATTTTACATTGAGAACCCATAGGGTATATATAGCGATACCGTAACTTGGTATGCAAGAATAATACTTGTAAATCAATTCATACTAAATATACCAAATACTAAATATAACCCTAAATACTAAAACTTTCCATATAATTTATTATTACCAATCCTATACTCTAACACCCTCCCTCAATCTCATGGGGATTGCAAATCACATGAGATTGGCCTTGAAAGTTGTTGATGAAGTGCGGTGCCAATAAACGCCCGAGAAATATAAGAAGAATCACGTCACCATTAAAAAGAATACTGATTAGGAGAACCGCCAAAGTAGCGATAATAACAGAACCATTGACGGAGCATATAAGAACCATCGATAAGAGAAAAGAGATAATACCCTGCAAAATTGGGATTAGAAAAGTTGACGAAGAATGGATATGATGGGTGTTGGTTAGGATTAAGTGGCTGTTGGGCTCGGGGGCTTGGAAAGTGGGATTTTGACGGGACATGGATTTGGTTGACTTTTTCAAAGTGTAAAGGAAAACAAAGAGAATTGGAGGTTCGTGGTTTCTGCCAGAACAGTTCGGAACAGTAACTAAAAGATAGATTAGAAAAGAATTAATGGGTGAAGCCTTGGTTTGGTTTAATGTTTTACAGTAAGGTAAAAGAATAGAAAAGAAAAAAAAAGATTGATAGATGGGATTAATTAATTGATCGGTTGATGAGAAGAGTGGGGGTACTTAACGTGCCAACGTGGAGAAAGATAGAAAAGAAAGGAACAACAGAAAGACAAAAGAGAAGATGGGGTCGGACTAAAACTCTAAAAGGAGAAGAAGACGTGGCGGTGGTGGTAGGAAATTAGGGGAACAAACGTTTTTTTTTTTTTTTTTTTTTTTTGATAAACCTAAAAAATAAAATAAAAACCTAATAAGAAAAACTAATCATATTGCAGCGGAGGAAAGATCCGGCGGACGGTAGCATTGGAGGCTACCGCCGCCGGTTAGAAAAGAAAACGAGGTGGGCAACAGGTCCGGATCGAACCCGCTGATACCAAGTTAGAACTAGAAGATATAAAGATAAAAGAGAATTTTATTATTGAATGGTATATTTTACATTGAGAACCCATAGGGTATATATAGCGATACCGTAACTTGGTATGCAAGAATAATACTTGTAAATCAATTCATACTAAATATACCAAATACTAAATATAACCCTAAATACTAAAACTTTCCATATAATTTATTATTACCAATCATATACTCTAACACCGCAGCTGTCATTGGAGTTCTAGTGTGATTTGGCAGGATGTATCCATCCCCAGCTCTGAATGGAAACCGCGTACCGAGCCATCTGTGTTCAATTTTACTAATTGGTGAGAAGGTGGGTACCAAATGCACCAAAATGCAAGAAAGTGGCTTGGATAGGAGGGGGTGAAGAAACGACATATCTGTAGGGAGTAGGGGTGAGCAACGGACGGACGGTTGCGGATTAGGGGTCACCCGCAACCGAACCGTCAAAGTTACGGATTTGAAAAATGGAACCGTGACCGGCCCAATCAACCACGGATTTATCCTCTGCGGATCTGCAGATTGTACGGGCCGGTTGCGGATTATCCACGGTTTAATCAAAAAAAATAAAAAAATAAAAAGTATAGACAACTCAATAATTTTGCACAGTTTAGAGATTGAAATCCACTGTGAACAAAAATCAAAACTATTCCATATGAAGAATCAATGATTTGTAAAGACTGGATGATAATACAATGACTTACAACCCAATATTATAACGAGGGTTGATGTGTTTTCTACGAATTAAAATAAGATCGACGATGAAAACCAAAAATTGGTTTCTTCATAATTACAAGATCATCTTCCTCATCCAAAGCCATGATGATCCCTTATGCTAATCAACCTAATTTTATACATGAAACTTACTCACCCAAAATTAAGTACTGCATAGGATATAATAACCTAACACAAGCAGAATCAATATTTGGGCAAAACCAAGCTATAAAAAAATCTTTAAACTTCAATCATTCCTACCCGTAGTATTCTATGGAGCAACTTGAATATTACCTTCTACATCAGTAGATCAATTTCAAGTAATTGAAACAAATCATAGAAAATCATCAATTTTTGATTTCTGATGTCTTCATGAAGATGATAGCCTCTTTTTTAATCTCTATTCTTATTCTTCTCTAGATTCATTTTAAATACCTCCAATTGATGTTGCAGAGATGATTCCAAAGATGAAAGAATAATAAAAACAAAGTTTAGGAAGAAGGAGAGTTAGATCCATGAGAGAATACAAGATAGAAAGAAGTGGATGAACCATTCAGTTTTTTTTTTTTTCTGAATTGGAGAAGTAGCTTCTCGATAAGTCAGAATCCAACATTTCCTCTCGAAAAAAAATCTATTAGGTTTTAGAAAGATAAATATGCTTATATATAAACCTCACACTTCCCATATTATCCTTAATAATTTTATTAAATCCCCTAATTGTCCTACGGTGCAGGTAATCCGCAGTTTTCAAACCCCAACCGCAACCGTAACCGCACCGCATGCGGATTTGATAATGCATCCGTGTCCGGCCCATAACTCTTGCGGATTGGGTTTCACCCGCAATTTTGCGGACGGATACGGGTGAAATCCGCGGTTACGGTTTTTCTGCTCAGCCCTACTAGGGAGAGTAATCTGTGTTACAGTAGGTGGTGGGTGTCCTGGAAGCACTTGGGCCTAGATGGTGGAGAGGTGGATGCAAGTTAAAAACAGGTGGGTTAGTGTTTCAGAGGCAGCACTATAACGTGGACATATGAACGAAGTTATAAACCGACGTTGTATTGAATGAGAATAATTCATTTTTTTAGAAAAATATTTTTTTTCTTTTAAAATGAGAATAATTTTGAATTTTTACGGTCGATGTAGTTTGAAAGTCCAAATTGCTTGCAACCCCCTATCAGTACTGTTTATTTTGTTAATCAAAAATTCTAAACGAACCTTGAAAACAGCTCTTCACATCATTCAATTGGTGGTCCCTTTTGCTAATCCCAAAAACACGGGTCCCAACATGAATGTGAGGAAACTGTTTTGTAGGAAATACCATATGGTCATATAAATAATATATTAGAGAGGGTCTAGTCCAATTGACTTAGTCAATTGTCTGTTTAGTCCTATTTGGTAATATAAATTATCATTTGGTCCTAAAAATTATAGTTTGGTCCTACGCTGATGTCATGGATAATGTAAATGTCATCTTGTAGTGTCAGAAATATCCTTTTGGATAAGGACCATATATATAGTCAAAAAGTATGAGAGAATAAATCATTTTCAGATTTACTTTCTCTCTCTCCTATATTTTTAGATCTAGAATTTCTCTCTCTCCTTTTCTTTCTTCTTCTTTTTCCTCCTGTCAATGGTGGAACAATTTTTTTTCTTCTTTTGATTTTTTGCAGAGATGATGCGACGATTTACAAAGAAATAAGAAGATTCAAACAAAGATGATGAAGATTCAAATAAAAGAAGATGTTTTTGTTTTTGTTTTGTTGTTGTTGTTATCAAAGAAGATGAAGATTCAAACAAAAATGATGAAGTTTTATTTTCTTTTTCTTTGTTTTTGAAGATGAAGAAGAAGATTTTGCTGCTCGTGAAGATGAAGATGACGAATGATTTGTTTTTATATGGACTTCATTTCTGGAATGAAGTCTGTTTTTTTAGGTTTTTATATGGACTTCATTTTCTGGTTTGTATAGGTTTTTATATGGAATTCATTCCTGGAATGAAGTCTGTTTTTTTATGTTTTTATATGGACTTCATTTCTGGAATGAAGTCTGTTTTTTTAGGTTTTTATATGGACTTCATTTTCTGGTTTGTATAGGTTTTTATATGGACTTCATTCCTGGAATGAAGTCTGTTTTTTTAGGTTTTTATATGGATTTTATTTTCTGGTTTGTATAGGTTTTTATATGGACTTCATTTCTGGAATGAACTGCTACAAGAAAATAAGTAAAAATTAACACGGAGGGGTATTTTTGTCTGTTTTATATTTTTAAATAATTATGGACCAAACAGTAAAGGTGTTTGACCAAAGGACTAAACATACATGGGCCCACCTAAAAAAGGACCAAACAATATTTTTCTCAATTGTTTTTTGTGTGGTTTTCTCCACGGTTCGTTAAGAACTACTTTTGTTAATTTATAAGACTGGCTTAGAAAGTTAGAATCTCTTTATTTATTTGCTACAATCATTCTTAACAGACCGAGAATGTGGACTATGGCAAAACCGACAGACACAGTTTTTGTGATGGGTCCCTGTGGGCCCATCGGGAGAAGTGCAGGGGGTCCCGCTTTGTGTGTGGTTATGTGTATGTCGGTTTTTTTTGCTTTGTTTTTTTCTCGGTCTGCCAAGAATTTTCGTTATTTGCTGGAACTACTCGAACTTCTTTCGTTCATCTTTTCTTGCTGCCCCTCACAAAAAATTTACCATCTTCTTTTACTAAACTTTTTGAAGTCTCAAAACAAACATACACTTCGCGATAAGCGACTCATTTCTTGCATCTCAATTTCTTATAAACCATTCTCTGCGAATCCACTACAAGTGTTTGTTAACATGGATTATTTCAATTTTCTCCGTGCGGAGATAAACATTAGACATTTTAACTCATCTACCAACTGAATTAGTTTTTTATTACTCCCTCCGTTTCTTTTTAATAGGCCAGTTTTTTTTTTAGAGAAAATTAAGGAAATTAAGAGAACTAATCATTGAAAGTGGTCCTCATGACACTTGCCAATAAAAGAAGTGAAGTGAAATGGTCCCCATGACACTTGTCAGCAAAAGAATTAAAGTGAGATGGTCCACATGACACTTGTCATCAAAAGAAGTTAAGAGAAAAGTGGTCCCAGAAAATTAAAGTAACATTTGACTTTCCTAATTAGGAAACCAGCCTATTTTTTTTGAAACATTTATTTATAGAAACCAGCATATTAAAAAGGAACGGAGGGAGTACAAATTAGCATACTAAAATTGGAGAAGTGATTGGTGGTGGTACTCGTTGGTGGTAGTGATTGGTGGTGCTGCTAGTTGGTAGTTGTGTTGCTAACCGCGAAACCAAACCAAACCAAACCAATAAGGAGAAAACCGAACCGAACCATTTACTAATGGTTTGGTGATGGTGGCGTTGGATGGTAGTCTATTGAAAAAAAAATTAATTACTTTGTGGTTGTGTTGTTGCTTTTGATCTCTAGATTTGGTGGCTTAACTACTCTTGATATTCTTTCTGGTGATAGAAGAATTTTTTTTGTAAATTTGTGTGATTGGTGACGGTGAAACCAAAGAGAAAGAGTAAAAGAGAGAGCGTTCTTTTTTTATTAAGATTTGTTGGGCATAACATATCTCATAAGGGTATTGTAGACAGATGAAATTAAATAAGGTTTTTGTGCATAATTTGTTTTGTCGGAATTTTTGTATATAAATAATAAACCTTTGGAGTTATAACTCTCGGGCCTAGAAAATAAAAATACCATTTCAAACTTTGATGGACGAATACCCAGTTTGACCATGCCAAATCCGGGTCTCAAGTCTCTCGACGTGATGCAACGTTACAGTCTCCATCCAAACTGTTGAACTTGATCCATCTCTTGCGCGTTGCAATTTGAAAGGCCACAAATTTGAGTGCCTACGATACCCACTCCATTGATGGTGACCACCAGAGTATGTGGTTTCAATATTCAAACTGTTGAACCAGAAGATGAATTTTCTTCTTGTGCACTTTGAGCTTGTTTTTCTGTAGTTTTCTAATTCCGCTTCTGTATTTGTTCCAGGGTTTTATTGCTCTTTTTAAGTTGTAATTGCCAGTGCATGGGTCGTGCGCATTTTAATCTATTTCCTTTTGATTGATCAAAAATAAAATAAAAAATATTCAAACACGGTTTAGAGGCTTGAAATTTATCACTAGCCTTAACTACAATATTCTTGGGAGCCATGACGAACTTAATCGTATTCTTAACTACTTTTCTCAATTTTCACCATTCCTGTTAGTAAACGATACATTTATTGCTGTCTTAATTAATAACAAATAATAACTACTCGTAGTTTAAAGTCCAAGTTGCATTTTCATGCATAGTTATGAAAGAACGCGACATTGTGAGCAGGCTAGGAAATTACACTCGACTTCGTCTCCTGTGCTAGCTTTAAACACATTGAATATGTATTCTCATCTCTATAAATAGTACTACCACTTAGCAAGTCTAAGAGATTTGAGTAAGGCATTTCATTCAACCACTAAACTAACAAGAAAAAAGATGGGGATAACTTTCTCTCAAGTGTTTCAATTATTATGCATGATCCTCCTCTTATCTCGAGTCATTTGCGAGTAATTAATTTTTATAGGCTTTTATTTTGCTTTTGTTTTGATCCTAGAATTTGAAGTGTACAGTGCTGCATCTGAAACACTAAATTAATCACTTAGTGAGGCCTTTAAGATTATTACATTGCATTTGCAACAACAGTTATCAATTTGGTTTATTAATTGTTTTTCTTCTAAACCTTCCTTGTTTGCAGGACTTCACCACCCGTGTCTCCTATTCAGCTCCCATCGCCGACACCTCCCGCTCAGCTCCCATCACCGAAACCTCCAAGCCGAACTTTTAAACAAAGTGGCCGTGGCCGATTTAGAGATACTAGATTTTGTGCCCGTGCTATGCCCGGGCGGCTCCGCAAATTTGCTTCGCCAATTCATCTTTTTCTTTTAACTATATTTTGTATTTGGTGTGGCTTGGCTTCGCCTCGCCCGTCGCTTTACATTTTTGATTTGGTGTGGCTCGGCAAACATTTTTGATTTGGTGTGGCTCGGCTTTGCCTCGCCCCTGTACCGATTAATTTTTTATTTGGTGTGGCTCGGCTTTGCCTCGCACCCGTCGCGATGGATTTATGATTTGGTGTGGCTCGGCTTCGCCTCGCCCTGTCCCGGTGCATGCTTATGATTTCTGACTTGGTATGGCTCATCTTCGCCCCGCCCCGTCCCCATGAATATTTAATTTGGTGTGGGAAGACGACGCATGCTTAGGGTATTCCACTGTTACGATCCGCCTACATAAATGCACTCTTAAATTGTACTGTTATGCAAACAGAAACGTTTCGTCTACAGAAAATGTATTCTTGAATTGTATTGTTATGCATACAGAAACATCCAATGTTAAGTCAGGACCACTACCACTGAACTTAGAAGATGGGTTTGTTGATTTATATGATCTCAAATTTTTGTACGTGGCAGAGAGCTAAATAAGATACAACAAAGAAAATTGGGGAAAGTCATTTCCCAAAAGGAAAATACAAAAAGAGATAACTGTGGAACTCAATATATGAAGGAGTTGAGTCATAAACTCGTCATGCAGAGTTTGATGAATCCCTGGTGTGCTGATTTTAGTTATTACAAAATCAAACTTTAAGCTATAGCTTAAACGAAGGTGAGCTTGATAAATTTAGTGTCATAAGATGAAAATGGTCTAATGCAGATCAAGTGTAAAAGTTGCAATATATACAAATTAAGTTAAAAAGTTCTGCATTTTTTTTGATGTATGTGTATACAGTTGCATATCACATTGCGAACTTTACGTCAATATAATCTACCAAAATTGGCTCGAGGGAGGAAGTGGTAGCAGTGGTACTCTTCATTTTCTCATGATTAGTGATGATTGTAATTTTTCTGTGACTGTATTTCCATGCTTCTGGGCGCAAAGTAAGGATCTTCAATTATCGTTTTCTTCTTAACAGCATATAGATTGACTCACTTTACGTACTTCTAGTGTCAATGCCTGCAGACACACAAAAATTAAAACCTTCCCCAGAGGGGCCATAACTTATGCCCAAACATACAGAATCTAATTTGAGGAACCATACAAAACAATGCAAATAAAACTCATAATGCACGACAAATGGTGGATAATGTAAGTGACAAAAAGTTTTCAGAGATTGCAATGTTCTTGAAGCATGTATTTAGAAAGTTCTGTGGTTGCAACTTTGCTGATATGGAACTTTAAAAAACCCAAGCAGGCAAAATCTAGAGGAAATACTAAAGATTAGAAAAATGACGACAACACTATCTTTAAGCACCAAGATTGAAAAAGAACAAAAATTGACAACACGTGCATAAATTATTGAACTTTTATTTTGACATTAGTTAACCATATATATATATATATATACTCATCACCGTTTACATTTTGGAATCTCCTGAAAATTAAATTTGTTTGTAAAGCTGCAGTAAAAAATCAAATATTTAGGCTATAATAAATTGATACATTTCATAAATAAATTAGATGGATAACACTTAAATCGGATAATTTACGGATAGATAACCCACTTGAATTGACTAATGTAATATTCATCCTTTGCAAATTGAAATTATGTGTACACCAACAAAGAGTAAAACTGATTTGTACACCAAAATACTAACCATTCCACAAAATGATATACATCATTTTAAATTGGATAAACATGAACATGTTTGGAAACACAACTGGAAGTAATACACTTTCATTGAAATATCCGTGTCACTAAAATGTAATCTATCATTCAGCTCAGCTATCATGGCTTTAATAGATGGAACGCACAGTGCGCCAGATGAACTATTACCTGAGAAAGAGACACAACAAAGATTTTATTTTAAATTCCTGCCAACATCTTTTACAAATGGAAAAGATTCCCTATGAGAATTTCCAAGAACTTAACTGAATAAAAGATAGGTAGCTCACCGTGCTACGTACCGGGCGGACCCAAAAACCACCGTTATTTTTTCTTTTAACCCGCCTCAGACTTGTAAAGTTCGCTTAGATTTTTTAGTTGATAAAGCTCGATTTGCCTCACCCCCATCCCAATGCATTATTTATTTGGTAAATCTCGGCTTTGCCTCGTCCCGATGCATTTTTGATTTTGGTGTCACGTGAATTTTGATGCAGTAAACCTTGAATTTGATGTGCAGTGTGATGCGCTAAACAAATTAAGGAATTTCATAACCAAAATATGATGGAAACATCCCAGAACCCAAATTTTATTCCAATAAGTTACGTTACATGATCAATGACAGAAAGAAACAAAGTAAGCGAGAAACAGGAGAGGAATGTAATGAGTGGTCATTCTGACCCCCCTTGTTGATCCTCCTTATCAATTTCCCTAATAACATTTACACCCAACTATTTTAAAAAAATAAATAAAAAAAAACCAACAAAAATAAAAACCATTTTCCAATTCAAGGAGACACCAAAATATGGACAACCGAGAAGAACACTTTGAAGATAGAATAAAATGAAACAATGAGCATATTACAGGAAAAACATGGACAACCGCAATCACAACATATTATACTGAACATCAATCAAGTAGAAAATAAATGTTAGCAAATTGGTACCCTTTGAATGTAAATACATATCTAGCAGATGGAATGGCCAGGCCATATATTAAAAAACGTAACTCACCACCATGAAGCATTTGGAGCATGAGAATGTAGCTGACCACCCTATAATCATTTTTTATCATGAGAAAATAAGTAATGAAGTAGTTATGCAAAAATAAGTAATCAATAAACTTCAAAGATTATTAATTTCAAAATAGAAGAATACCTTGCAGTAACAGACAACAAACAGAACTATGATTATTTGGTTGTTCACCAGCTTCGAGGCCTCGCTGTATTTTCTAATGAGAGTTGCTCTCAATTCAAAAGCTGGAGTGTCAAAAGTGTTAAAACTTGAGCTCCAACACGGACTCTGTAACACCAATCTGCAAATGTTGTTACCCAAGTATCTAATAGCCTTCAATTGGCTATTCTATCTGTCTATATTACCACAAGAGCGATAATTCATGTATAAGCTTTTAGTTGAATATTTTGCTTTTACATAGAATTGATCGTATAAATATTTAAGTATTTGTTTCAACAATTAGAGTCTTCATTTTCTGTCGTGGTTATAATATATGTCCTTAGACGGCAAATAAAGAACAAATAAACAGAACCCTAATCCTTTTGTAAAAGAAAACCATGAGAAATTAGGGTTTATGATATATCAGTAATTAGAATAAGGGTAAAATCACCTTGAATGGATATTAGGGTTTCTCCATAACTTATATTGGACAAAATGGTACCTGCAAAAAAAAAATTTAAAAAATTGGGTTAGGGTTCATGGATTCAGAGAAACAAACAAAAATTGAATCTGTTTGCAATCCACTGTATCAAAAACCCAAGCATTCCTTCAATCGACGAATCCCTACAACACAAACACAAAACCCCTTCTTCAAATCTTAAAAGAAAAGAAAAGCAAACAATCTCAAAACCCCATTTAACAACAAAGAAGATTTAAAGAGAAAACCCCCAAAACTATCTACTTTACATATCCATCTCGCGGAAGAATCAGAGTTAGTACCACTTAATCTCCTTCATCGAACACTGAGAGAAGAAAATCGAGCGGTGAGAATAGAGGAGAAGAAGGAAGAAGAAGAAGTATTTTAGGTATTTTTTTCTCTCTCGATTTTTTTCCGTTTTTTATTTACGGGATAAATAAACAAATTTCTTTATTTTGAGAAAAAAAAGCCTTGTTTTTCTCTCCTTTGAGGAAAAGTGAAACAGAGCAATTCTATGCGAGGGTGAGGGTCACCCTCGCATAAGGACCTTAGGCTTTTAAAGGAGTTAGATGGCAAGGTTTCCACCACCAAGTCCTACGGAAGCGCCGCTATCACATCCATCAAAACAAATATAATGCATAAACTTCCGAGTTTTAGTGATTAAAAAGTAACTGTTTCTGTTTTTCATCTTCCTTGACAGAGTAATCCGGTTGTAAACTATTGTAAATTTTTGTTTTCTCAGCATCCTACTTGGTCTTGTGTCTTTGTCCCTAGAGTCTGTAATAAAGGCTATAAAGCTACGCTCTTGCGAAAAGAGCTAGAATGGAGGACTTATACTCCCAACTGGTTAGCCTACCAGCTAACTCTTGATGAAAATTGTTTCTCTTCGTAGTGTAATACAGTGTGCTTCTTTTTTAAAAACCAAGTGATTAAAAATTAAAATTTAATTTATGGAGTCGGACTAGCGCATTCATAAAAGTTAAATATTACACTATGGTGCTAGTAAAAATAATTGTTACTAATAAGACCACATGTGCGATGCACATGCTTGATTTTGATTACTTTAACAACACCAAATTTGATGATAATGGAAAAAAAATCTTAATATTTTTTTTTTAATATTCTTATTTGTACTCATTACGTAGATAATTCAAAGAGATTTCCGAATATACTAATTTTGTAAAAATCCGGTATGCATTTTGAAAGATATCAAGTTTTAAAATTTTTATATCTAATTTTAAAACAATGTCATGTAAATATATAATCATTAGTTTAATATACATTTTTACCCTTGAATATATGCATAGTAATAATTGATATTTAAGGTCATATTAGTAATATCAAGGTGACACCAAACTATTTTGTTTTTTTGTGACCAAAAAAAGGCTTCACCAAAAGAGGGTCTTTTCTTTATTATAGTAAGATAAGATATCTTGTTTCTTTAGCAATACTACCTCGTTTTTGTGCGATCAAATGTGTCTAAGATCTCTCTCGAAAGAGAATTTCGTTATATCTTGTATTCTTGTTCCAAATAACCATGGTTTTTCCTTGAAAATTTTCTGCAATATATCGTAGTTCGGTAATCTCATACAGTTACACTCTTTCCGTCCCTCAATATATGATCTATTCATTTTTAAAATTTTGTCCCACTAATAGATCACCTATATTATTAAAGGTTTTCCCTATTTCCCATCCCCACTTTCACTATTTCCCATCCACCTTAATTCCCATCCCCAATAATCCTATGTACCACCTATATATCTTTTGATATATCCTAAATACTATCCACTTTGACATTTTATGTACACCCGATAATAAAGGAGAATGAAAAAAGAAGAAAAAAACATAAATTACGTTACAAACTGCTTTTCTTCTCCATCTCCACCACCGATCACTACTTCTCCTCCATCTCCACAATCCACCACCGCCTTCTATAATCTTTCTTCAATTTTTGCTTATAATTTTTGGTTTTGTATCAAAAACTGTCTTCAGAAATGTCTAAAAAGAAGAAGAAAAAATCAATTCAGAAAACGACATAATTAAACACTAAACCTAATTGCAATTTTTTGAATGTGCAGCAAGCTTTATGGTCCATGAGCTTTCTTGAGAAGGCCACTAACAATTAAGTTAAATTTGGTACTTGGTGGTTGTTTAGAGTTTGGAAGAGAGTTGGTATAGTTATAGAAATAGGAAGAGGTTGGAATTTTTTTGGAGACTGGATATTAAGCTAGTTAGGGGTTGTTTGATAGCTAGATTATCAATTGAGAAAAACAATGATCATGGCCAATGATGAGTTGCTTATATATACAGGTCATTAGTGAATTAATGATTTGATAAGGAGTTGTATCGATTTATTAACATTATTTCTCAGACCTCATGTGTGTTACCAAGAGTAACATGGAATCTGTAGTCTCAAATTTGATAGGGCATCTTGTGCATGTATCTTACACTGCTAAATTAAAGTTCACAATTATTATCGCACTAGTTCTTCATAAGAAAAAGAAAAAAGAGTTACTAATTGGACATCGGTGATTAATAGGTTAGGTAGTTCAAAATCATACTGTAATTTAAAGGAACTTAATCTAGGGTTTCTAACTTACGGTTTATGATTTGGTGAAGAAGAAGATAGATAAAAAATGGTAATATTCATATTCAAAGTCAATTTGACTTTTGTAGGTGTTACATAGGAAATATGAGAATTCAAAAGTAGAATGGTTTTAGAAATTGTGAAGAGGATGGGAAATAGGAAAAACGGGGTTGGGAAATAGGGAAAACCTTATTAAACAAAGGGATATTTCTAAATACCTTTGAATTGATTATTGTTACTATAAGAAATACAAATAATAGCAACAAAAAAAAAACAAATAATTTGATAGTCATGTTTATATTTGTTAATTACATAGGTGTTTTAAAATGTTTTTCAATAATATAAAGTTTACGAAGATGCATGGTATAGTTTGACGGATAAACCATTTCTAAATTTTGCTAATTATCATCCGTAAATGTATAATTGTAAAAAATATTCTTCTCTCCTCATTGTCTTAAGAATTGTGCAAACTTGAACTAGATCTCCTGTTGTGGGCCGGAGTAGATGCAAAGAAAACATATATAAAGGATTAAGATGAAGATATAAGAGAGTTAACAACATCCTTGCTGAGATAATGGTCCAAAAAAAAAGAAAAGGAAAGTTACTAGTACAATTTAGATCCATTTCTGTTTTCGTGACTTTCTTAGCAAAAGCGCATGCTACTTTATTTCCCAATTTATTAACATAGATACAATCGCATGAAGGAATCTTAGATAAAAGATGTTTGATTAAACAGTCTGATTCAAAAAGAAAATTTGTTGGCTGCATCTCCAATGCCCATTTAACAACTTCTCTGAGTGCCATGCATTCTCCGTGTTCCGGATCTAGTGCTCCACTGAGGTAGAAGCTTCTGATTCCTCTAGTTGTACATGTATAGTCATGGAAGATTAGCCCCAGACCCACATTTTTTGTATTTTCATGCATCCGAATTAAATTTCAAACATTTCATAGGGGAAAGAATAGATACCAAAGTTTCTCTGTTATGCCAGTGCAATTATTATTGATAGTGTTATCACAAGAAAAAGAATGAAGCATTGAATTGATTTTAAAAATGGTGGCTCTTCTGTTAAGGGGTTGATTTTGGAAGATGTGATCACATCTAACTTTCCATATCATCCAAGTTGTGGTCATAAGTCTTTGAGTTCAAGGGGTTGATTTTGGAAGATGTGAGCACATCTAACTTTCCATATCATCCAAGTTGTGGTCACAAGTCTTTGAGTCCAAAGTTGTTGTTGCTCGTCCACTTGACTTGTACCTGTATTGTTGTTATTCACAAACCAAGAGTAGATCCAGTCCATTATGTTAATTCCAGCATTTTGAATGTAGCTAACATTGATATTCATGTCCATCCAGATGCATTTAGAATAACTACAGTCAATAAGGAGATGTTGAAGAGATTCATGCTCTTTTTTACAAAGAGAATACGAAGGATCAGTATTCTTGAATTGACTAATTTTTGTTTTAGTGGGAATAATGTCTCTAAGACATTTCCATATGAAAATTTTTACTTTATGAGGAGCAATGGAGGAACATATGGGTTTCATCTTGATTTATGTAATTAGTAGGGTCTCTAATAGTAGATTGATTATGAATAAGACTGTAGGTGCTTTTAACAATACAATCACCATTTTTACTCGTTGTCCTGATGAGTAGATCTTTATGGTTGTAATTTCTACATTGGTCATGAAAAGGACTACCCTTAGTGAAATATTTAACTTGAAGAATTCTAGCACTCAGAAGATTGTTTTTGGTACAAACTCTCTATGCAAGTTTAGCAATCAAGTCATGGTTAAATTGTTCAAGATCTCTATAGGCCAGACCTCCTCTATTTTGAGGGTCACAAAGGTTTAGTCCAAGCTAAAGGGTTAAAACCTTTATTATTTTTCTGACCCCACCAAAATTTCCTCTGAAGAGAGGTCATTTTATTTAGTATTATTTTGGGAATTTTGAAATTACTTATATGGAATGATCCTAAAGTATTCAAGACATATTTAACCATAATGGTTCTACCTTCTTGGTTGAAACACTTACCATTCCATCCTTTGAGCCTATTAGTAAAGTTATATAAAATATTTTGAAAGGAGTCTACCTTAGAATGGCCAAGAAGGAGAGGAGTACCCGAATACCTATCTTTCTTATTCATGCTTTTGACTTGAGAATTCTTCTAACAGTATCGCAAGCATCTTCAGAAAGGATGGAGCTGAAATGAACGCTTGATTTGTCATTTGACCTGAGAGCAAAGAAAATTCATTATTAATATTAATCATGGGACGAAGTATTTTAAATCGTGTATTTATCCATACAAATTATCCGCTTGTTGATGGTGGTTTTTAGCTTAAGGTTAAAATCATAAAATTGTACAACTGACATGACGTCACTATGACCACTAGCACATTTATTGAATCAATCAGCATGCCTACGCAAGAATTATCGGGGTACCTTTTTTTTACATGGGTCATGTTCCACGACAGAACCCTTAACATTGACCGACATCATCTATGCCAAACCCTAATTCTCATGCTACCGCGCCAAGGCATGCCAACCATGCCAGCCGCACTACTATGCAATGGAAAACCATGCCAGACACATCTCCTCGCCAAGGCATGCCAACCATGTCAGCCGCACCATTGTGCCAATGGAAAACCATCCCAGCCACATCTCCACGCCAAGGCATGCCAACCATGCCATCCGCACCATTGTGCCAATGGAAAACCATGCCATCCACATCTACGCGCCAAGGCATGCAAACCATGCCAGCCACATCTCCTCGCAAAGGCATGCCAGCCATATCATCCACACCAATGTGCCAATGGAAAACCATGCCAACCACATCTCCACGCCAAGGCATGCCAACCATGCCAGCCACACCACTGTGCCAATGGAAAACCATACCAGCCACATCTCCGCGCCAAGGAATGCCAACCATGCCAACCACACCACTGTGCCAATGACAACCCATGCCAGCCGCACCACTGTGCCAATGGCAAACCATGCCAGCCACGTCTATCGTTGTGACGGACCGGAAAATTACGCCTTCGGCGCGTCGCCCCGTAGGCCGCAACTCCCCCAGTGCGCCACTGATGAAGCTACGATCCGGGCCTCATCCCCTGACAAATGCACGATCACTTGCCATTGCGAGCACCGTCCATCGCAATCTTTGCGTTACACCATCCATCGCAATCTTTGTGTTCCACTGTTCATCGCAATCTTTACGTGCAATGATTGCGCTGCAAGCTCAAGGCCACTACCCATCTAGCCTAATGCATCATGATGATGCAACATTGGACTTTTTCCAATATGCCCTCGCGATATGCCTTACTTGGCACCAAACATTGGCCCTTTGCCAAACGCATCTCACTATGCAAAGAATCTTTAGATGAAGCTTTGGTAGGATCGGAAAGATACCTACTATTGTGTATACTGCAAGTGCACAGTGTCGACAAGCAACACAGGGGAATCACAGGTCGAACCACAGAGACTTGGAGAGTGTAAAAGTTGATTCTAAATCCTTACTTAGAACTGATTCAAAGAGTAACCAAAAGGGGTTTGCTTTTGTCGATACGACGAGATATTGGCAAAGACTTAAACAGAAAATAATATTGAATTAAAATACGCAATTAAATCAAGGTGTAAATACTGAGAATATGGATACTAGGGTATTCAAATCCACCACTAACTTATGATATGTATTCAACTAGTAGTATTATTCTTGTCCTTATAACAGATTCAAGTTTACCTTGTATCTAAGGTGTTTCTCCGATGGATAATTTAATCGTAACTAAAGTATTTCTCCAAAGCATTAACTGTCTAGTTAAAGCACAACTAATCTAAGGATCAATAATATTTTTAAGCATGAGTTGCAGCATAATCAACATAGTGATATTCTAACTACAATGGATACATGGCATACATTGTGAGAGCAAAATGTTGACAAACTTGGATTAAATTCTATCTCTAAAACATTTTAAACATTCAAGAATACACAAAGTATAAATAACTTATCAATAGGCTAGAGCTTCATATAAACTCTAGCAGAGAGTTTTAGAACATGATGAAAATGGAAAACAAAATGAACTGATAGAAAATATGGTGTCTGAGAACCCCTAGCCGGGTCTGCTTCTGGGAGAAGAGTTCGAGCATATTTATAGGGTAGAAAACACCCATGCTGTCTCGAACAACAATTCTTCATAGCTTTTATTTTCTTATTATTCTTCCCACCACGCTGTTGAATTCCTCTCACGCGCGTTGTGTCCCTTCACCTCCACGTGCTTTGTCTTCTTGATCCCACTTTGTCTTCTCCTCCCACGTTCTCACTTTCTCCCCATGCCATTTTCTTCTTCAACGACCCCCACTTGCTTTGTATTCTTCCCATGATTTGTTTCTTTGTTTTCTTCCACAATTCTGTCTTCTTGTTGTCTCTTCTTTTTCTCCCCACGCATGCTTATCTCGCCTATCAGCTTCCCATGAGCTGCTGAATCCACGGGTTAGTTGTCTCCTCCACCCACATTGTCTCCTCCCAACGTGCTGCTTTCTTTTTCCTCCCATGATTTCCGTCTTCTTCTTTCCTCCCCACTACTTGTTGCTTTTCTTTTAATTAAATTTCAAATAAACAAAACAAAGGTATGGGTGAGAATGTTTATATGATGGTGGGGGCGTGGGAATGTCGAGCGTGGAGTATGGGCTCTACAAATGGTACAAATGGTCGGGGGTAGAACATGGAGGGGAGTGTTTGGCTAGGTCAAGTGTATGAAGGGGGTAGACAAACTGTGGTGTGAGGAGGACACTTCTAATTTGGATGCAGCTCCCAGAATCGATTGAACGGTCCAATTTTCTGCTCTTTTGGCTCCACAATTCTTTCAAGCTTTATTTGGTACTTAAAAACATAAAATTAAATAATACTAATATTTATTCTTGAAAATGGTAAAAATGCAGAATTTGGGATAATATATGACTTTAAAACGCGAAAGATGAGTTAAGTGCCAATGAAAAGGTGTATGAATATGCAATATTTGGCACTCATCAAGCTTCATCTCAGCCCAAGGCGCATCTTTCAGCATGCGCCATGCTAAAAATACGGGGTGTTACATTCTTCAACCCTTAAAAGAATTTCGTCCTCGAAATTCCAAATAAAAACTATTGTGGACAATCTCTTCGGTTTGGATTTCCTGAGCAAAAGTCTCATACCAGATGCTCAGAAATCACGGTTTTCTTCAATTTGTCATGAACAACAATTTAGACCTTATGAGAACATGTCCCATACCACCTGCCCAGGAATCCAAAAAGTGCCCACAATGATACCAAGAATCGCAATTGGCCAATGCCAAGAGGATAACTTGACAAGGTATCCTGAATAGTATCCCATACTACCACCCAGGAATCCCTAAGGTTCACAAGTTGAAAGATGTCATCTGAATGACAAGATTTCAGCACTGTACTGTGTGGAACAGTTTTCAAATTGCCCACCGTCCCTGACAGTCATCCAGGTTGCCACTCGTAAGTGGGATGCTAGCCGGGCCTGACAACGCACACCCTTGGACAGTTTCCAACGTGTGGGGATGATCAGTCCAATTGTCTACCCACCGTATCAGACGGTCTTCCGGATACTAGTAAGCGGTGTGACACAGAGGCCTGGAAAACTCACAGTACTCATACAAGCTTAACTCGATTTTCACAGTAACTGGCGAAGCAAGGGTAAGGAAAAATAGTTGGCCGCGCAAAAGTTGGCCTACTCTCCAAAAGTTGGCCTACTCTCCAAAAGTTGGCCTACTCTCCAACTTTAAGTTTTCCATTAAGGAAAAATAGTTATGGACAAGTCCACTCCGCACAAGTCCCTAGTGTTTTCTCGGAACTTGCTCTGATACCATCTGTGACGGACCAAAAAATTACGCCCTCGGTGCGTCTCCCCGCATGCCGCAACTCCCCCGGTGCGCCACTGATGAAGCTACGATCCGGGCCTCATCCCCTGACAAATGCACGCTCACTTGCCCTTGAAAGCATGCTCGTGGAGCATGATTCATCTATTTAAGCTTCCACACCTTTCCAACTTACCCTTGTTCTGCAAAAGGGTTCAAGGCCAATGCCAACACACTTCACATGCATCTCTGGCTTCGCCTCATCATAGGAAATCCATCACTGAATTTCCTAGCTAGCTGAGCAACCGTCATATTTCCATGTCTTGTCCAGGCTTAAGGCATGCCGTGGACTTAGGCATAGGCCGCACCAAGCCCTTGCCATTTTCTATGTTACTTCGCTTACCAACTCTTCTTAACTTGATAGGAAGTATGAGAATCCACTTATTGGCATGCAACTAAGCCTTATCAAGTCTGGCCACAATCATCTCTTGCGTCGAGCTACCGAGCTTAGATGATATGAGGGGCCAACGTGCTGGACCGGCAATGCTGCAACTCATTGCGGCTACCTACGTATCCTTCCCTACTCTAAAGGAATCAAGCACAGACCATAGTTCATCCTAAGGGACAAACAACTTAATCAAACTCGTTTGCTAGGCCATAGCTTAGCAAAAATAGTAATGGCATGGTCCGTAGGCCATTCCGTCAAAGATGCACAATGATTATGCATCATCGGGTCCGCGCCGTGGCATAGTGATTCCTAAGCATAAAATGCCCTCTCTCAAGGCTACACAACTATAAATGAGCCTTAGGCATCATTTATACACTTTCGGCTAAGCTATGAAGCTTACTTGGTGCATAGTCCGCATATGCACCTTCAACCAACTACCCTTCCCTATATATGTCTTAATGGAATTTCTACAAGTATGGAAAGAAGATCAAAAATCTTTCATCAACTCCCCACAATCTTTGCGTTTCACTGTTCATCGAAATCTATGCATTCCATCGTCCATCGCAATCTTTACGTTTCACTATTCATCGCAATATTTGCGTTCCACCGTCCATCGCAATCTTTGCGTTTCACTGTTCATCGCAATCTTTGCGTGCAATAATTGCGCTGCAAGCTCAAGGACACTACCCATCTGGCCTAATGCATCATGATGATGCAACATTGGACTTTTTCCAATATGCCCTCGCGATATGCCTTACTTGGCACCAAACATTGGCCCTTTGCCAAACGCATCTCACTATGCAAAGAATATTTGGATGAAGCTTCATCTCAGCCCATGGCGCATCTTTCAGCATGCGCCATGCTAAAAATACGGGGTGTTACAACCGCGCCAAGGCATGCCAACCATGCTAGCCGCACCATGCGCCAATGGCATGCCAAACCCTTGGCCCTACCATGGCAAGCCAACTACACCTTTCCTTGGCCATGCGCCAAAGGCATGCCAAACCCTCGGCCCCACCATGCCGAGCCAACCACACCTTGCCTTGGTCCCAACCATGCTAGCCGCACCATGTGCAAAAGGAATGCCAAACCCTTGGCCCCACCATTCCAAGACAACAGTGAAAAGGAGAGGGTACCCCAAATATACCTCAAACTATTACTTTTCCTTCCTATAAGTCCTTTCCCCGAAAGTGATTGTCTATGGACTGAGTCGAGACAATACAAAAAATCGGTTCACACTTTGTGTGATCATCTATGGATACGAGATCGAGACAATACAACAACAAAGTGTGTTTACTTGATACAAAGGTTCGGACTTAACCAAACTCAATAGGATTCACGTATCAAGTAAATATGAATTAACATTTGTGCAATTTACATTAATTATAATAAGGGCTTTTTACAGAAATAGGCCTGTTTTTATTATGGTTTACAAAACTAAGCCTCTTTTTTTATTTCTTACAAAACTAGGCCTTATTTGACCAAAAATGATGGATGGGAAGTTAGCACCGTTAAGTGGAAGTAAAATGACTTATTAGTCCTTATGTCTCACTAGGTTGACTCTGTACACTTGGAATCTGACATGCCTCGTTGACATTGTACACGTCATCGGTTTAACAAGGGCTCCCACTGCATAATATTTCAGGTTGTAAAGTACCCTGAAGCACAAAATTGAGTAAACAAAATGGGAACTCCAAAGATCATTTGAATTAGTGTGGAATGTGAAGATGCTAACGGTGGTTCTCAAGATCCCCAACTACTGATGGTGTTTAGTAAATAAGGTCAATTGTTGATTGCTTGAAAGAGTTGTGATATTGTGAACTGGTGAAGGTAAAAAACTAGTTGCAGCAATTTCTCAAACAGCTGGTAGACGAGAACTGGGGATGAATAGATGATTTTCAGCTGTAGTTTGAGCATCTTTTTTGTAGTGTACTGTAGTGTAAAAACCTGCAAATACGAATCAGATAGTGACCCAACCTTTCCAAGTATACACAGATTTCTAGTCATCAAATCAGTAAACCATCTAGTACCCCAGTCCCATGTTTATCTCAGCTCTAAATAAGGTCTTATCCCATCATAAACATCCACAAAATCAAGGCAACAATAAGCGACTTTAGCTGAATTTTTGCTCAAATAACTTGACCCATATTTCCACCATAACTCGACCAAAAACACCACAGAACTTGACCCAACAAATCACAAATTGAACCCACATAGTTACGTATTCTTCCTAGCTTCCAAAGTCTCTCCACACAATCATTCACGAAATCAGGCTAGCAACAGCACGTCTACGTCATTTTCTTGCTTAGTTTACAGCCAGAATCATGCCCAAATCAGCCGTAGACTTGTACCACTTTTTATTCTCTTGGTTGGATTTTAATAGCTTAACAAAACCCTTGTCAGCACCTATTGTAAACTTCCTCAAAATCAGTCATAGCAAGATCACATTTCAGCTGAATTTTGGATCAAACTACAACCGAATTCAAACCCAAACTCGAGCCAAATCAATGAATTACTTTATGCCCAATATTAAAAATAGTTAAACAAAATGGGAACTACAAAGATCATCTTCATTAGTTCAATCCAAATTCTATACCTAATTTGGATCTTTTGGCATCAATTGAATGACCTCTGAGATGTTATTACGTCCAAACATGTCAGAGTATTGGCTCATCAAACTACTGGCTTGCCAATGAGAAAAGATTTTCCATTCAATCGATTCAAACTCCATGAAAGTCTTTCATACAGTTTGAACATCACCACTAAAACCATTCTCTCTATCTCAGTATCAACACTAGCTACTCATTCATTCACAGAGATCCCTTATTCCAGAACCCCCATCTTCTCCTCTACCAACTCTCTCAATCAGCAAACCCATCACCAAAAATCATTTCAATTCTTCATCAATTTCATCTCAACTGTATATAACCACACAAACCCTATTTTGTTTGTAACATCTCTAACTAGAGGCATATTGCAAATTTGACCGAAACCTAACTCAAATCCACCATCAACTGCTTTCAACCATCCATTTATCAAATTACCATCTCCCAAATCAACTATAACTCATCTTTCAGCTCGCAACCACAAACAAACCCTTTTTCTCAGCTCGTCTTCAACATCTGTCAGCCTTTCTGCAGCTACCACTATCTTTCTCTGAAATCATCTCAAACCCTAGCTTCTCTACGTTAATCTGTTTTCGGAAATGGCTGGTAAAGAACAGAGATGGGAAGGAGGAACTGAATGAATGGATTTTAGGGTAATGATGTATTAAGTCATAGCCATTCAAATATCTTCGAGATTTCCTAATCTTGAATTAGGGGTTCAGATCGACACACGTGAGAGACAATAACCATGCTACTGACACATACTGAGAGGGCATGTTAGTAATCTCAGCCATCTCAGGATATCATCCTGTAGGAGAATTTGGCGAGATATTGACCGGTCAGCACGAGATATTGACTGAGATAACAGATTTGGATGAAATTCGTTCAATTGGCTTAGATTTGTAAGAAATAAAAAAATAGGCTTAGATTTGAAAACGATCTACCAGAACAGGCATACTTCTGTATATAATCCTTATAATAAAACAATTATAATGCAGAAATATAAAGTAAATGACAAAGCAAGATTTTTTTAAAGAGGAAACCGCAAATGCAGAAAAACCCCGAGACCTAGTCCAGAATTGAATACTCTCAGGATTAATCCGCTATACAAGATAAACCAACTTCGTATAGTTGAGACCAAGCAAATAAACCTATAGTTCACCTAGTTCCATCTGTATTCCCATACCTCCAACCTGTAAACAATTCACGTACTTAGACCAATTCCTTTGGTTCGTATTTCAAACAGTAAAGGAACAACAAATCTGTTTGGTATCAACTCTCTTCAACCAAGTGATATAAGTTGCGAAAAGGTTCCCTTGTTTATCTTAACATAAACTCCTTTGCCAGGTTCCAAGATCTATCTTATGTTCAATCACCCTAAGGCAATCGTTAAGATTAAGCCAATCAATAACTTTAATCACAAGGAAACGTATTAATGCCGATCTTCCTCAACTATTCTATCAAAATACCCAAAAGGATAAATCAATTATAGTCGGATCCTATTTTTCCTAAACAAGTATTGTGCACACCAAAGATTGTAAAAACCATGTCAGAAATCCTTAATATCTTCTTTGTCTTCAAATCTTCTTAGATTTTCAATAAACACCTGCACATAACTACTTGAATCTCTTGTGATCAATCACACACAGAACGGAGTTTGTTAACAATAGATTATCACAATATCATCTTTAGATCTAACAACAGTCTAAAGATCCCTGTCGAAACCTTGAACTAGTTTGAGTGAATATTATATTAGTAGAGAAGATTCTCAAGCATAAACAAACTAGGTGCAATCAAAGTTCAACCATCGTTAGTCAATCAAGTCAATACGAAAACTAAAGATAAACCACAATATCTAGTTTCCCACCAACAGGTCGCGCTAGAGCTTCTCAATCCCAAAGAAGACTTTAAATTGAACGGTAGTCAGAGATTTCACCTAATTAGATTACTATCCTCTCCAATAGGCGGCTTCACCAGTAACAAAGACAAAAGAGTAAATCTAATGTTACGCAGGATTAGTTTGCTATAAATGCAAACTCAAAGTATTTATAGACAAGGAAGTTTGGACAACAAGGAATTTCCAAAACCGAAAATATTCTCAAGATATTTTTTATTACTCCACCAAATTCGGTTTTCATAATTCCTGTGAATGCACTGTCCAAAAATAATGATCGAAATCTCCTTAAAAAATCTTTAATTAGCAAATGCACATTAATAATTCTTATTTTCCATATATAATTAAAAACCCTTAATTAAAAAGATTCTTAACTTATTTAAATTCGATATTGGGATTTACTTCCTTCTTAGCCGTTAAGGAATATCTTTGAACAATATAGAATAAGAATTAATGCACCGTGTTCAAAGTGTGACGACATCTTACTCTTGCAAGTCTTTTCCATACTTGATCACTTGAAACCGATTTACCACACATCCAAACAAGTTTACAATTGGTTCATCTGACTTTCAATAACTATGTGATTGATCAAGTTCCACTCAATCACAACTCATGGGTTTATGGTTCTACCAAAACAAGTTTTGGTTCTACCTCCATGTGAGTACTGTGCATAGTTACACTAGCTTACCAAAGATACGACTGACTAGGTACTAGGATCGGTTCCCCACATATATTTGGTGTTTTATATGCACTGCACATGTCCATAGGATCGGCTCCCCCTTCCACAAAACATGTTGCACATGTTCATAGGATCGGTTCCCCTTTTTTCCATAAACCTTGTTGTACCTCATACAAGGATCGGTTCCACTTGTGATGCACTGCACCTCTTACTAGGATCGGTTCCTCTTCTCCCAGTAATAAGTTCAGACACTCACAACCCGATCATACCCCAGGTGATTACTTAAGATCGGTTTCACTAATAAAAGTCATACCAATACATAAGTCAGGCCTCATGTAAGAACCATCGATAAGAGAAAAGAGATAATACCCTGCAAAATTGGGATTCTAAAAGTTGACGAAGAATGGATATGATGGGTGTTGGTTAGGATTAAGTGGTTGTTGGGCTCGGGGGCTTGGAAAGTGGGATTTTGATGGGACATGGATTTGGTTGACTTTTTCAAAGTGTAAAGGAAAACAAAGAGAATTGGAGGTTCGTGGTTTCTGCCAGAACAGTTTGGAACAGTAACTAAAATATAGATTAGAAAAGAATTAATGGGTGAAGCCTTGGTTTGGTTTAATGTTTTACAGTAAGGTAAAAGAATAGAAAAGGAAAAAAAAAGATTGATAGATGGGATTAATTAATTGATCGGTTGATGAGAATAGTGGGGGTACTGAACGTGCCAACGTGGAGAAAGATAGAAAAGAAAGGAACAACAGAAAGACAAAAGAGAAGATGGGGTCGGACTAAAACTCTAAAAGGAGAAGAACACGTGGCGGTGGTGGTAGGAAATTAGGGGAACAAACGTGATTTTTTTTTTTTTTTTATTAACCTAAAAAATAAAATAAAAACCTAATAAGAAAAACTAATCATATTGCAGCGGAGGAAAGATCCGGTGGACGGTAGCATTGGAGGCTACCGTCGCCGGTTAGAAAAGAAAACGAGGTGGGCAACAGGTCCGGATCGAACCCGCTAATACCAAGTTAGAACTAGAAGATATAAAGATAAAAGAGAATTTTATTATTGAATGGTATATTTTACATTGAGAACCCATAGGGTATATATAGAGATACCTTAACTTGGTATGCAAGAATAATACTTGTAAATCAATTCATACTAAATATACCAAATACTAAATATAACCCTAAATACTAAAACTTTCCATATAATTTATTATTACCAATCCTATACTCTAACACCGCAGCTGTCATTGGAGTTCTAGTGTGATATGGCAGGATGTATCCATCCCCAGCTCTGACTGGAAACCGCGTGCCGAGCCATCAGTGTGCAATTTTCCTGATTGGTGAGAAGGTGGGTACCAAATGCACCAAAATGCAAGAAAGTGGCTTGGATAGGAGGGGGTGAAGAAATGACATATCTGTAGGGAGTAGGGGTGAGCAACAGACTGATGGTTTCGGATTAGGGGTCACCCACAACTGAACCGTCAAAGTTGCGGATTTGGAAAATGGAACCGTGACCGGCCCAATCAACCGCAGATTTATCCTCTGCGGATCTGCGGATTGTACGGGCCGGTTGCGGATTATCCGCGGTTTAATCAAAAAAAAAAAGTATAGACAACTCAATAATTTTGCACAGTTTAGAGATTGAAATCCACTGTGAACAAAAATCAAAACTATTCCATATGAAGAATCAATGATTTGTAAAGACTGGATGATAATACAATGACTTACAACCCAATATTATAACGAGGGTTGATGTGTTTTCTACGAATTAAAATAAGATCGACGATGAAAACCAAAAATTGGTTTCTTCATAAATACAAGATCATCTTCCTCATCCAAAGCCATGATGATCCCTTATGCTAATCAACCTAATTTTATACATGAAACTTACTCACCCAAAATTAAGTACTGCATAGGATATAATAACCTAACACAAGCAGAATCAATATTTGGGCAAAACCAAGCTATAAAAAAATCTTTAAACTTCAATCATTCCTACCCATAGTATTCTATGGAGCAACTTGAATATTACCTTCTAGATTAGTAGATCAATTTCAAGTAATTGAAACAAATCATAGAAAATCATCAATTTTTGTTTTCTGATGTCTTCATGAAGATGATAGCCTTTTTTTTAATCTCTATTCTTATTCTTCTCTAGATTCATTTTAAATACCTCCAATTAATGTTGCAGAGATAATTCCGAAGATGAAAGAATCATAAAAACAAAGTTTAGGAAGAAGGAGAGTTAGATCCCTGAGAGAATACAAGATAGAAAGAAGTGGATGAACCATTCAGTTTTTTTTTTTTTCTGAATTGGAGAAGTAGCTTCTCGATAAGTCAGAAGCCAACATTTCCTCTCGAAAAAAATCTATTTGGTTTTAGAAAGATAAATATGCTTATATATAAACCTCACACTTCCCATATTATCCTTAATAATTTTATTAAATCCCCTAACTGTCCTACGGTGCAGGTAATCCGCGGTTTTCAAACGCCAACCGCAACCGTAACCGCACCGCATGCGGATTTGATAATGCACCCGTGTCCGGCCTATAACTCTTGCGGATTGGGTTTCACACGCAATTTTGCGGACGGATACGGGTGAAATCCGCGGTTACGGTTTTTCTGCTCAGCCCTACTAGGGAGAGTAATCTGTGTTACAGTAGGTGGTGGGTGTCCTGGAAGCAGTTGGGCCTAGATGGTGGAGAGGTGGATGCAAGTTAAAAACAGGTGGGTTAGTGTTTCATAGGAAGCACTATAACGTGGACATATGAACGAAGTTATAAACCGGAGTTGTATTGAATGAGAATAATTTATTTCTTTAGAAAAATATTTTTTTTCTTTTAAAATGAGAATAATTTTGAATTTTTACGGTCGATGTAGTTTGAAAGTCCAAATTGCTTGCAACCCCCTATCAGTACTGTTTATTTTGTTAATCAAAAATTCTAAACTAACCGTGAAAACAGCTCTTCACATCATTCAATTGGTGGGCCCCTTTGCTAATCCCAAAAACACGGGTCCCAGCATGAATGTGAGGAAATACCATATGGTCCTAGAAATAATATATTAGAGAGGGTCTAGTCCAATTGACCTAGTCAATTGTCTGTTTTTTTTTTTTTTTTTTTTTGCTGAATCACATTTTTTATATTAAAAGAACAACTAAAGAAGAGACATACATGACTGATTCAAAAGAAGTTTAAAACTAAATTAGAAAATGGAAACAAAGTCTCACAAAAACCTAAGCCCATGCCCAAAATAAGAGCCCAATAAAAACAAAGCAAAACTGAACTAAGTCAAATGAGGAAAAAATTCTTCACATGAGAATCATATGACTGAATCCAGGTAATCCCATTCAATCTATGGTTACCTTCATGAACCATTTTCTTGATTCTACTTTTAAAACCACTTAAGTTGGGCTGCTTCTCTTCAAAAAGCTTGGCATTTTTCTGAAACCATAACTCTTTTAAAGTTGCACATGCTGCTATCAACCAAACCTGCCTGACAAAGGGACTTCTTAACTTTGCTGCTGCCCAAATGTCTTCAAAAGAACTAGGATTGACAAAACAGAAAACTGTGTTTAGCCAGTTCCAAATATTAACACTGAACTCACAGTCCCATAAAGTATGGTTCATGTTGTCTTGAGCCTGCAAACAAATACAGCACATGGAGGATAATTCAAATCCATTGTTTCTCATGATTTCATCATCAATATAAACTGATTGCTGTAATTTCCAGATGTTACTGGATATACTGGGATGAATGCATTGATTCCAAATAAATTTAGGCCAATATAGATGAACTTCTTTATGCCTAATTTTCTCAACTGCAATATTAGTGTGAAACCTTCCATCCTTACTGGCAGTCCACACACATTGATCTCTACCACTAGAAATGACAGGTAAGGAATACATTGAAATAGCCTGATGTAATTCTGCATTAATAACCCAGTTACCATCATGAATTAATTCCTTCACTTTCATACTTTTACGACACTTGACAAAATCTGTAAAACCAACATCATCTATTATAGGATTATCACTTAGCCAAGCTTCAAACCAAACAGAAATGTGAGAACCATCACCAACTTTCCATCCGATATCTTCTTTCAGGGTTTGCCAAGCCCATTTCAAACCTCTCTATAGTGAAGATTGTTTCCAGTTATTAGTCCAACACCCATTCCTATCTTTAAATTTTGCTGCAAAGAATTGAGCCCATTCTTCTTCTGAAATCAAAATCTTCCACATCAAGTTCATTAACAAAGATTTATTTATTACAGCAAGTCTTTTGATTCCAAGACCCCCTTCCTCATAAGGAGTGCACACTCTTTTCCAAGAAATGGTTTTAAACTTCCTTAAATCCCCATCACCAGTCCACAAGAAATTTCTAATTAGCTTTTCACACACTTTAAGAACAGAAGAAGGCCATTTATAGATGGACATATTGTAAATTGGTATACTAATCAAAACACATTTGACTAAAATCAGCCTATCCTGAAATGAGAGTAACCTTCCTTTCCAAGCAGTAAGTTTTTGCTGAATTTGCTCAACAATAGGCCATAGCATAGAAGAAGTTATTTTCCCAGGAGCTAGATACACACCTAAGTACTTATCTGGAAATTGAGAGATCTCCATATTAACAAAGTCACAAATGAGAGCTTTCCTTTGTTGAGTAGTACCATCTACAAACATCTTACTTTTGAGTCTATTTATTATTTGACCAGAGCATGCTTGATAATCATCTAAGAGCTTAAGGAGATTGGAAATACTTTTCCTTACACCATTACTAAAGATGAAAACATCATCTGCAAAAAAAAGATGAGTGGGATGAATACCTTTTTTTGAAACCATTGGTTGCATATGACCTTTTTCCACCAAAGCTGTAATATTCCTGCTAAGAACATCTTCCATAAGAACAAAAAAGATTGGAGAAAGTGGATCTCCCTGCCTAAGCCCTCTCTCCACATTAAAAAACCCACAGGGTCCTCCATTGACTAAAACTGAAATTATGGCTGACTTAAACAAAGTTAATAACCAGTTACACCATTCATTTGAAAAACCATACTTCTTTAGTACTTTGATTAAAAAGTCCCAGCTCACTGTATCATAAGCCTGAGAGATATCTAGTTTGATACCTACATTTCCTCCCCTTCTTTTAAACTTCATTTCATTAACAAGTTCAGATGCTAGAAGTATTTGCTCATGAATGCTTCTTCCTTTGACATAAGCAACTTGTTGAGGAGAGATTAGATTTTCCATTAAAACAATCATTCTACTTGTAATAATTTTGGTGAAAATCTTGAAAATGACATTACTCAAACCAATGGGTCAGAATTGATTTGCAGTTTTTGCAGCTTGTGTTTTAGGAAGTAAGAATAAGAAGATGGAATTCATACCTCTGGGAATAAACTTTCTTCTCCAACAAAATTGAATAGCTTCTACTAAATCTTGTTTGATGATTTCCCAACAACTTCTATAAAAAATACCAGAAAAACCATCTGGGCCAGGAGCACTGTCTGGATCCATTTCATATATAATTTTCTTAATTTCTTCTTCCCAAGGAGTGATATCCAACTGACTCTGGTCATCTGCATTGATAACAGAAGGAATAACATCTAGTAAAGTATCTGTTTCTTCCACAGGAGAATACTCAAATTTAGATTTAAAGTGATCTACCAAATGTTTAGCAATTTCTTCTTGATTACTAAGAATATTTCCATCCTTATCTTCAATCTCATGTATTGAATTCTTAGCAGTTCTGATCTTGAAGTTAGTATGAAAGAAACTTGTATTTGCTGAACCTTCTTTAATCCACTTTACCCTGGATTTTTGTTTCAATAAAGTATTCTCTTGCACCTCTCTACTTGAATATTCATTTTGAGCTTGAACTAAATCATTTAAGGCATTTTCATCAAAAGGATTATTATCAGAAATTATAGTAGCAGCTTTAACTTTCTCTTCTGCTTCTTTGATCTTCACTTGAACATTGCCAAAAACCTTCCAATTCCAATCATTAAGTTCCTTCTTTAATACTTTCAACTTTTGTAGAAATTGAAAAGCAGGATCACCAGTAATACTTCTATTCCAGCAATCTGACGCCACTTGAAGAAAATTTGGATGACTAATCCACATTTTTTGAAATTTCCTTGGAATATTTTTTGGTTTAGGGATACTTTCACATCCATCCAGAAGAGGAGCATGATCAGAAACTACTCTCATGCCTACCTTATAACCCCAATCACCATACAAATAAAGCCAATTCTGATTGAATAATACACTATCCAAGTTGCATAATATTCTCTTACTGCCATGTTGACAGTTATACCAAGAGAATTGAAGATCACTTTTGGGAGCTGGGAGAAGTTCACATTGATTAATACAGTCAATAAAATCCACCATAGCTGTTCTATTTGGTAGTCTACCACCAACTTTCTCATCTTGAGAGATAACAACATTAAAATCCCCTAGAATAATCCAAGGTTTATTGAGATCACTAATAAGATGCGTTTCAGACCACAAAAACCTTATTTGAACCACTTTGACATGAGCATGTACACCAAAAACTAAAACATCACCAACACTCACAATTATCATTTGGCTTGAAACATAAATCACTTGTGGTTGTGCCATACATTTGTTCCAGAATAACCAAATATTACCTTTGTTACCTTGACAAGAATTATGAATTACCATATTTTCCATACCAGGGAGATTCAATTTTTGACAAAAAGAAACACTACATCTGACTTTTGGTTCTGCAACCCAAACTAAGGAAGGACTAAATTGATTTACTAAAGACCATAATTTGTCCCGAGCCCTCAATCTTCTTAGGCCCCTGACATTCCAGTAGATTATTTTCATTGTTTAGTTTGAGGGTGTTTGGTACCCCCTTTCCCTGGATTCTTCCTAAAATTATATTTGTTATAAAATACAGCTTGTTTAGGTATCTTGTTTTGCTCAGGAGAAACTTGTTTAAGTACCTTATTTTGCTCAGAATTATTTGTTGTGGATGTACTAGTTGTTAGGCTCACCATCTCTTTCTCCACCACCTTATTTTTCTTAGCAGAACTTGTTGCTCCCTTTTCAACCACTTTTGCCCAGGAAGTAACTTGCACTGGAGTAGTTACTACTGTACCATTTGTTCCATCAATAAAAGAAATCATGTCACTATTTACTTCCATCCCTATTGTTGCTTGTGGTACTGGTGTTGTTAGTACCAAATCTGGAGTGAAATCTCCACTTACTTCATTTGGAACAGATGTATTTAAAACCACTTGTGGAGTGGAAACTTCCTTAATAATTTCAGCAGAAACTTCTATACTTTCAACATTCTCAAGGGGACTAAATTCACTCAGTTGAGATACTGATGAATTAGAAGTACTTGGAAGATCATTCTGATGAATAGAATCCACAATCGAATCTTCTATGGAATTACAAATATCAAAAGGCTCCTGTGACAACCTCTTCCCATCTTTAGATTTTGCTTGAAACTGTGTTTGAAACTTTACTTGTTCTTGCTAAGCATTAATAGATTTATTTTTCTCCAGTCTACATTCAGCACTTAGATGACCAACAATTTTACATGCTGAACAATACTTAGGACAATTAGAAATCACCACATCTTGAAAAAAAAACCTCCATATTTAGTTTCAATTCATATCTTACTTGGAATGTGTATAGCAAAATCAACTTCAACCAAAATATTTGCATAATAACCCACCTCACATCTTGTTGTAGCATTGTCAACCTTAATTGGAGTACCTAGTTCATTACATATTTTAAACAGAATTTCCTCATTCTAGAATTCTAATCCCAATCTAGGAAAACGAACCCATACCATAGCCTTAGATGTTTTTTGATTTGTTGGTCGAAAATTAGATGTCCAATTTCTAACTTGTAAGATTTGATTCAACACCTCCCACCGCTAAGATTTGATCTTCTTCTTGTCATCTTCATTGTCAAGCTTAATTGTGAAGAAACCCCTGCCTAAAGGAATCATACGACAATCTCCCTGTAATTTCCATTGACTTCGTAAAATAACCATAGCATCAACAAACTTAATCTTCTGTAAATCAAGCCTCCTATAAGAGAAAACTTCCATGGATCCAAACTTTTTTCATACAGATCATCAGGTAAAACTATTGACGGAATTTTTCGAACATTATTATTATTACTTAAATTTTCCATTTGGTCCTATATGGTAATATAAATTATCTGGTAATATAAATTATCATTTGGTCAATTGTCTGTTTGGTCCTATTTGGTAATATAAATTATCATTTGGTCCTGAAAATTATAGTTTGGTCATACGCTGATGTCATGGATGATGTAAATGTCATCTTGTAGTGGCAGAAATACCCTTTTGGATAAGGACCATATATATAGTCAAAAAGTATGAGAGAATAAATCATTCTCAGATTTACTTTCTCTCTCTCCTATATTTTTAGATCTAGAATTTCTCTCTCTCCTTTTCTTTCTTCTTCTTTTTCCTCCTGTCAATGGCGAAACAATTTTTTTCTTCTTTTGATTTTTTGCAGAGATGATGCGACGATTTACAAAGAAATAAGAATATTCAAACAAAGATGATGAAGATTCAAAACAAAGAAGATGTTTTTGTTTTTGTTTTGTTGTTGTTGTTGTTATCAAAGAATATGAAGATTCAAACAAAAATGATGAAGTTTTATTTCTGCTGCTGCTGTTTTTGAAGATGAAGAAGAAGATTTTGCTGCTCGTGAAGATGAAGATGACGAATGATTTGTTTTTATATGGACTTCATTCCTGGAATGAAGTCTGTTTTTTTAGGTTTTTATATGGACTTCATTTCTGGAATGAAGTCTGTTTTTTTAGGTTTTTATATGGACTTTATTTTCTGGTTTGTATAGGTTTTTATATGGAATTCATTCCTGGAACGAAGTATGTTTTTTTAGGTTTTTATATGGACTTCATTTCTGGAATGAAGTCTGTTTTTTTAGGTTTTTATATGGACTTCATTTTCAGGTTTGTATAGGTTTTTATATGGACTTCATTCCTGGAATGAAGTCTGTTTTTTTAGGTTTTTATATGGACTTCATTCCTGGAATGAAGTCTGTTTTTTAGGTTTTTATATGGACTTCATTTTCAGGTTTGTATAGGTTTTTATATGGACTTCATTCCTGGAATGAAGTCTGTTTTTTTAGGTTTTTATATGGACTTCATTTTCTGGTTTGTATAGGTTTTTATATGGACTTCATTTTCTGGTTTGTATAGGTTTTTATATGGACTTCATTTCTGGAATGAATTGCTACAAGAAAATAAGTAAAAATTAACACGGAGGGGTATTTTTGTCTGTTTTATATTTTTAAATAATTATGGACCAAACAGTAAAGGTGTTTGACCAAAGGACTAAACAGACATGGGCCCACCTAAAAAAGGACCAAACAATATTTTTCCCAACTATGAGGGATTTCCTGTTTAGTCCACTAAACCCGACCCGGTTTAGTGGCTAGTCCATCCAAAACTTCTTCTTAATCGTTAGTCCAAAAAAGTTTAAATTCAAGTATATTTACCTATATACCCCCGAACATTATAAGTTCGTTTTTTACATTTAAATTCAAGTAGTAACTAGTAAGTATACTAGTAGTATGTAATATACTAGTAGTAACTAGTAAGTATACTAGTATGTAATATACTAGTAGTAACTAGTATACTAGTATGTACTAGTAGTATACTAGTATGTAGTAATAACATATGTAGTATGTAGTATACTAGTAGTAACTAGTACTAATAGTAATATGTTATGTATTGATACATATTGATATGTAGTACATTATATATTACATATTGATATGTTTTATACACTACATATTGATATGTAGCATGTTATAGATTGACACTACATATTTGATATTTATTGATATATGTTTGATATGTAGTACATTATATATTGACACATATTAATATGTAGTATGTTATGTATTGATACTACATATATTGATATGACACTACACCATTTTAAGGTATTAGCAATTATATATTGCTAAACACGGTGTCGCATATTGATATGTAATACATTATATATTGATATGTAGAATATGTTTATTGGTTCTGGTTCTATTTAGCAATAGATCACCGATGTTGCTAGTTTTTTTATAGTCTTATTAACTTACTGAGATGATCATCAAAGTCCCAAATTTTTGTGACTTGATATGTAGCATGATTATAGATTGACACTACATATTGATATGTAAATTCCCCTATAAGCTTATATATTGATATGCCCAAATAGTATGTTTGCACACCTGTTCTGAATGCCTTCTTTCTAGCTTACCCATAAACATTATTAACTAGAGAGTGTCTTGAGTTGACAATGGTGCAGTTACAATAAGAACTGAACTATCACCATTTCATACATTAATACAACTCCAAACTTCAAACAAATATGTACCTTCACACTTAAAGATATATTACCTCAACAAGTTTCATAAGCGCGCCTGGTTCATTTAAAGGAAGTTGATGCTAAAGTTGAGTTAGTTTGAGATCAGACTCCATGGTCATTATGATACTTAAACTCGGCTAAAAACAACGTTGACAAGAATAAATTGGTAAAGTAGTATTTATATTGATACTCACAGGTGAAGCGGGTTCTCGCAAAAAAATTGTGGGATTAATTATAATCTTACATATATAGACTTTTGGTCATAGTTGGAAAGATATGGCACAATAGAGTACTTTGAACATTCATCTAGATGTACCACAAGCATGTGGAGAAGCAAGAAACTATCCTGAAATGTTCAAACAAGAGAAAATTAATACCGCTAAGACACCATTGTAAAATCTGAAGTAGAGACCATAGAAGATTATAATTCCAACACAATAAATTTTACCCGCGGTAAACCTAAAGCAACACCATCATATTTGATAGTCTTCCGGCCTTTATACACCCAGAGTATGCGTAATTCTGTACAAATTACTGGTTAAGGGATTTATAATGACGATAAAAAATTATCTTGCCAGACCTTTGACCGGGAAAGACAGTTAAAAATTGCCTTGATACCAGGTACAAGCACATCGAGTGAAACACTTAAAAATAGCTGTTATGCCCATGCCAGGCCTCCAAAGAACACGAAAACCCTTATTTTTTTAACCTTCATTAGTATTACCCTTTAAAAATGGGATCACGAGGAGGACAGATGGAAAAAGTTGGGAAGAGCATATGAAACATGATCCAGACACTTGTGATCTCGGACATGGAATACAATACAGGATATTGAAGTAAAAATCTAAGAGTAGAAACTAGTTATTGTTCTTAAAAAAATTACATTACCTTCTATCGGTGTTCGCAAGACAACCATCAAAATCAAACGCGGCAATCTTTCCTGAATCGCGGAGACTGATGAATTTTTCCATGAGCATATGTCCCATATCTTGACTTGAAACTGATGAATTTTCCATAAATCTCTGAACAAAAGAAAAAGGATAAGTCCCAACACCACACTTAAGTACACAAAAAATGAGCAAGATTAGTCGACATCGATACATAATTTAATATATCATACCCAGCCAAGTTCACATAGTAATTTTTGTCTACAATAATTCTACTAAAATATTTAAATAAGAATATCAAAATCTAACGAGAGATGATGTCTTTATTTTTAAAGGTTACGCCACAACCGTTTAACCACTTTTTGAAACGTTACATTCCACTGAATGCATTAGCATAGGTTCTCATACGACGACAACTTAGTTGTTAGAATTTTGTGCTAGTGTTATAGATCTCACAAATTCCCGGACTTAAGATGTTAGGGCCACCTTTGGACATTATACTTGGAAAGGCACGCAATCTAACTATATAAATCAAAGATGTATAAGTTTAATCCTAGACATGCATGCTTTGACTATTATCACAAAAATGTAGAGCATCAACATTTAGCTAAACCAATCAATTTCTACTTGTCCGTGTAGATAGCAACAACCTTTCCCCTATCTAATAGTTTAATTAAAATGAAGACAAAAACCATATACCAAACTTACCTTGTCACCACCACCAGCATCTTTCCTAGATCATTAACCAAGATTAGTCCAAAACAAACAACACAAATATGACAGCAACATAGCGAGAAGAAAACCTTACTGTTGTATTGCAAACTCTTTATATGGTTTCCCTCCAACCTTCCTACTCAAATTGGATATGAACCTAACAATTCCTATCATGCACAAAATCTACAGTACTGAATAATCACAACCCTTTCGTCACCATAACTCTGCGGCAAATCTCACTTTTTAGCTACTATTTTAATAAGCGTAATAATTCCTAGACTCAATCTCTCATAATCACTGGAAACATAGAGTCCTAAGGTTAAAATGACATGGAAAACCATTGATTGTGCATATAGATACACTTAGTTCTATTTACGGAATTAATAAGTTCTAGTCATTTTCCATTTGCATTTAACATAAAAATGTTGGTTTATTAAGATACACATACCGACTAGCATTATTGCTAGTGAACGTCTATTCACTGTATTGAACTATCATAAATTAGAAAATTAAGCCTACCTAGTAAGAAACTCAGTAGATGTAATAACTTTGCATTTGGTGTTACCCCTACAAAGAAGTGGAAGAGCTTATATTCCATTTGGTGCACCATTTGGATCGAGAACCTGCCTAAACGAGATGACAAAAAATTTACAAAAACAAGTTATATAGGGTATATTTACAAACCCCATTTATCTATAGTAAACAAGGAACTCAACAAACATCAAAGAATCCTTAGATATACATGTATGTATGATGAAAATGTTGGTGAAGAAGGAACCAATTAACACAAATAAATCTTTAAAGGGTTTCAATAAAAATTGCACCTGAAATTTGATTGAATCTCCTTCAAATTTGTTTGACCTACTTGAGACAAATTATTCAATAATGAAATCGACTAGAACGATTTCAAGCTGAGCACAAGAAAATATAGGATTTCAAAGTTAAGAAATAATAAATGGAAATTGAAGAAAAACAAACAAAGACTTACCTTTCTCATAGCAGATTTATAGATGTACCCCTAAAATCAAAATCCCTGAAATCGAAAAAAGCAGATCCACAGTTGAAACCCTAAAATCGATTAAATTTTTTTTATGCGAACCCTAGAAATCAAAATCTCTAAAATCGCAAAATCTATAAACCTTATAAAGAGAAACAAAAGGATTATGCGAACGATTATACCCTAGTTGTTGATTTCAGTGGGTTTAGAGATGAAAGAGAGATGAAGTTCTATAATCACGCATTTCTTCAGAGATGGATAGGAGATAAAACTTCAGAGGAGAAGACATGAAGCTACAGAGATGGAGAGGAGATGTAATCACACAGTTCTTCAAAGATGGAGAGGAGATGAAACTTCAGAGGAGAAGACATGAATCTTCAAAGATGGAGAGAAGATGAAAGAGATGAAACAGGGGATATAGGATAGCTTTGGATGATGGGTGGAAAGAAAACCAAGAATAGAAGTTTGACTTGGGCGTAAAAATTAGTCCTAGTGTTCCAGACCACATGCGCACTTTCGCACGCTTGAACGTGGAGCAGTTGCTATTCGCAACCTATAATTGGCGGTTGCAAAATTAGCAACCAAAATTAGCAACAGAAAATTAGCAACGGCACTACTGATGTTGCTAATCTGAGTTGCTAATCCCTTAAAATGGTGTAGTGTGATACTACATATGTTACTACTAATATACTAGTTACTACTAGTATAACTAGTATAACAATTTTTACTAGTATATCAATACATAACTAGTATAGTATACTAATATATCAATACATAACTAGTATATCAATACTAGTATACTAATATACTATACTAGTTACTACTAGTAGTTACAACTAGTAGTTACAACTAGTATTTACAACTAGTATAATACATATTAATATTGATATGTAGTACGTTATATATTGATATGTAGTATGTTTGATATGTAATACATTATATATTGATACTACATATTGATATGTAGTATGTTATGTATTGATACTACATATCAAAAAATTGTTATGTATTGATACTACATATGTTACTACTAGTACTAGTTACTACTAGTATACTATACTAGTTACTACTAGTAGTTACAACTAGTATAGTACATATTAATATGTAGTATCACCATATTGATATTACTAGTATTTCGTAACATACTACTAGTAACATTTACATGTGGTGATACTAATTAGACCTAGAAGGGTGTTTTAGGCATTTCGAAAATACACTTTATAATCTCCACGAAGTTTTTGGACTAGAGAGTAAATAATCTAGTCCAAAAACATGTTTTTGGACTAGAGAGTAAATGTTTTTCATGGGTGGACTAGCCATTAACTGGGTCATGAAAAAGTGGACTAGCCAGTAATTCCTACTATTACAAACGTGTAATTATGTTAAAAATATCTAGGATGAATCTCATTTATTACTGTAATGTCCTTGTATCTAGGCCTATAAACAAAGGCTTTAATGTTTGTCTATGAGATACATGAATAAGATTTCTCTCTCTTTCTTTCTCCATATTTTTTGTCTCCTTCTCTTTCACAAGACGTTATCAGCACGCACGCCCTACGCTGAGCAACATCTTTAAGAACAAAAAAAAAAGAATAGAAGAAACCCTATTTTGGGTCTTGAAAGTTGGGGTCGATGTTTTCAAAAGCCATGAAATAATCGGCCACACAAATCAACGACCTTTTCTCTTGTGGTTTCTTTTAATTACGAGTAGTTTTTATCCTTGTTCCACTGCTAACGATTTTTTGTTTTTGTTTTTGATGTAGTGAGTTTTGATTGGACGAAAGCAGAACCATGTTCAGAAATCAACAACTCATCGTTACAGGAACCAAATTATACTCTTTTGGTTTTTGTTTCTTTCACCGAGTTGGTTTTGTTTTCTTTTTCTTTTTAGTGGTGATATGACTACTAACATGTTTGATTGGATGTAGATCTTTTGGTTGGTGCTTACTTGAGTATGAATATTTTTTTTTGATGTGGTGCACGTGGATATTTCCGAAGTTCCATGGGTTATCAATTATCATTGCACAAAAAGGATACACAATCCATTATTAAAGGCAATATCTATCAAGTGCCAAGTATGGGTTGCCTTTGAGCGCCCTACGCCCTACCAAGTATGGTTTTCCTTTGAGCGCCCAAAACTACGTTTATTTTTGTCCGTCTTTAGTGATGACATTATAGATTTCTATCTCTTAAAAGAAATTTTGAGATTGGTAATTTATGGAACTTTTGAGATATTGAGATGTTTTCAGATATTAAGACATATCGGTTTCTATTTATTTTTACAGGAAACCAAGTGTGAACCATTAAGTGTTTTTTCCATGGAGCTAATACTTAATCTATGAGCATCATGATAAATTCATTTATGATGGATTTTATATATCTATGCAGCCTCGACTATGAGAATATAATTATGGTTGAAACTTGTCTAAACATCAAGTGTTTTCAGATCTAACCTCATCCTCTAAATTAGGTGAATAATTATATGTGTTATCAAGGGTAAGATTGGAAACACTATTTTGGGATTCAAGTTTATTATGAGCAATAGCCTTAGGTGCATATTGGTCATCATACTTCTTAAGAGTCTCACACAGTCTATCCAAGATTATTCGAGATTGACGCGAAGATTCACGCGTAGTTTTATTAAACTTCTTAAGTGATTCCTCCAAAGAAAGACTTGAATATTCATCACTATATGATATACCAGTCACTTGTTGAAACTGTTTGAGTGCATCTTCTAAGGAATTAGTTTTATATTCATCAGGAACTGGTGGCAAAAACTGATGCGGTTTTACAGTGGAAGTAAAGGGATTCGTTGCTCGGACTATTTTAAAGGTTTGGTTTAAGATAAATAAAAGAAAAACTAATAAATTTTGATTTCCTTTACCAAGGAGAGATGAATCTAGGGTTTTTGTAGTTGCAGGAAATCCTACACTACACCCTTGTTAAGAATTTGTAATAACCAACTCAAATTTGAAGATTAAGAACGACACTTCATTATTTGATTTTCAGAAATGTTTACAGGAAATGTAAGAATTCAAGAATACAACTTTTCTCTTGAAGTTTCTCTCTCCTCAAGACTTTCTCAACTCTCAAAAATACATCATCCTTTTTTGGACATATTGGGTCTCTATTTATAGGGTAGTTACATAATGGATGACAGTTAAGTCTTCCTTTTATCTCGGATTTATACTACGATTGTATCGCGATAATTATATTGTTCATTCTCGCAATCTTTGTAACCATCACGGGAAAAACATGCTTTTCTTATTTTTTCTTCAATCGTCAGCTATTACGTCACTCTTTTGACTGCTTGGTGATGCTCGCTGGGAAGTGTTGTTAATCTCGCAGAGATAAGTGTTGTAGCGATATTCTGGTCCTACATCTTGCCTCTTCTCATGTCTTTTCTGCGAGAAGAGAAGATCATGAGAACTTTAAAATGCCGCAACTACTTATCTTTTTAGATTTCTCTGTTCTGGCACGTTTCTGTATCCTTCGCCAGCTGTTTTCACGTATTCTCTCTTATAATAAATTTATGACACGTCCTCTCTAACCGCTGCGATCTGACCGTTCATGTCTTTTCTTAGCATTTATTGCATTCATTTTCTTCGACAAATCTCTTCTTCTATAAATACTCCTTTTATTCTTTTCTTTTCCTCTTTTACTTTCTTCTTCTTTCTCTCCATAACTCCTCTGCAAGTTTACTGTTCTTCCGTCAATTGCGCGTCTGTTACTGCTGTGATTTCTTTTTTATTTTTCAACCTTTTTCTTCATTCCCATACTTAAAAAATGGTTGCTTCTGGTGCTAAAAATTTAGCTGCTTTTGGTGAGATGCGAGAAAAACTCAAAAGTAAAGGTTTTACTTTGTCTACGATTCCAAATCAAAGCCCTAAATCTGAGCTTTCCATCAAATTATTTTCTGATCATCAATGTTCTCGCGAGAAAGTTATAGTATCGTTAGGTCAACTTGATGCTGGTCTTCCAATTCCTCTCTATGACCCGGATCTTCCCTTATTTTATGAAATAATTTCTCACGAGAAATTCTCGCGAGCAGTATATCAACTGGGTGGAGATTGTATTCGATTACTACTTGAATATGCCTCTCGCGGTGCCAATAAAGGATCTCGCTACCCTTATGCTGCGAAGAATCCACAATTCAAGGATTTTCCAATCATTCCCGCGATGTATACTGTGGATAATTTCTTCATTAACTATGACATAATCCCCATAAAGAGAGATCGCACTTGTTGGGGTGTCCGCTTGCAAAAGAAAGATAAGATTGTTGAAGATAAAGCTCTTATGTTAGATATTGATTGGCATACAAATAACAATCAAGGTCCTCGCCATTCTAGCGATGACAAGTGGTTTATTTTTTCTCTAATTTTAGAGGGCCCGTATATTTCTGGCACTCATGCCTTGCCTGAAAATCTCGTGGAATACCAACCATGGGTGTTCTATTGGCCTGAGAAATATAAAGAAGAATGTCCTCCTTAGTTCTTCACATAACAAGTTATTTTTATTATTTTTCTTTGATTTTCACATTTTTAAGCTCTCGTTGATTATGCATGTTTACTAGATTGAGAGATTGAAGGCCTACTATGAGAAGTTTAGGAAACCTGCTACTCGTTCAGCTCTTCAATTACTCACAGATGAAGTAAGAAATATTTTCTTAATAAATCTTAACAATATATTGTTGCCTCTATTTCTTATCTTTATCTGTGCTCGTAGGTAATTGAAGAATTAGAATCAATGGAACCACAAACCAAGGTGAAATCTTCAAATGATCGCAAGGGGAGATCCAATGCCCCTCCCAAAGGGAAGCATGCTGCTCCTCGCAGTGAAGAATTTGACGATCATTCCTTAAAGAGAAGAAAAACCCAACTCCCTTCTTCTTCAACTCCTCAACCTATTCCAGAAAATTTAAGTGTTGATTTTGATAAGGACAACGATGATGATAATTTCGGCGTTTATAATGACGTTCCTTCCTGTTGATGGTGGATTTTCATTTAAAGGCTAAAATTGTAAAAGCCAAAAAATTGTGCGCTAACATCTTGTAAAAGATAAAGCCATTATGTGTGATGGATACTCCTTCACTTTATTAATTCACTTAGGATGGAGCATGTGGCAACAATCCCATTCTGTGAATAAAATACGAAATTCATCCAGGTTGGAGCATGTAGAAACAATCCCATATACCCTGTGAATTTCCAGCATTATTAATTAATGCGCAACAGCCTTGTATTTCCTGTACTCATTATCAGTGCGACATGACGACTAAGTGTTGATCTCAGCAGAGCAACACGAATCTCCAAGCATTATAATGAAAGCATGTACGAAATATCCATACAGGCTGAACTCTCGGTGTGTTATACTAGCCCGATTGAGCCCCTCTCGGTATGTTATACTAGCCCGATTGAGCATCCAGACTGACCGTATCAGTCTGGATATGATCGCGACCATCCAACTCCACCAGCCTGATTGGATGGCCCAAATCGATTCCATAACCCCCAAGCAGGTATGGAATACCTGCCGAACCAACGCGGACCCCGCATGGTCGGCCTCCTTTGGCCTAGCTTGCCAAAACGTCCAAACCATAACAGTATGGATGGAAAACCCTAAATTAGGGTCTGCGTCACATTACATGTGTCGCAAAACAGCCTCAACCATCCATCTTCGCAGAGATATAGATGGAGGGTGCAGATGTAGATTCAAAGGGTACGGAGTATGTCAATACAATCACCGCAGGCCCGCCTACATACCTGACCATTCGGTCAGGACCAACCATGGTTGGTCATTCCAAATTGCGCGCCTAAATGGAGCATGACGCACGGCTTTGAAACCCAAAAATTAGGGTTTTGGATCACGAGCGTCCATCTTATCTGGCACGATTGGAGGGTCCGAGATTAGATCAAAGCAGGTCCGGCCATCTCAACATGACCACCGTGGACCCATCTATCCCCTCACCTGATCGTCCAAGTCATACCATGCATGGCTATCCCCAAATCGTTCGCTCCAACATGCGTGGTCGCACCTACCAAGCTGCAAACTAATCTCAACCGCTCGATTTCTATGGACGAATTGGGTGGCTTAGATCGTGTTTTCATGGGACGGTAAGGCATAGGCGTGAACACCAGCCTACCACCTACACGTTGGAGCAGTCGACTAAGACTGACCAAGCCTGGTCGTCTTGGAACGCCCGCCCGGAGTTGGTATGGGAAACGGCTTTTGCAGCACTAATATTCTGTCGCAATTTGATCTCGACCACTCAACTTCTCCAGACAAATTGAGTGACCCAGATCACGTTTTTATGGGACAGTAGGTATAGGCGCATACACCGTCATACCATCTACACACATGCATGATCGACCAATCCAGAATAGTTCCCTAAGCCTGGTTTCGGCCAGGGTGAAGAGAAGTGCTTGCGCACCTCCTTCGAAACCCTAATTCCACCAAGTGTCGCAGATGAGTGTTTCAAATATCATCTCATCCATCCAACTTCACCATCTCGGTTATATAGCCCTGGTCAGGAGTTAATTAGTCAGTGCGAAGTCATGGTGATCACCATCCGCCACTTTACCACACCATGTGGTCGGTCAAGGAAGGTTTTTCATGCCCAACTTCCAAACCATGCTGGATATACTCAATGCAGTACCTGCATAGTATACACACGATACTTCACAAGTATCAATTTCCTAAATTTTTCCTGGGTTTTTCTTTCGGGCTGTTTTCTCCTCACGAACGAGCTTAAAACCTAAATATTCCCACGCTAGGATATAGGAAATCTTTTCCGTATGGAATGGAGGGGCAGACCATCAAAATATGAGTCCGTACTAGAATTCTACAACGATTCTAGTAAGGGGCGCTAATTAGGGTTTCTAGTGCAACAATCAACGGTTTCCCCTCCTCTCAAGATGCAAAATCTCGGCCGTCGAAGGTCACCAAGCTAGAAAGTTTCCCGATCCTGACTTGTCAAGCCACAACAACATGCTACATGTTTTCCAAAAACATTCAAGACATTGATCATGTCACAAACTGGGGGATACATACTAGGGTATTGGTCTGACGGTTTACAACGTGCAGCGCACAACGCGCCATCATAAGAACGTGTCAGGAAGTCATGGACGGTTAGTGATGATGGGAGAAGTGGGCAAGCCTGGTCGTCTGACGCCAACACACTACTCCACTACTCCATCACTTCACTTTCTCCACTTCCCACGAGATACGAAGGTTAGGCTAAAAGGCTTGTATAAATAGGTTCTCCGCCCTATTTTCAACAACAACACAAGTCTAGACAACAAAATCAAGTGTTGATACAATCGTATTCAAACACCGGAACTGATAGCTTACATCCTGCAAGCCAGTTCACCTTTCTGATACAAGTCCTGCATAGCCAACACCTTCACATTCTCAACACCTTCTTCGCTTCCCTCCCTAAGATCAACCCCATCTCCTTCACTTTGTGACCGAAACAAGTCTGGAACGGCCATTTTTTGTTTTAGGCCGGACTTGCACATATTTATCTCTCGAATCTACAAGCACTCACCGCGCAGTGCATTTGTTTTAGGTTTAAATTCATTCCTCATCCACACCCCAAATTTCCAAAATTAGCAGGAATAGTTTTCACCCATAAACACTTCCATAAAGGATTCTTCTTCTTCTGAGTCTGCAATGGCTCAACTATCCAAATTTTTTGGTAATAATACATTTGGTATCCCAAATGAGTATGGAGATGAAGATATTAATGGAATATCCCAGTCTCTCGCCAAAGTCTGCGATGCTCCCATATTAGCTGATAGTGATTCCCTTCGTGGGGTTTCAAGATTGCTGACTCCAAGTCTCCTGAATTCGCTTGGTAGCCTGGTATGTTTCTACTTGCTTATCCTTTTTATGTATCTTTTGATATTTTTGCCAGATCTTGACTTATATAGTTCTATCGCAGGTTGGAAGAGCAGATTTTGCTGTTTCTTCTGATTTATACAATAGGCGTGTATTTTCTCAACAGAAGAATGTTGTTCTTCGTCAAAAGAATGAAGAACTAAAATCTGAATTTACTAATCTTCGCGAGAAGAATAAACAAATGGAAGCTGAACTTGCTAATCTTCGCGAGAAAAATAAAGAACTTGAGAACAATCTTTCTCATCAATCGCTCAAAGTATCCAATCTTGATAGTGTCAATAAACAACTTCTAGGTACGACATTTTCTTCTCTTCTTTCATATTTTTATTTTTCATCACTCTTTCTTACTTGATTCCTCATTCTCGCAGACACTTATGGTTTTACTGATGAGGCTTTAACCATTCGTTCTTTTCCTGAACCAATAGATAATGATACTCTTCTAGAGCTTCTTAATAATTCTTTGAATAACCCTCCAGATATTAATTCTCTTTCCATAGATGAACTCAAATCTAAGTTTCGTCTCTTAGAAATTGATTACAGATCTTGTTTAGATATTACCCACAGATTCAAACAGCTTCTCCACAATTCTAAAGTAGAGATCAAAACTTTAAAGGCTAGTAATAATGATCTTTCCAAAGACAAAGATCATATATCTAGACAAGGAGCTAAAGCTTTATCAAATTTCCATAAAACCATTCTTGAATTTCAAGTTGAAAGGGATAGACTTATCCGCGAGAAAGAGGGTTTTGTTGAAAGAGAAAACCAAATTCGCTCCCGTCTTCTTATTACTAGCGATGATGAATTTTCTTGGGCTGCGATGGTTCTTGATAATGCCAGAAATAATTTAGGCGTAGTTGTTAGTCTTCAAACTGGTCATTCTGCCTTAATTAGAGATATGATTGCCGAAAGAGAAGGATATCACTCTTATGATTTCACTAATTTATTTTCTGACTGAATCATCCTTATATGTATTAACTTTGTTATCATTTTCTCGCAACATCCGAAAATAACTATTGTAAAAGATTTGATGAGCTAGAAGAAGAGAAAAGCCAACTCGCTAGAAATCTATCTTCTCGCGATGAAAAGTATTCTAGATTGAAGGAAAAATTGAAAATTATTGCTTCGAATTTTAGTAACTCCCTTATCCGTGTTCGTAATAACGCCATTAAACTAGTCTGTGATGATCATGGTATTCTTCATTCTACATATCCCGATCTCGCAAAGGAAATTCCAGCTGATTCCCCAAATCTAGTTATCTCTGATAGCAAAGCTAAGGAATCTAGCGAAGATGAAGATGACAATAATAATGGTAATGAAGAAAAATCTGGCGAGGAAGAGAAGTTTGATGAAGATGAAGGTAATGATGATAACGATGAAGAAGAAGAATCTGGCGATGAAAAGAAATCTGACGAAGAAAGTGATGGATCTAAATAATTCCTTTTCTTCTTTTTATCTTCCTTGTAATTTTTGTATATTTATCTCCTTTTTCTTGTAATATTGTTGCAAGCTTCTCCCATTTTCTGCGAGTTCCTCAAACTTATGAATTTATTTGATGTATAAACTTCTTTGCCTCCATCTGTATGAATTAGTGAACAATTTTTTTTTTTTTTTTTTACGGAAAAGACCTTTATTAATCATCATCAACAGAAAGGAGTTTACAAGCATTGGATGGAAGCCTGGCCACAAGCTGGGCTCCAATCCTTTTTTTTTTTGTAACATAGTCAATTAACATAACTATTCCCCTTTAACTATCTATATAAATGTATCTTTTAACAATATCTATGCAATTTTATCATATGATGGATGAATAATAATTTCATTATTCTATGCATTCCCATACTTGCCTCTATTATTCATCTGCAATATGAAAAAATTGAATAGAGATTAGATATTAGTTGTAAATCAAATTAAATTTGCCTCAATATTGGTGATGTTATCGCTAGCAATAATTGCATAACTTTATGATATATGCGTAAAATCGCAAATCTCATAAATTCTGCGAGCATTATAGCAATAATCTTATGGTGTTATCATGCCTTCCTAATTAAAGGTCTTATTTTGCCACATTTTTTCTTTCTGCGACAAAATCGCAGGACGTCATTACATTTGCATGTATTGACCCATTGATCTTGTCTTATCAATATTTTTTCAACATTTCTGCGACAATATGATAAGTATAAACTCTCTTGCAAGAATTAAACCTTATGACATTGTCGTCTTGCGATGAAATCGCAGGACGTCTTTACACTTTCATGTAAAAACCCATTGATATCATCTTAACTTTTCTATTTTGGCTTGTTGCCTCTGTATAATTTTCGTCACGCGACAATATGACAGGCCTAAATGTTCTTGCGATCATAAATCCCCATGACATTGTCGTCTTTAGACACTTATCAGCTCCCTAATGGAGGGTGCCTCCCTTATCTTACCCCTGGTTGCCCCTTCAAGGAGGGCACATCGGCCATACAAGACTAGCTCCTCCCATCCGGATTTACCAACAACCAGTTGTTTTCACAGCCTCTTGTCCTTTATGCATATATGGCTTATAGTTACAAGACTGCACCCTAAGTGGGGTATTCTTCAGGCCAAGTGCATCATAGCCAAGACTTACCAAGAATGGATAGGGTAGTTTCATACGCCCCGGGCACCCTTGGATCAACCGTGTACCTCGGCGCCTTGGTCATACTTTGCACTTCTTATAAGATATTCCCAGTCGTCCAACCAGGGTATAATCTTATATAGTTGGAAATCCAAGATCTCTCTCCTGGATAGGTTTTCTTTAACCCCAACATCTGCATGACTCAGGTTCCAGCAGCGGTATAACCTTATCCATGAATCATGTAAAGAGATACCCCCTTATATGACGCACTATTAGGTCTTACATTTGCCTCTTGCGAAATTTTATCCGTGAACTAAGGTGCACGCCATAAAGGTTCGTCCCATTCTATTAATCTCTGCGAAATTCTATTCGCGCTTCTCGCGAGTATTGTAACTCTGATAAAATTTCATTTCTTTGATCTTCTTGAAATTTTTTGCAATTCTTTCAAACAGAGTACTCTTTTCAATTGTATTTTCTTCAAACAAATTCTGCGTCAGCTTCTTTAAATTTCATCATTTTACCTTTCTACTTATTATTTTCTAGTTCTGCTTTTCTGTTACATTTTGTTGGTTTTTCTTTATCTGCGAGACGCTCGTCATCAACTTCCTCTCACTGCTCTATTGTATCAATCATCAATCTTTCACATCTCTGTCGTTGCTTGATGTTGTACTTCCAATTGCTATTCTTCTCATCTCTTTCCTCGCAAGATTTTATATCAATCTCATAACATTTCTTGATTTCTCCCCAATCTCCCTTAATAACTCCAACAACATTAGGATGAGGAAATTTAATACACTGGTGGAAAGTAGATGCTACACCTAATATCCCATGTAGCCAAGGTCGACCAATCAAGGCATTATAAGGTGATTCAATGTCCACAACACAGAACAAGATCTTTGAAGATATTCCTTTTAATGGAATCCGCATTTCAATTTCCCCTTTTGGTTTGTTAGCTGTTCCATTAAAGCCATAGATTTTATATGTTGATGGTGTTAGATATTCATCTCTTCCACCCATGGTTTTGTAGGTATGATAGAATAAGATGTCGACTGAACTGCATGTGTCTATTAGAATTCTATGGATTGCCTAAGAGTCTTCAGTTTCATCATCATTTTCTTCATCTTCTTCTTATACTTGCTTTGGATTTATCTCTAACCTTACCACCAATGAGTTATCATGATGCTCGCCAGGCTCTGGTACTTCTTGTGCAGTGAAAGATATAGTTTGTTTTTTCCATTCTTCTAATGGCGAGGCTCTCACAATATTCATTATCTCTCTTCCATCTGTGTCTCTCGCGAAGACTTTGCTCAGAACATTATCATGGAAATCCTCAATAGTTCTGTGTGAATGTACAATGGAATTACAAAACAAATTCTTTGCTTTAGCCCCAACTTCTATTACGAATGTTTATGCTCCTTTTACAGTATTTACCCTACGAATTTCTGGTGCTGGAGGCAATCGCTGAGATTGTGGATGCCCTACTAAAAAGTGGTTTATCTTTCCTTGGTCAATCATCCTTAAAATTATCCTCTTTAAATTCCTGCAATCATTTACTGAGTGACCATGAAAGTGATGGTAAGGACAAAATTCTTGACTTCGATTATTTGGATGTGGCTCTTTTCCCATTTCCATGGTGATGGTATATTTTCCATCAAAATGATAGCTTCCCAGATTTTTTCTATACTAGCATTTAGAGGTGGCATCTTAATTTCTTCCCATATTATCTTCTGATTACCTTGGCTTCTGAAATTGTTTTGCCTCTGACCACCATATGTTTCCTGTGGTAGATCAAGTCTTTGGATTTTGTTATTTCCTCCGCGATTGTAATAATTTTTCTCCCTTTCATACTCTTCTTGATCTCGACTGCCCATCGCTACTAACTTATGCTAGTTATCAATCACCACTTTCTCTTGTTGTGTCTGCGAGATGCTCGCCACATTGTTAATCATTTTAGGAAGTAAACTCCCATTTTCTGCTACTTAACTGGTATTCGCAATTGGATATGATTCCATCTCATTTTGTTTTTCCTCCAAAGCAATGTATTCCTCCTGTAATTCCCGCAGCTCTGTCATAGTGATTGTATTCTTGATTCTGAAAATTTGTATGTACAGCAGATTGGTCGCGAACATTGCATTGATAAAAGACAAGATAAGATATCTCTCGTCTACTCTTCCTGCCATCTCGCTGCACATTGTCTTCCATCTTATGGTTAAATGTTTCAGACTCTCGCCAACCCTCTGCTTTAACCCAAACACATCTTCAATACATGGCCGAGATGAATTGTTGCTTATATATGCTCCCAGAAATGTAGCTTGCAAATGATCAAAATAAGTTATAGTATTTTTTGGCAATCCTTCAAACCATTTTAACGCCTCGCCGGTTAAGCTGGATGCAAAATATTTGCATAATACAGCATCATGGTTTTCCCATTGTATCATACATCTAACATAAGCCTTAACATGTTGTACGGCACAGGTACTTCCATCAAAAATGCTGGTTAATGCTGGTAAGTTGCACTTTGGAGGTATTCCTCTTAACTATACTTCTTGAGTGAATGGAGTTCTCGCAGCTTCTTCAATAGCTTCATCAAGTTGCCTTCTACCTCCTTATATTCTGTTATTTATTATTCCCCTCATCTCTGCTAATTCTCTTAAAATTTTCTCATTCGCCGTTGAACTTGGTTCCATCGGTCTTTTCAATGCAGCTTCCCTTATCATGCGTTCATGCACTTCTTATCTTGCGAGATTTTGTGTATCTTCAACTACATCCACGCTCCTTCTTCCGCGATCTTTTGTTTCACCTTCTTCTTGCAATCGCAACTGATTATACTGTCTATTTTATTCTCTGCGAATTTCTTCATTTCTCATCATTTCTCTTCGCTGTCCTTCTATTATCCTTTGTATTATATCATACTCTTCCTGAATATTATTATTATGGTGATTTTGCGTACGTCTCCTTTCTTGATTCTCATGGTTATTTTGTCGTATTTCCTCTTGGAATTCTTGTTCTTCTACTTCTGCTCTTAACCTTTCTCTCTCACAAGCTATGTGTGCTTGTTCAGCATAATGCCTCTCAATTTCATCCTCAATTATTCTCCGATTTCTTTGAATCTCTCGCCCATGTAATATTCTTCTACCTTCTTCTCGATTTTCTTTACCATTCTCTCGATTTCTATTACTGCGTCTATCTTCCATAGTTTCACCACGCGGATCATAGCGATCTTCAATTACCTCCTCTTCTCTATGACGTTGCTCGTTATTTGGATTTTGTCTTTCTTCTCGAGTATTTTCTCTAGCATTTCTCATTGGGGAATTTTGTCTGGGCTATTCTCTAAATGACCTTGAATTTGATCTAATAGTACTTCTTGATCTTCTACTTTGTAATCTCAAATTCTCCATTCTCAACTCATGATTTTGTCTTGTTAAATTTGCACGTTCTTCCGTCTCTAATCTTCTTTCCTCTTGTATTCTTTGTCTTAAATCATATGTTGTTTCATCTTCGCCTTCTCCATGAATTAATCCTTCAACCACTCATTGATTTCTTTCTTCTCTTCTTCCGTCTCTTAATTGTTGATCTTCTACATCTTCCATCGAATCCGATCTCCAAGTATGCACACTCACTCTATCATAATCCACATTTCTACCTTGTATCGGTGTTTGTTGATTCGTTTGTGTAATTTTATTTTCTCCTTAAATCCTTGTTCTATTTCTTCTTGTTCTTATCCTTGAAGATTCTCCTAATTCATTCGTTTCTCCACCTGCAAGTCTTTTACTCCTCCTTACAGTTGTTGGTGGTTCTGAGGTATTTCTTCTTCTTCTAGCCATTTCTTCAACTCTAACAATTTCTTCAAATCTTCAAGTTGTAATTAGAGATTTCTTAGCTTGATTCTCCCTATTTCGGGCGCCAAAATGTAGTTGCAGGAAATCCTACACTACACCCTTGTTAAGAATTTGTAATAACCAACTCAAATTTGAAGATTAAGAACGACACTTTATTTATTTGATTTTCAGAAATGTTTACAGGAAATGTAAGAATTCAAGAATACAACTTTTCTCTTGAAGTTTCTCTCTCCTAAAGACTTTCTCAACTCTCAAAAATACATCATCCTTTTCTGGACATATTGGGTCTCTATTTATATGGTAGTTACATAATGGATGACAGCTAAGTCTTCCTTTTATCTCGGATTTATACTACGATTGTACCACGATAATTATAATGTTCATTCTCGCAAGCTTTGTAACCATCGCGGGATAAACATGCTTTTCTTATGTTTTCTTCAATCGTCAGCTATTACGCCACTCTTTTGACTGCTTTTGTGACACTCGCAAAGTGTTGTTAAAAAGCTTGCGGTGATGCTCGCTGGGAAGTGTTGTTAATCTCGCAGAGAAGTGTTGTAGCGATATTCTGGTCCTACAGTTTTGGATTCCACTACTTCTAATGTTTGTAAACTCAATAATGATTCCTTTGACACAATACTCCAAATTTACTCAAAACAATTTCGAACCCAATCTCATGCTTTGGAAGATATAACGTTACAAGTTTTTTTTTTTATGACTCTCGTCATTATTTTAAAGCCTAATTTTCCTTCGCTTATAAAATATCGGTAGAAACTACCCAAAATAATTATTGTGAAGCATGTAAAGAAGAGAAAAAATATAATAAATTAAAAGCACAAATATGGAGTAAATATGTCAAAGAAATTAAATATTACCCATCAAAAGTAGTTTATTCCTCCACCTTAGCGCGGGAATTACTCCATTATTACGAAAGAGAAATAAAAAAAATGAAATAAAAACTCTACTCTTTCGCTCAGACTCCGTACCTCCCATTTTTCTTGTATCCACAACGTATGTATAGCTTTCAAAGGAATCCTCTTTCCTTTTCTATTCACCACTACCACATCATCACCGAATGAGAATACGCCACATGTCAAGACAATGAAAAATCCTCCAATAAGAATATGTAACGCGTCAAATAATATAATTCTCATGCATTTACAATTTTCCTTATTTGGGAATTATTTATTCTTTATTAACTCCAACCATAAAGAATAATATTCTTTCCATAGTCTTTATATATTTAATTCCCATCAATTACTCCATGTAGATTTCTTACTTAACACTTTTATTTTCTTCATTAACATAAATATCTCCGTATATCTTTTTAATATGTTGTAAATGATGTCGACATAATGGGCTCCACACTTTCCACATTCTCATATCCAAATAATTGGACAAATGAAATAATTCTCCATCTTATTCCTTTTGGGCCTAGCCCATTAAATTATAAATCACTTCATTTCCTCCATTTTACGAGCGGAATTCCACATTTTAGTCCATTGAGCTTTATTTCACAAAAACACCTACAAATACACAAAATAGTAAAATAAGTACAAAAATTAGCACTAACAATATAGAAAATTGAGACAAAGTAGACACATAAATGCATCTATCAAATACCCCCCAACTTATTGTTTGCTAGTCCCGAGCAAATCTAATCTAGAAAATGAAAATCCTAACTCACTGTCGCAAGCATCACGATTACATTTAGCGTATGCAATAAGCCTTTAAACCCCTACGTGGCCCTAGTGGCCGATTTATAGTCTCGGGAGGGTTTACAAGAGGTGTACCCACAAAACCTTAACTCCTAATTGGTCACAAATTTCCAACGAGCTATGAGGACAAACATATTCTCAACCTATCGCCAAGTATCTAGAATGCCAAAGAAATTAAAGGTATCCGCTCAAAATCTGAACAAAGAGAATTGGAGACACATCCGCAATACTGCTAGATAAAGAGATATCAGCTACACAGCTAAATACAAATTATGAGATGCACCCGCTATACAACTGGATAAAATTAGGAGAGAGATAAAGATGAGAGGGACATCTGCTACACATCTGGACAAATTACGTGTGATGAGTTGAACCAATGGTAGAAATATCTTGTTCCAGATGGAAAGCGAACTAACAAAGCAACCAATATGCATCTCTCTTTGACAACGTTTTCTTCGGCTTCAACTGTTGATGATAAACTCTCGAACTTCGTAGAACCTTGACAATTAACTCTTCTCTTAGATTTCTGCTTGAAACTTCCTTATAGATTTCTAATTCCCTATGGCATTATTGAAGAAAACTAACAACAAAATTTAAATTTAAATGTACATTTATTTTTATTATTATTATTATATATATATATTTTTGTAGAGTATTACATTAACTAGTTGGAAGCCTAACAAGCTAAGATCCAACAACATACTATTACATTAATTGAATAGGTTGATGTGCTAACCTACCAACGAGCCTCATGGGTAACCTAGCCAAGGGAGTCGAAGCGGATGGGGGGGCTGAGATTGTGTCACAAGGGGGGCAAACTAACACTACCTTCGATGTTAATTCCTGCAATATTACGTTATTGGGGGCTTGAACATGGGACCTCCTGGAACGCATGAAAATTTGGGGAACATGGATGACCAGCTAAGCTAGGGCCCATTCTTATTATTATTAATTCCATGTTATTATATTAGTTATTATTATTATTATTATTATAACACAGAAGATTCAATACACGATGATAGTAGGCAGCCGGGCTACGATTTGGGTGCCTGCACCTTTTTGAATAATAATACCTAATCTATGAAATAAAGAATTACAAAATTTAAAATTTGCATCATTGTTGGCTAGGAAGTTTCTTAATCTCTTGAGAAGCAAAATTAAGTCTTCTCCCAACTCTCCTAGGGTAGAAAAGGCTAGGGCTTTGAACCCATAGCCAAGGGCAGCACATGTATCCAAATATTTTTTACATTTGCGGCTCACAGCGGCATTGATTGTATGGCCCGGGATAAAACTACGGGTTCTGGAAGTGGTGAATGGCGAGACTCCCGTGACGTCAAAGCATACATCTTCGCCTTCTTCCCAGTTGTGGATGAAAATATCTGCCGGTCTAAGATCTTTTGCATCCGTAGACCTCAATCCTAGGGAGACTTCTTTCCTTGCTGGTATCCCTGCCTTTTAGAAGATATCTATGATGCAGTTACATTCCATATCATGTATGAACTTCAAACCCACCTCGCTTGCACAATGGACTGCATGGTCTGCGTAGATGTTCATAGGTTTGCCACATACAGAGCATGTACTGTCAGCTTCAAAAAAGAGTATGGATAACCTGTACATGAGAATGGAACGAAACTGCCTCGGCCCAGTAGGTGCCTTGAGGAAGTCCATTGCATGTTCTCTCCGATTATATTTCCAGATAAGTGTTTCTCGGTCACTCATATTGAAGCAATGAGGAATGTTCTCTTTGACAACATAAAGTATAACATCGCCAGTGATTTCATTGGGGTGGGGGTGGGGGGGCGATATTGTTAATACTGAAATTGGAGGACGATAATCCACAAGCTTGCATGAAAGTTTGAAGGGCATGATCGTATATGGGGATAGGATCAGATGGAGATGGGCATTGTAGAATAGCTTATTGTAAGTATGTAGTTTGAGTGTAAGAAGCTAAGAAACAATATTTGGAGGTGTCTTCCATTGTGTAGATGCCGAAGCCACCATCCTTGAGTGGCAAGGTAGCCAATCTTTGTTGTACCAGGCCCAATCCTGACCCATCACCAACCGTAAGTCGTCGCATATATTAAAGAAGATAATTGTCATACCGACTGGTGGCTTCCTGTAATGCATTAGGATAGTAGTGCGGAGTGAGAAGTAGAGTCTCGAAACACCGGTGCATTTTCTAAGCAAAAGTAATTCACACTGTGGGTCTTGTAGCTGGTGTACTTTCTCCATTAATTGGACTGTTTTATCTACCCTACTTAGTATGATATCACTGCAAAATTGAGTATCTAACCTGACAGGTCCTCCTAGAAGTTTTACTCCCCTTAATGATCTTTCAATATCTGCTAGAAAAACACCTTGTTGACAACACCTTGGATCCGGTGATGGCCAGAAAATTTCAGTCTTTTTGATGTTTACATGTAAACCCCGTTTAGGTCCTTCCAACTGTATGAGTTTTAGTGCCTTAGCTACTTCTAGTGTATCACCTGTAATGGTACCGTCATCCAGGTACCGTGCATGAAAATACAAGTTTCATTGTGTGGGAATCATGTTGACGAGAGGCTGTAGGGTTAGTGCAAATAATAGGGGACCAAGAGGGTCTCCCTGTTGTACATCTTGAGTAGAAAATAAGATAGAGTTGTTGTAATATAGCCTAGATGGCTGGGAATGACAAAACTCTACCCATCGAGCAATGTTAGGGAAATGTGTCCTAACTTCTCTGATTAACACAGTTCTATCAACTAGATTGAAGGCATTGCTAAAATCAATAAGCATCATTGTACTTGTGTTACACGCACCTTTAATTTCCAGCAGCCTATTAGCCGCATGTAATATACCTTCTCCCCCACAGGGTAATCCGACGCCAAATTAATGTGTTCCGAAGTAAGAAGCCAATTGTTTACACGCCTTAGTGGCAGCCAGTTTTAAGCAAAGCCGCCTCCATATTGTCCCAACTGCAATTTGCCTCAGTCCTCTACCTGGTTTAAATAATAGGGTCAGAGGAGCACTTGCTATATATTCACCGAGTATAGGAGGACATTTGTCGCCAAGCCATAAATTTATTACACCTGCCATCGATTGTAGGAGTTCTTCACTCACTGCTGTTGCAGGTCCATTTAAGGCATCTAACAGATGTTGCGCTCTTAAGACGTCTCTACCATTTGAGGTTCCTTTAGGGAATCTCTTGATTGCAGCTAAAACTTGTGAAGTATCCACTGATAGAGCAGCAATAGGGACATATTTAGTTGGGATGTATGGTGGTGGAGCATAAGGATATTTCGATTGAAGTTCATACAATGTATCAGGCGTAGGTGGTGTTATGCCATCTGAAGAAAGTATGCGTACTGCTGTTGTGTGATGGCCATAACCCAATTTATTTCTGCAGGCATCCAAATTAGGATTCTTCTTCTTCTTCTTACCGGTCTGCCTTTGTTTGGTACTTTAGATGGAAGATGTAAGCAGTTGCTGATCCAAGTTTTTGCATCCATTAGACTCCCTCCACTGCGCCAGAGATTGGTTAATTATTGCAATTTGAATCTTCATGCGATTGCTAGATCGCTCTTCAGTGGAGTTCTTTAGACTGTAGAGATTTAACGTACATACATGGAGCAATATAAGTTGGATCCAAGCATCCATGCTATTGGGATTTGAAAGTACTGTATCCAAAGCAGCTTTAAGGGTCCGAGAAAAATTCAATATGCACGGTGGAGGTATGCTTACAATAGTAGGTATGCGCTTCTGAAAGATGTTGTTGAGTAAATTCACAGTGAGACCACTATCCTAGATTATCTAAGAAGCAGTGTGCGTGGAAGCCATATCTCTGGATGCCCCTTGAGGTTTCTCAACACCATGAATTAAAAAAGTATCCATGCCTTCATTTTATGGTCCAAGAATTGCATCACCAGGTTTATAATTGCTACATGGTATCTTCCAGGCATGGACATGTAAGCATTGGATGCACAACCACATCTGAATGGAACTCAGACTTTTCTCCCATGCCAGATAACAGTCGATGTTATTACGGATTCTATCTCGGCAATTATCCTTGTCTCTTTCAGTGGGTAAGTGTTTATCATGAATATGTTTGTAAATCACACTCTTGGCATACCCTATGCCTGCAACACCTCCAATGCACCCATCATAATTCTTAAATGGACAAGGTATTTTGTCACTCTACGACGACGTTGATGGGTTCTGAGAGTATTGGTTTTCAGTGTCTGAGGATGAAACTGACGAAGGGTTTCCATATGGTTGAGACGTTTGGGACTGGGATGATATATTGGGATACTGAGACATTTCAGATGTGAAGACAGCCTCATACGAATCTGCAAGTCGTTGTTCTTGGGCGGAAGAGGATCGTCTGGTTCTCGATATTGCAGAAACAACTGAAGATTCATTCTTGATGCAATCATTATTTGTGACTGAGGGATTTTGAAATGATGAAGAACAAGTTCTAGGCATTCTGTCTGAAACTGCCACCAGCAGAACTGCAAAAAAAAAAAAAAAAAAAATGCACCCCAAATACTACACAAAGACCAATTAGGATTCATGGAATGGGAGTTTAAGAATTAAAATTAGGTAAACAAGGCTCCCAATTGAAGAATTAAAATACAATTCATTAAAACACTAATTAAGAAAAGACTGCAATCACACAAAGAAAACACCAAATAACCCCTGCTCAATCACACACAGAAGGTAAAAGCTTCAACAACAAACAGCCTCAAACAAACCCCTGCTCAATTAACCCCACTTCAGAGTCAGCCTCAAACATCCGATTCTTCAAAACTATGAAGTTTGATTCACTTATTTGAAACAACACTAGTAATAACAAACCCCAGTTTCAACAACAGATTTTATCCTAATTTTTCCAATTCACCACTGAGGATTGAGAATTAGTTGTTTAAACCTCTCCCTTGAACCACTGAATAAACCACTCAAGAACCCCTGCTAACACAACAAAGCCTTCAACTTTCTACAGGAACCCCAAAAACACTAATTGCATAAAGAAGCAGCTTGAATAAACCTTTCTCAAAGACAAGAGAGCAATTGGAGTTTCACAAAATCTATACAATTACTAAAATTGATAACCCTAAATTTCAAATTCAAGCATCCCTAGTGTTGTAACAGCAAATACTCACACAAGAACCCGAATCTCAAAACCCAAATTCAAAATTCAAAACCTCTACCTAAATCTGCTACACCGAACACAAAAAACCCCTCTTCAAACTGAGAAATCCTAGTCTGAAACACAGTATTAACAAGACTAATATTTACATGGCCATGAGACAAGGACTTTAGCACTTGGGTCTTTGAAACTTGTAATATCTTGGTATCATGAACTTCAACAACTTACATCGTTTAATTTTTCTTTGCTCTAATAACTAAGTCTTCAACTTTGATTTTGAATTTTGCTTTTCTTTCTATTGTTGCTTATAAACCTTACACGTCTTTAACTTTCTTCCTAGATTTTGATATCGCTCCGTTTGTTGATGATGATAAGTTTCTACTAAGAGATAGTCGTAATCCAGTAACTAAGACTACATTGAGAGGTTGCTTTGTCTTTCTGGCATTTTCTTTAGACCAAATTGTGTTTCCATCATGGATGGTTAGGTCCATCACGATTACCCTCTAAAAGTTAAAAAATTTCTCATAAGTGTCAATGGTATCAACGTATTTTTCTCTAATGTCCACTAGAATTTTATCCCTAGCAATTCTAATTTCCATATTTTCGGTGAGAAACAATATGTAAACTTAGCTAACCGAATACTACGTGACACTAAAAGTTAAAAAATGCAACTAAAAAGTTTCTCCCATACCCCCAAACTTAAATCTAACATTGTCCTTAATGTTCTAAAGATAAAATTAAAAACATGAACAAGGAGAAACTGTTACTACTTGAAGAAAATGAGCTAAGGAAGGATATTACTGTGTTGCATGAGCATGGGTTACCTCCCAAGAAGTGCTAAGTTTAAAGTCTTCATCCAGACATCAGAAGAATTAGTCACCACATAAAATCATAAATCAATAGTTGGAACAACTGTGGGTCATCTGAATCAAATAATGTTAACACAAATAGAAGAAAACAGCAGCAGACCAAGAAAGTGAACCAACCAAATACACCTTTATCAAGTTTTCTATTTAAGACAACTATCTAGTTGTGGTCCTGGTTCAGGCTCTATAAAAGGGTCTGAATAAAATATTTCCATGAGCCAGGATTCCTCATTGGCAGGATCCGGAGGATCAGGTTGCAGAGTCTGGAAAAACTCAAATAAGAACTTAGAAGCACATAATAATAACCTGAATAATTGGGGATACTCTAAGTCAACCATATTTAACTCACACAGCTGACCACGATGAAATTGGTGGTCATTATTAATATAATGTGTCAACGATTCTAATTTCCTAAAATAATTAGGTTTAGTTCTAAAAACTATATGATGACACATTTTAAATTGAGATATTCCCACATTTGGCAAATAAAATTTTGGTAGGACAACAAAATCAATAATGGTATCATGGACCGGATTAACCACATCAACCATAGGATGGGTTTCTATCAACTGAGTTTCTTTCTGGACATAACTAGGTTCAGAAAAATGTGCATGAAGATAGTCTCTTAAGATGGTCGAGGCACATACGTCAAGTCCAAAATTAGGGGCCTTTGTAAGAGTCAAAGGTAAATCACAGGGAGGATGATATTCACCCCCAAACTTAGAATTGTCAATATCCTTGGATAAACTAGTCACAATTTCCTTAATTTCTAAATTATTAGATTTAGGAAAATGGTCTTTTATTTATTCTAGGTTGTAATCGTGTGGTTCTACATTTGTATAATCCTCAGAAGGGACTATATATTGTTTCCGAATCACTAGACTCTAAAACACTAGTCTCAGGGTAAACTCTTTCCTCTAAGCCATCTTCGGCTTCATAGTCACAATGATATACTACACCGTCTAAAATTATGGTATCTCTAGTCAAATCCTCATCCTTTTGAATAAGTGAATAATTATCAATATTATTAGGATTTAAACTGGAAATAATATTTTCCTCAGGTAGCTCAGTTAGGGTAGCAATTTCCTCATAATTATGACTACATATTTCAAATTCTTCATCGACACTATCCTCATCATCATAACAATACGACTATGGTTGAAACTTGTCTAAACATGCAGTGTTTTCAGATCTAACCTCATCCTCTAAATTAGGTGAATAATTATATGTGTTATCAAGGGTAAGATTGGAAACACTATTTTGGAATTTAAGTTTATTATGAGCAATAACCTTAGGTGCATATTGGTCCTCATACTTATTAAGAGTCTGACACAATCTATCCAAGATTATTCGAGATTGACGCGCAGATTCACGCGTAGTTTTATTGAACTTCTTAAGTGATTCCTCTAAAGAAAGACTTGAATATTCATCACTATGTGATATACCAATCACTTGTTGAAACTGTTTGAGTGCATCTTATAAGGAATTAGTTTTATATTCATCAGGAACTGGTGACAATTGTTTGATTAAATCCTCTAAAGATGGAGAACTCTCATTTTTTTACATTATAATATTGCTCATTTGCCCGTTCGTATGATTGGTGGACGTATGAATGTAATTAGGATCACCGTGGTATGAACCATAACCTTCAGAAGGTCGGTAGTGGTCCCAAGTACTATCCACACTATGGTCATAGTACGGATAATGTCCATTTAGATGCTCAGTACGATAATCATTATATTGGTCTTTATAACACCAGATCGACATTTTTTTGTGCACGTGCAAATGCAGGGTCGGCTAAAATTGGTAGGCTCAGGTTACCTTAAGATGAATATACCTATAGTCAAATACTGGTCAATGGTACTGGTCTAAGGTTTGTGGAATTTCGGCTATTAACTCCCATAAGGCCCAAGGCACGGGTTCAGAGTACTTTTCCACGGGTTTTCCTAAAATCGGTTGTTTGATGATGCAATTGGTGTGTGCAACATGTTTTTTTGTTTTTTTTTATAAAGAGAACAAAAATATTTACAAAGAAAATAAAAATTCTATACTAATTATGTTTTTTTGGCCAAGGCTTTGCGTATAATTGAATCTGAAGGACCAGGCAGGGGGTTGCATCTCAATATTAAGAAGACCTAGGTTTTTTGGCCTTCTCTTGATCTTAGGAGTACAATGGATGGTGTCTTCCCTACGGGTATTGGTAGGCCTTCTAAGGGCGTTAAACTTTTGGGTGGTCCAGTGAGTTTAGACATGGACTTTATTAGCGACATGATGTTGAATAGGGTACACAAAACTGTTCAACTAATGAATGCGATCAAGAAACTCAAGGACCCTCAAAGTGAGATGATTTTGCTTCGCAGCTGTACTGGTGTGTCTAGACTTTATTTTTATATGCGAACTACCAATCGTGATGCAATACAAACGGCTACTGATCTCTATGATGACCATCTTTTTCAGTTTTTGAGGCTTCTGATTACTGGAGATGGTGCGGGTTTTGGTCCTATACAGAAGAGATTGGCCACCTTACCTATTAAGGATGGCGGGCTTGGCATTTATACCATGGAGGATACTCGTGCTTACTGTTATCTTGCTTCTCGAAGTCAGACTACTTCAGTACAGAAGACGATCCTTGGTAATTTATTTTCAACGGACAAAGGTTTATCTTATCAGCTGGCTCTTCAGACCTTCACTCAGGTATGTGGATTACCGCCTACTTACTGTGTCGATGACACTGCCCCTCCTTCCATGCATTCTCTGGCAGTTGTTTACTTTGATGCAGTTAAGAAGTAAATCCCAGACCAATTTCATATGTATGAAAGAGACTCCATCCTATGGCAATGTAACCGTATCAAGCATGCTCATGACTATCTTTTGGCGGTACCCATTAGTGGGCTCAACCAATGTCTTGGACCTAGGCAATTTAGAGTTGTGCTTTGTTATCGTTTGGGTATTCCTCTGTTTTTTGAGAATAGATTGTGTCCAAGTTGTAACAAGTCTATGGATATTTTTGGAGATCATGCGCTTCATTGTGCTAAAGATATTGGTTATAAATTTCGTCATGATGTGGTTCGTGATGCTGTTGTGGACATTTTTTACAAAGCCAATGTGCATGCGCGCAAGGAGGTTTCTTTAGGCCTTCAGTCGGATGATGGCAAAGATCTAAAACCCGCTGATATCCTCGTCCTCAACTGGGAGAATGTGCAACATATTTGTATGGACGCTACAGGTGTTTATCCTTTTACTGGTGATGGTGTTCGCTCCTTCGCCCCTGGTAAGGCTATTTCTGTTGTGGTTACACGAAAACGCACCAAATACTTGGAAAAGTGCGTTGCACATGGTTATGGTTTGGGTGTGCTGGCCTTTTCTACCTTAGGGGAGCTTGGTGAAGACACTTTGATTTTTTTTTAAGCGTCTAAGGAACTGTCTGGTTAGTAATGACGCTAGTAGTGGCTTTGGTAGTTTTATTTTTTATCGTTTAGGTGTTCCGATTCAAAGAGGTGTTGGGGCCCAGATTGTTGCTAGGTTGCCAACCAAAAGTCCCGTGTAAACTTTTCATTAATTATTTCTTAATATATTATGTACAAATAAATAAAATATCTAAAAATCAGAATATTTCCTAAAATAAATATTTACAACAATAAATAGAAAAAATAAAATAAAACTTGGATGCTTACCTTTTTGGTGCACATATTTTTTTTCCAATTAAATCCTAAATATCCTGAACACCAAAAATAGAATATACCCAAAGAGTAAAATCTAATAAAATAATAAATAAAATAAAATAAATAAACTAGCAAAATATTTATAAAAGTAAATCTAAAACCTAACCTATATACAAGTCCGCGTCGGCGTCGCTAAAAACTGATGCAGTTTTATAGTGGAAGTAAAGGGATTCGTTGCTCGAACTATTGTAAAGGTTTGGTTTAAGACAAATAGAAGAAAAACTAATAAATTTTGATTTCCGTTACCAAAGAGAGATGAATCTAGGGTTTTGGATTCCACTACTTCTAATGTTTATAAACTCAATAATGATTCCTTTGACACAATACTCCTAATTTACTCAAAACAATTCCGAACCCAATCTCATGATTTGGAAGATATAATGTTACAAGTTCTTCTTTTTTTATGACTCTCGTCGTTATTTTAAAGCCTAATTTTTCATCGCTTATAAAATATCGGTAGAAGCTACCCAAAATAATTATTGTGAAGCACGTAAAGAAGAGAAAAATTTTAATAAATTAAAAGCACAAATATGGAGTAAATATGTCAAAGAAATTAAATATTAAATATTATCCATCAAAAGTAGTTTATTCCTACACCCTAGCACATGAATTCCTCCATTATTACAAAAGAGAAATAAAAACAATGAAATAAAAACTCTACTCTTTCGCTCAAACTCCGGACCTCCCCTTTTTCTTGTATCCACAAAGTATTTATAGCTTTCAAAGGAATTCACTTTCCTTTTCATTCACCACTACCACATCATCACCGAATGAGAATACGCCACATGTCAAGACAATGAAAAATCCTCCAATAAGAATGTGCCATGCGTCAAATAATATAATTCTCATGCATTTACAATTTTCCTTATTTGGGAATTATTTATTCTTTATTAACTCCAACCATAAAGAATAATATTCTTTCCATACTCTTTATATATTTAATTCCCATCAATTACTCCATGTAGATTTCTTACTTTATCACTTTTACTTTCTTTTTCATTAAAATAAATATTTCCATATATCTTTTTAATATCTTGTAAATGATGTCGACATAATGGGCTCCACACTTTCCACTCTCATACCCAAATAATTAGACAAATGAAATAATTCTCCATCTTCTTCCTTTTGGGCCTAGCCCATTAAATTATAAATCACTTCATTTCCTCCATTTTACGAGCGGAATTCCACATTTTAGTCCATTGAGCTTTATTTCACAAAAACACCTACAAATACACAAAATAGTAAAATAAGTACAAAAATGAGCACTAACAATATAAAAAATTGAGACAAAGTAGACACATAAATGCGTCTATCACACAGTTGAAAACTTACGGCCAATTCAATTTGGTATCTTTATCCTTTGGATTTAGATCATGTGATTTTTATCTTTGGTTTCCATTTATTTACAAGAAACCATCTGTCGGACATAAGATGGATTTTCCGTATGCGATGATAAAAACTACTATATCCTTAATTTGTCGATACAATTTTTTTTTAATTGTACAAACCGATTGATGTTGGTTTTTCTCCAACAGATCTCTGTAATGAGTTGTAAAAATTGGCATTCTAAGAATTGTTTTAGCCAATTTTGGTTATTGATTTCTATTTCTTTTAAGAAATCTTCGTAACCAAAAAAAAAAAAAAGATTTTTCTCTACAAAGAATACGATAATTTCTTTATTTTTCTCAAAGGAAATTGGAATATATTTCTCTATGGATCCTTAAAGGATGATATTGGTTATTACGTATTTACAATGCAAACATCAATGAGATGGAGAATTATTGCATTCCTGAGGGATATTTAGCAATAATAGTTCTCTTCCTTGTATTATTCTCCAAAATTTGAAGTTTTTCCGCTTGTAGTTGGAATCAGACACTAAAGATCAAGGGGTGCGCACCCGTCTTGTTAGCCTATATAATTAGTCCTTAAACGACTTAATTGATCTTTCTATAAACTTCTTTTGCTACGTAAGTGTCCAAATTTTATTCGAATTTTATTTTTTTTGGAGAGTTCGCATATTTTATATGCTTTTGTACCAATTAATTTTGGATTCTAAATGTACTCCATGATTGATGTTAAATATGTATGTCTATTGAGACTATTATTTTTTCTTATGTCGAAAGACATTTCATAATGAGTATATGTCTCGAATTAATCGGATAATACTTTACGAAACTTGAAGTTTTCGTATATGAGATAAAAAAGAAAATTTCCACCATGATCTGGGGGAGGGCATACACTATCAGAATCTTGTGTTAATGAACTTAAAAGTTATATCAATTTCTCTCCCAACATGATCAAATCGAAAAAAGGTTGTCATTATCAATAGGTGTGAAATATCTCATTTTGCTTTTATATAAGATTTTGCCTCTTGAAAGGAATATCCAATCACATATGGCAAAAAGTATCATTTTAGAATAAGCTACATATAGTACTTCAATAGATTCTATGAAAACAAGATCCACATTCTCATAGTTCATATCTCCTCACTGGAAGATGTGGAGATTATAATGCTCGCGGGCGCTGGTACCAGTATTTCTGTGAATTTTTCAAGATATGCATATACTTGAGAATCATGTGGGATCATAGTTAGTTAACATTGTCGAATATTAATTTACAGTAGCTACGGAAATAATAAAAAATGGTGGTTGTTTACCCCTCTGCAGGGAAATATCGACACATGTGATTGGTTGGCATACAATCCAAGTTAGGTTGTATTAATTTCTCGATTGATGCAATTTTGGATCCAAACTTAACACCTTAAACATGCCAAGCCTATTAATTACAGGTTGGTGTAGTGATATTGCGTCTTCATATGAGAAATATTTTCGTTGTAAAAACGATTTAAGTTTTATTTTATTTTCTCAAACCCTAGGATTGGTTTATTAATTGTTCCCTTTATATGATGCATTTGGCGTGGTAGTCTTTGAATGACTCGTATGTATCCAGAGACCATATTCATATTTGTAATCCTGTAGGATTCAAATTATATTATGGCAGCCACCTGACTCGATTATGTCAGGTTGAACAATCATCTATGTGTTTTTAGAAATTCGATACAAAAGCAAGAATCCGGATTAATTAGTTGATGCTATCAACTTCATGGGTCTCTTGAGGAGTCCTTAAAAACACCAAAATCCACGCTTTAGCATCATAAATTCTATTGTTTATTTATTTTTCTTATTTCTTTCTTAAATCTGCAGTTAGAGTTATGCTAGCTCAAACTCGTTTTTAAGATAGACTAGAGTTATTATTTTGATGCTTGTCTTCCGTAAAACTCATATAGTTGGATTAGCATCCATATTTACGTCAAAAGTTGTACTCTTTTCCCTTCGTTTCAGGTTTTTTCCCATGTGGTTTTCATGACAAGGTTTTAATGAGGCAACATCTCGTTGACGTTTAATTTTCTTTCAAAATGTTGAAATTTATGCTCTTTTTCCTTCGCCGAATTTTTTTTCCCACCGGGTTTTACTGGCAAGGTTTTAGTAAGGAAATTTAATTCAACATGATGGTCATCCAAGGGGGAGTTGTATCAATTTTGGTTGTTTAGTGGATGCCCTCATTTGATTAAACCAAATCAACTTAATCATCTCCTAAGAATTTGACTTTCCTTCTAAAAAATATGATTTTTGTTCACGTATGATAAGGTATTCACATCTTGGCACTTTTTTGAAGAAACTACATCAACTATTTCTGCAAATCATCTCCAAGAAATTAGCAATACAAGACACAAGTACTTAATGTACTGAAATAAACATGAAGACTCGAAATACTACTATTAGAAGACTAACACAAAATAAGACTTCATCAACCATCCGACATCTTCATGAAAGCACAGTAGTCTTCTGCATTCAAGAAATTCGTTCTTCAAAATTGGAAAGTCTCGACTCAAAGATTTGCACGCCAAGATTTGACTAAAGTATTTATCAGGGGGAGATCCATCATCAAATTAAGGTGCATTCAACGGACTTTATCATGTTGTACTCTTTTTTCTTCGTCAAGGTTTTATCCCACTGGGTTTTCCTTGTCAAGGTTTTAATGAGGAACATGTTTGTGTCGAAATATTTTCTTAGTTTTCTCAATTGTACTCTTTTCCCTTCGATCATGTTTTGTTCTTTTGGAATATCTTAACAAGGTTTTGACGGGGAAATTAGTTTAGACACAATGTCATCAGGGGGGGGTGTTATAAACGTGTATTTATGTTAATAATATTTAGGGTGAATCTCGTTTATTATTGGGATGCCCTTATGTCTAGCCTTATAAATAGATGCTCTAATGTTTGTCTATGATTCACATGAATAAGATTTCTCTCTCTTTTTTTCTCCATATTTTCTGTCTCTTTCTCTTTCACAAGAGAATATTTTTTTTGAAACATGTTATTTATTAATCTACTAAAGAGTCGTTACGTTAGGGTCCGAGATACCTATATAGATATCAATACAATTACATAGTTGTCGTGAATTGGGAAAAGCTATTTTTTAATCCTCCTTGATCGTGTTGTGTTTGTTTTGTATGGGCTCCTTAGTTTTGAGCTGTCTTTTTGTTTTTGTTCCTGTTGTTCATGGGACTCTAGTTTTTGTTAGAGTTGTCTCTTTGGGTGGTTGGGGTGACTATTTTCACCTGTGTAACTGTTTCTTTATCTTAATACATCTTTCTTTTTATCGATCAAAAAAATAAATTACATATGTATGCCAGGAGTCTTCATCAGCATAAAGGAGTAGAATGTGAGAAGCAATCACCAAATCAGAACTACATCGGGGAAAGCTGTTGAAAATGATAAGGTGGATACGGCGTAGGTTGTCGAGGATCCGTAGATCTTCGACTAATGCTTTCCACAAGAAAAATTGTACTTTTGAGGAACACATCAGTGTCCATAAGAATGTTGTTGTTGGCGATGACTTTTGATGTAAATGATCCGAGTTGCTAGTCAGGAATTTGATAAATCCAGTTGTTGAGGTATATTTGCCCGACCATTACCGTTTTTTCTTCTTGTTTTACTGCTTGATTCACGGTGAATCTTTTGGGTTGACTCTTTAGATGAGAACTTGATATAGTAAAATTACAGAAAGGAACACACTGAAAGTAAAGTTACAGTACAAAAGCGATTGCTAATTCTATGATGATGCTCAACCCGCTTCAAGAAAAGAAAAAAAGAATGAACCCGTTTTGTTTTTGTTTTTGTTTTTGTTTAACGCCAACCCGTTTTAAAAACAAAACTAGAACATGGGTGATCCATATTCCATTGTTGTGGTCCTGATTTTGCTCCTAATTTTTCGTAGGAAAAAAAAAAAATCAGTCAAAAACCCTAAAAATGTCGTCTTTTCATTTCTTATCAACACAGTATTTGGGTAAAATCAGAAGATCCCAATGGCGAATCCCCAACAAAGAAAACACCGTACCTCAATGTGTAGTCTTCCAGATGATATTCAGGTAGATATCTTTATCAGATTACCAGTGATTTCAATCTTAGCTTGTAGATGTGTTTGTAAGATTTGGTGGAATCTACTTTGTGATCCTAATTTTATCAAGAATCACCTTATTCTTACCGGTATCAGCAGCAACCCTAGACTAATTTTTGGTCATTCTCGTTCTAATAAGAACCCTATCATTAACTCCATGGATTACAAATCAATTTCATCTTTCTCAAAGGAGAAATTTGTTTCGATGGATTACCCATTTGAAAACAAGAAAATTAAGGCTATTATGACTCTCGGATCTTGTGATGGCTTGATTTGCTTAGGAATTTCTAGTGGTGGAATGGGTATTGAGGAGAAAAATTGTATTTGTTTTTGGAACCCATCAACTGGTGAATATAGGAATATTAAAGTATCATTATCTGATTTTCTGGCTGAATCAGAGTATTTTGTTAGGTACGGGTTTGGTTATGATAGCAACATGGATGATTACAAGTTGGTTAAAATTTCAGATAATGAAAATCCTGGTTGCTTGAAGATTCAAGTTTATACTTTAGGGACTAGGTCTTGGAGAACTATTCAATGCACTGATCATTACACATTTCCTGGTCAGTTGCACGAAAGGCTTCCCGGGGCACTCGTCAACGGAGCTCTGCACTGGAAAGGCGGTAGTACCACCTCCACTACCAAAGTAATCTTCCCCAAAGTTATAGTTTCTTTTGATATTAACAGTGAGAGACTGAGGGATTTTCCATTTCCTGGAGAAACTTTGCCACCTTCATCGGACTGGAAAATGTATAAAGAAGTAGGGATGTTGGAAGGCTTCCTTTGCGTAGTGTGTTCTGTCATAAATTCCCGAACGGATGTATGGGTGATGCTAGATTATGGAGTAACAAATTCTTGGACTGCAATATTTACTACTACCCGACTAACAATGACCAGGTATCCATTTTTCAAGCCGATATGGTCATTCAGAAATGGTGACATTCTAGTATATACTCGTGACAGTAACCAATTAAATTTATGTGAGCAAGATAATGGAAAAACTAGAAAGGTTCTACTTCATGGTGTTAATATGAGCAGGTATCCAGAGAGTTATGCGGAGAGCCTGGTTTCTCTCAATACAGGTACTTATGTGGAGAAAAGGACTACAAATGGAAATAAGAAGAAACTTCAGCAACAGTGATTGAGGTAAAAATATAAAATCTTGTGCACTGGGTTATTTTTTTTGGTAGTTAGATTATGGGTTCTGCAGTTACTTAGTTAGTAATGATTTTTTTTTTTAGTAAGCACGAATGACTTGTTAGGTTTCTTATGATGTACAATTTCATTTCTTATGGTGTTACCCATCTTTGATCTAATTTTGGGTGTACCTTTGTTTTTTAATAAATGACGGAAAAGATCTGCTTTTTTATAAATTCGACGATTGCATTTTTATTAATTATTGTAAGAAATGATGGGTCTCTGAAAGTTGATCGAATACAAAGAACACAAAGGGTTCTTCAGATACCATTACAAATACTTTTGGTGACATTAATTGTTAGTGTTTGCATGAGCAAAATTTGAAACAAAGGATCCCTGTAATTATCCTGTGAATAGAGGCATATTCATCCCCTTCGCATTGTTTGATTTGATAATCACTTAGTAGTTTCCTTAGAGGGATGGACAAGCGGGAGAGGTTTCCATCACTCGAATGTTATTGGGTGTATGGACAAGCGGGAGAGGTTACCAACATATGCGGGTGTATGTTGAATGTTATTGGTGTCTAACGATGTTAAACAAGCGGGAGAGGTTTCCATCACTCGAGGTTACATGCTATTCTTTTAGTCAGAACTTATTAGATGAACATGTCTAGGTAAGTAAAAGATGTTAACTTAAAAATATAGCTAGGCTTGATCTGGTGGTGAAAAAAGATGTTTTGTTAGCTGACGAGGTCGAGATGCTAAGAAAGGGTTATTAGAAGTTCGCTTGCATTGAACAATGCGTCTGGCAGCAAGGATTCCTGCAAAAGAAGAGAGATAAAAGATGCAGAAGAACTCAAGTCCAGGGGCTTGATCTGTTGGTAAATAAGGGATGGACAAGATTGCTGCAGATAGGGCAAATGACCTGGTAGTTTACTAGTTTATCTCAATGCCGAACTTAGGAGAGATGGAATGCTGGTAGTTTACATGATATACCTGGTCCGCCCTTGTCTTTAAACTTTGGAAGTAATTTTCATTGAAAAATATTTCATAACGTTCCAACAATTCATTGAATATTAATCATGTCAAAAAAAAATTTAAATTTTTAAACTTTAAAAAAACATGAATGAAAAATCTCTGTTTAATCTATAATTTTCATACTTAATTAGTTTTTTTCTTGCACTCGAGCATGACTCAACCAAGTGACATTTTAATCTGAAATCTAAGATCTGGTAAGCTATTGCTTATTCTTCTTCCTGCACATTAATGAAACCGGTGAGCGGACAGGTTTGTTATAAGCATTGTATTACAATAGATAGCAGAAATATAGAAGAAACAAGCTATAACCATATTTCAAAGGGATTTAGTTCACTAAAACCAGTCACAAGAGGATACTTATGCTCCCTAAGTCAAAAGTTCGTGCATCATTAATGTTTTTATGGACGTCCTGAAGGCGACCCTTTGAAACCTGGTGGTGGTGACCTCGGGTCATCTGCAAATCGTCCAGTTGGTGGAGCTTCGCTCGGTGATGGTGGTGGCGGTGACGATAGAAGAGGGTGATCACGAGGATGAAGGTTTGGACTTAGAGATGTTAGCGATGTGGGTTGAACAAGAGACAGCGGTAATGGAGTTGAAGTCCTACAGATCAATATGTACACACTTAAGTTATAGCCTTATATCAAAATCTAGGAGCAAAATAAAAGCATATAACTAATTACCTGATGTAAGCGACTTGAGACGAGAGGACGATCAAGCAAAATAATCGAAACACTTTAGGGAAAAACATCCTCATCTTTTCTCTCCTTAGCTTGGGTTTGATAGAAACCGGACACACAGTAGTAGGATCTTGAAAGTCCTAAACTAAGAGATGATTTGAAGAAAATATTTCTATTTTATGATGCTTGCAAAGTTGCAAATCTCTGAATGCTTGCCAAGTCTAGTGTAACCTTCTCACTTCGTTGCGTTCTTTCATATAAGTTGGAAAATGCAGCTTGGACTTTAGACTAGTTATGACAGAAATAAATGCTGCATACTCTTAAGTAAGCGGAACGGCGAGAAAATAAGTTGACTTTTGACCACAAGCCTTAAAGCCCCTTTGACTTTGAGAACCGACAGTACACACACCTATATAGGGGGACCAGTTTTTGGCATTTTGTTATCGACGGGACCAATCGCTTGAACGACGTATAACCACTACATCACCACCATGCGCGCATCACCATAACCCACTGTCATATTCCAGATTTTAGTTTACCCATTTTGACTTTGGTTCTTTGGTCCAAAAGTGAGAAAGTGTTTATGCAATTTTCGTTCACCAAATCACCAGGATTTTGCTGGTAGTGATTTGAGAATTGAGAGTAGTTGTTAGGTTAATTCAAACAATGAATCAAACTAGTAGAATGCATTTGCGTTGAACATGTTATTATTATCTGAGTTGAGTACGCTGAATAAATTAGCCTGAAGTAGTCATATATTCGTTGGTTTTTGGTGAAATCACATCAAACTTTCGCAAAATGGGCTGAAATCTATGGGCCAATTTACTCTATCAAATATTATTGTAGTCGACAACCGAGGTTTATCCTTTGTGAAGAGGGCTGTTTTTGGGCATACAAAAAAATTATCGGGCATATATTTTGTCTAGGTTCGGCTCACAACTTGTGAGCCGAATCTAGCAAACCTAGGCAAAAAAAATAATTGTGAGCCGAATCTTGAGTATGCCCTGTAATTTTTTGGTATGCCCAAAAACATGTCTCTTTGTGAAACCTTGGATATCAAGGGGTGCTTTTGCATCCACCCCATTTCGTTCACCATAAACTATCAAGACTAGTTAGTTTGTAATTTGCAACTGCTTTGGGTTAAGTGGTAAAATGCTCCAAAATCGACCCCAACCTTGTAAAAATGCCCCGGACGTTAGGAAAAAGATCAAAATGCCCCAATCAGTTACTTTTGGGGCATTTTGATCAAAATTGGGCATCTTGACTGGTCAATGGAGTTTTGAAATTCCATTTTTATCCTTTTTAATCAAAATGTCCCAATCCGCCACCGCCACTACCACCGCCGGTCCACCACCACCAAACGAACAACCACCACCACCACCTCCACGACTAGAACAACCACCGCCGCCGCCGCCGCCACCACCACCACGACTAGAACAACGACCACCTCCACCGCCACCACCATCACCTGAACCTTAAATTTTAAACACTGAACTCTAAATTATGAACCATGTACCCTGAAGGGCAATTTCGACTACTTAACTCTCTCTTACGGAAAATCTAATGGGTTGGGGCATTTTGATCTTTTTCCTAACATCCGGGGCACTTTCACAAGGTTGAGGTCGATTTTGGGGCATTTTGTCACTTAACCCTAAGCCTTTTTGTGGCGAAGAAATATTGAAAATCTAAAGGATACCAATCTAAACTTTGTAATGATCGATTGAGATAGTTTTTTTTTTGTGACATAAGTTTTTCTAATTTTGTGGGCTGGGGATTTTGGTTTTGTAACCCGCATTATAATTCTTACCGTTGCCGATCAAAATAAAAAATAAAAAATTGTCAATGAAAAAGAAATATCATGAAGAAACAAGCTATAACAATCATACATACTCTGACCTTTTTTCGGTATTTATTTTTTCCAAATCCTAATATGACTACATGAATTAAAACGGTTGCAGTAGAAAATATGGAGAAAGTAAAGAGACAAAGGGAGATTTTCTATTGATCAGGATAATAGGGTTACATGGATATAATATCCTTTATATATATGTAAAGGTAAACTCTAGGTAACTAGATGGATTGCACATTCATGGTCCATAGGCCCTGTAACACTCCCCTTGTGCGGTTCAATAACAAAACTTTATACATAGTGCTTCACATATAGTATAGTGCTTTGAATGTTGCTCTTCAAATGTCGTTCTCTCCTTGATGACTTGTGCCGAAATCAATTGCCTCATTAAAACTTTGACAAGAAGAAACCCAGTGGGATAAAACCTTGGTACAACTCTTCACATGTAGTAGTTCACATGTTGTCTCGTACTTTACATATAGTTCATCACATGCAATATAATCTTCAAAGATCGACGAGTCTAAGTTAATTGTCTCGTTAACACTTCGCCAGGCTGACCCAGAGGAAAAAAAACCTGTACTAAAGAAAAACAATACTCCCTCTGTCTTTTTTTATCCGTCCTAATTTCTACTTTGGTCTGTCTTTTTTTATCTGTCCGCTCTGTTTATATACATACTTTTACCTTAAACTAACAATATACCCTTTATTTTTTTATAATTATAAAATCATTTTTAATATAAACTTAATTCCAAATCATAAATATTATCATTGTATATAAGGAAACAATCCATTCAATATTTTTTTTGTATTAATTGTCATTCCTTTTTTAAATGAAAACATTTATGGGTAGTTACAAAATTCCTAATAATTCTATTTAAATTTGGTAATAGCATAACATTAAATATGACTTGTCAAGGGCTAGTCATGACAATTTATATGATTTCCTTAATATCTTGACAAAGTCAATTAAGACTCTTATTTTAAGACGGAGAGAGTACAATATTAAGTAAACTTAGAACATAGTTGGATGCATATACGTTGCCTCATTAAAACCTTGACAAAGGAAAATCCAGTGGGATAAAACCTTGATGAAGAGAAAAGAGTACAATGTGACAGATGCAAGAAAAGGTGATCCGTTGCAGATGATCTCTTTGCTCGGTTGAAGTTGACTAGTTGCTTCACAACTCTTAAGGCAGAAAACCCTCATGGGAATGATAGCCTCAGCTGGGAAATTATATTTCGGTGTTTGTTGTTGTCTCATTCAAAACCTTGTTGAGTAAAAAAACCCTGTGGGAAAAAAGCAACCTCGGTGAAGGAAAATAGTTCAACACACCATTAGATGCCCCCCCTGATGTCAGACAATTTTCATTAGTCTAATGCAGTCAAAGGAGTTTATCACACTTTACTTTGGTGACTTGAATGTTTATAAGACCTTGTTGTTGATTCTGGAAGTTACATTTCTTAACAGACTATCGCGTTTCATTTCTTTGATTCAGATATTTTTAGTAATATCAACGCGATCTTTATGTCTTCAACGTTCAACATACTTGATGTTTTTAGTGTTATCTCGCTAAAAACCTTATCGAGTAACATAACCCTTTGGGAAAAACTATTCTCGATCGAAGGGAAAAGAGTACAACACAGCTTCAATTTCGAAGTTAAATATGTCGACATCATATCCTTGGATCCCCCCCCCTGATGTCGACATCTCCCCCTGATTACTTTTAGAGTCGTTCCAGACAGTTCCTTTAGTCATGTACTTTTTGAAACTTAATATCGGTAATGACCTAGAATATAGTCTACCATATCTCCTCCTGATTACTTTCGTTGGAGAAGAGATTATTGTTCCTTCATAATCAACAACTTTTGGATTGCACTTTCATTAGCATTCCTTTTTATGTCTTTGCAGGGATAAAACAAATTCATGTCAATGGTTACTTTTAAGTATATGATTACATTCATTATACCATTCCAATGATGTTGCGTTGGCGCTAAGCTATATCTAGCTAACAAGTCCACTGAGGATGTAACATTTGGTCGAGGAAATTATGCTAAGTACAACAATGCATCTATTGTACTTAGATAAGGGAAATTCATCTTCCGACACATCTTCGTCACTTTCCTTTAGACGAATTGGTCATTTACTTACATCTGAACCTCGACTAACCATGGGAGTGCTAGCATGATGCATGTCCTTGTTAAATTTCCTGACAACTTTAGACATATGCAAACTGGTGGAATAATATACCACAAGCTCAATTTTTGGTCGAGTTTTTCCCAGATTTCTCATCTTAAATTTGGATTTAGAGTAGCTTGTAGGATCTCTTATTACATCAAGAGCACCCATCATGTCTGTAACATCAACATAAGTAGCTAGAATTCCAAATCAGGAACTTTCTTGTGAATACGCAAGGAAAAATACCTTACTTGTCTATCCCTTCCAAATCAATTTCCACTTAGACGGGTATACCACATCCGTCTGATTGCTTTAATCTATAAGTGAGCGTTCTATCTAAATGTAAACGCACTCTATGGTTTAGAGTCACTTGATTTGGGCATTAAAAGGTTATCAAGTACTTTTGTAAATATTTTTTACCTCTTGATTCTTTCAGAGATACGTAATAACTACATACATATGCTGCATTTCAAGTCCTTTTGAAATTACCCAGCTAACCAAGTAGAAGAACGTTATAACGTTCATTACAAGAGGACAATTCCAGGGATTTGTGAGAAACCTCGAGCCACAAGGTGAGTCTTGATACTTTGAGACTTTATTCTTCCCGCTGTGCTCGATGACAAATAATTATGTATGTCCCATAGGCTTTACACTTGGTTGGTTAGCACTACCACACCAAATACATGTATATTTTTCAAAGAACCGAGTTCTTCCTGGATTGTGTAGGCAAAATATGCTCTTCGTTGAAATTAAGCAATAAGGAGCTTGGTTAGATCTCATCTTGCTCTATTTCCTTAAGCAAGTGTATATGAAATTAATCATCAATATGTTTGCATGATCTTTCCATTGACTCGTGCGCATTCTCATAATCCACTTGGGATGTCATTGTTCTCTGGAATCATTAAACTTCGGAGCGTCCTTCAGTTTGATTCTTGGACATATTCAGAGACAATCTTATGAGATGATTTTTGATGATATAAATAAGTTGTGCCTTCCTCACCTACTTCCTTTTTAGGCGAGGATTGATCGAACCAATTGATCTCTCCAACTTCCTTTATGGAGCCACGACCTCAACCACACTTCCACTAAGTGTAGTTGCAACACCTTAGTCTATGGTGTATATCCCTTATTGAGGATTTGTAACCTTGCAGGTAGGTTTTCAGATGGTATGTGTGATCTCATCACTTTAGCGACATCAATGTACATTCTAAAAATCAATTATTTTTTCACTTCACATTTACATTTTTGGAGTACAATAATCAATATGAGACACGGTGGGAACACACCACGAAAATTCATGTCGTTCCCTTATAAAATACTTTTTCTTATCTCCCCCTAATGACGGGAAGACTGTCTCATTAAAGTGATAACCCGCAAATCTAGCGGTAAGAGATCTCCTGCCAAAGGTTTTAAAATGCAGATAATTGTTGAGAGTAAATATCCAACAAAATTACTTAATCATTTTCGTGACCCATCATAGTACGATGTGGACTCGTAATGGCACATATATAGTGAAACCAAAAATGCATAAGAACACAAAAGTCAGGCTTATAACCAGTTACCAACTGGTATGCAAAAAATGGTTGACTAATTGTGGGTTCTAAAATGAATAAGTGAATATGCGTATAATATTGCATATCCCCCAAGCATTTGTAGGAAGGTTGCTACGCATAACCTATCCTTAGACACCATATATAACCTACAATGGTAGCCTCTGCGATACCATAGGGTATAGGATGCTCTACAATGATCTTATTAAACATGCAATATCCATCAATTCTTTTGATGTAAAATATCTAGCAATAACAAGGTTGGTGATAATTTAAATTGTATAATATGTTCTAGGGTTGTTTCAAAAAATGCATAATTTCTTGTGATCAATGAATATTTCAACACTTTGAATCATCCACCAGAGCCATAAATCACTTGAATGGTTTTCATTCTGTATGGATATGTTCACAAATATCACCTTGTTTCTTTTGAAAGAATGGGTTGTTTACCATTTGCATCTTAGGATGGTCTCAATCCTTTTTACTAAAGAATGAATTTGTAAAATGAGTTACATGCTTTATTACTTTAAAAGCATAATGAGAGTGGAGGTGGTGTTTCTAGTACTTTAGAAAGAGTTGATTATGAGAGATGTCGTCACTTTGCATTTTTTCAATCTTTGTAATTCCCATTTTCTTGTTCACTCAAATAAAAGGATGTCCATTTGAGTTCTTTCAAAACAGAACATCATATCACAACCAAAGTGTCCTTATGGTTATGTCAAAATCTGTATGAGTCAATTCCCAACATTACATTGTTGGTGATGATATGGATTCAATTATCCAAATATTAGTGATTTACAGTTCACTAGACGATATGGCTCATTATTTTCTCTAAAATGTGATTCATTTCACATTCATTGGAGGTAATTTGTAGGTGCATTCCCATTATCACAATTAGTTTTCATACAATGACCATTTGCATAGACTTCGTAGAAACTTATCAAAGTGTGATTAGCTCTTGGTTCTTACAGAGCTCATGTAACTTTTAATCTTTATACCAATTAGGCAACAAAGATTGAGCATTTATTCGCAGGGCTATTACATGTAGTGATCCAATCATCGCATGGTATTATATAAGGAAATAATTCAACAATCAGTTTATTATATTTCCTTAAGATGTTCGTGTAACAAGTGGTGTGGCCTTATTACGTAACAAAAGAAATTTTATCTCATTTACTTTAGAGTGTTACAGTTCATGAAGATAATTCATAATGTACGAATGATCCTTATAACTCAAATTCTTTAGAGTATTTCAGTCTCATGGAAATGATATACTTTTCATTCCATAAGTGCAGACAATGAATTTAATTCTTATTAACTGAGCAAATTTCTTATTTCCACTAAAATTGACAACCTGGGGTATCTATATATCTTGTAGTTGGTTGCTACTATATGATACCTGCATTTCATTGTTTGTACCATTCTCAGTAAAATTTTAATACCAAGTTTCCAACTCGTGTTTAAATGCGTTAGAATTACATGTCTGTCTCATGCAAGGTAGATACATTTACTTGAGCCAGAATTACATCTCTTGTCCTAGATTAGAACAAGGCTTATATCTTCTACCATAATTTATGTGTATTCTTTCACATGTTCTAGTATACAAATGTTGGTATGATTTAACACGTCTAACCTTCTGTTCTTCGAGGTTCTTTCCATAATTATCCTTGCCACAATTACCTTAAGTTGAGAAATTTATTTATCCCAACAGGTATACATTGTTACTCAAGAGAATCTCACATGCATCCTAACCACTTGCATTGGATTGAATATCTTACGAAAGACCGTGAATCTCTTGTAAATATATTTTAGCATCTACTGTTACTTTAATATAATGGATGAAGTTGAAAAGATAAAAATGGAAATATTTTTCTGACTCATGTCACATTTTGTGAATTTCTTTCCACAAAAGTTGAGGTGCTAATTTGTAACCTATCTTTGTAGTCTAGCAAGTGGAATCCATCCCACTTAACATTCAAAATTTTCGGGGGGAAAATTTCGTGAATATTTCAAAAACTTCTTTCAGAGTATTACATAATCTGAAAAGTTAACATGTCGCCTAAGAAACGTAAAAAATTCAGCTTCATGTTTGAATGGTGCATCGTTATAGGTATAATTTATTTATTTATTTATTTTATGATGGAAGTATTATACTTGTGTACACAAGTACTTCTGAATCCAAAAAGTCAAAGTCTGGTCAACTATTCGGTAATGGCCCGGTCCATTGGGTTGATAAGGTCATGGTTAACGAATATAAGCATATAAAGTCCATTATATACGAAGTATTCAAGCCCCTTGATAATAATCTTGAAACTATTAGCATATGAGCCTAAAACATATTGTTAACCCTAAAATTGGAAATTTCATTATCCGACTGTAGTGATCTGAAAACAATTTTAAACTTCTCCGATGATTATGAATTTTTTTTAGTAGATTAATAATAATGTTTCAACAAACATAAAAATATTTCAATTAAATCCAACGGCTAGATAAAAAGTTATCCATGACGCCGTATGACTGTTCTAATTAGCGTTTCTATGGACACAGTTGGAAATATCACGTACTTTTGAGTATGTCCATGGTTGGATCTTTCTGAAATTTTTACAGTATCTCACAAAGAAGAATATACAAAACATACCAAATATATAACATAATCCAACGGTTGAAATCCTCAAAACTTAGGTTTTTCGACACTGTTAAACATTAGGATTTTTCTGAACTTACACAGTTTTATTAAACGCAAGTTTTGGAGGTTGCATACCAAAAAACATTGCACCAGTTGGTAGAGTCGTGCTGATAACGTGTTGCAGTAGAAAATATGGAGAAAGTAAAGAGACAAGGAGAGATTTTCTATTGATCAGGATAATAGGGTTACATGGATATAATATCTTTTATTATATATGTAAAGGTAAACTCTAAGTAACTAGATGGACCGCACATTCATGGGCCATAGGCCCTGTAACAAAAACTTAATTTTAATTCACTAATCCTTTTGGTCCCTAGGTCAAAAGTTCATGCTTATGATGGACGTCCGGAAGGCGGACCTCTTAAAGGGCCTGGTGGTGGTGGCCTTGGCTTATCTTCACGTCGACCTGTTGGTGGTTGGAGAGGCCGAGGAAGCCGAAAGGTTGGATGAGGTGCTGTCCATGGGGATTGAACAAGAGAGAGTGGTGATGGAGGTGAAGTCCTGAAAATGAATAGTAAAGTCCACAATTAGTGCATTTCCCTCTCTTTTTTGTCATCCAACAGATAAAAGAGGAACACCAAATTGATACCCATTAATGCGAGTGCAATGCAATGAATCTTAAAGGCCTAACTTAGTAGTGGTAATTAAGCGTTATTAGACAAATAAATGCCTTTACTTACTATGATAACATTATGAACAAGAATTCGTATTTGCATATGTACATCAAGATAAAAGCTTAAGAAATTGATCACCTGCAAGCAACTTGAAATAAGAGGAGAGTCGAGCAAAATAATCGAAACACTTGAGAGAAAAACATCCCCATCTTTTCTTCGTTGGTCGAAAACTCTCAATAGATGAGCTTAAGGGAATAATTTCTATTTTATGATGCAAATCTTTTTAAGACTTGCTGAGTGCTAGTATTTAGAACAGGTATTGTTGGTATATATAGAGCTGTGAACATAAAATGTTTAAAACTAGCACCAGCAGGAGACCAAAGTCAAGTGTAAAATCCATGTCTTCTTACTTCGTTGTCATATTTTTCATAAGTTTGAAAGAAAAAAATGCAGCCTGGACTTTTTGACTAGTAGGCCGGATAAGTGTCAAGCCTATAACGCGCGTCTGGGAATTGTAACCACATGTTTCCCGTATACGACCCGCTTAAAACGAGACAAAACGAGACCAAAAGTGTAATGATGGTACCTGGCTTGTTTTTTTTCTTCCCATATGCATTATAAGTCACCCTCACACATTCCTTACATATCCGTTTTTCTTGATTCATTCTTGAGATTTCATTGGAGCATCTCCAATGCTAAGTGTGGAAGTCATCCAATGTGGGGGTTTTATTAATATTTTCTTATTAGGGATGATTTCTATGTGGCTAAAACAAATGAAAATTTTACATTTTACCTCAAGTTTCATCTCCAATGCTAAAGTCTTCCTACCCTAAAATCAATTTTGGAAATGGGTCATAAGAGCATCTATAATGCTAAGCGTGGAAGTCATCCTATGTGGGGGTCTTATTAATATTTTTTTATTAGGGGTGATTCCTATGTGGTTAAAACAAATGAAAATTTTACATTTTACCTCAAGTTTCATCTCCAATGCTAAAGTCTTCATTCCCTAAAATCAATTTTGGAAATGGGTCATAATTATGAGGAAAAACATCTGTTATCACCCAATAACAATATTTTGTAATTAAAAGAAATCAATTTTGGAATAAAATATTGGTGATGTGTCAATAGACCCAGGGTCATGAAGAAGGTGAAGATATGACCTTCTCCTTTACCCCTTCTTAGAGCATCTCCAATACAAAGGGTCAAGGTCATCCTATGTGGAAGCCTTGTTATCACGTTTTTTTTTGTGGGTCATTTGCTAAAAGACAAAAATAAATAAAGATAAACAATTTGACCTAAAGTCCATCTCCAATCTTTTTACCTACACATTTTTATTTAAATTTAGATACAAAGTGTTGATGTGGACCTAAGACTCAAGGTCATGAAGAAAGTCTTATTTAGACTTTCTCCATTACCCCCACTTAGCCATGTCATCCATCTCTAAAACCTTGACCCTTGTGTTGGAGATGAAAATTTGGTGCAAAAAGTCTTAAATCCTAGGTGTCATTCATTTTTAAGACCTCTACCCCTTGCATTGGAGATGTTCTTATGAGATGACATCCTTGTCATGATTTTCATTAACCTTGACCTTAGCATTGGAGATTAATTTTTGGTTAAAAAAGTGTTAAATCATAGGTGTTATGTCTTTTTAGAAAAACATCCCCATATTTTCATTAACCTTGATGCATAATGCATATTTTTTGTATTCTTATTTGAACTAGTTTTTGCCAGGTGCACCTGGCTGCATAACGCATTTTCTTATAGGAATTAAGTTTTGGCCAAGTTGCATTTGGGTGCATAATGCATATTCTTATAAGTAATAGATTTTGATTTTTGTTACGTGGAGGGCAAAATATGATCCGAGGAGAACAAAAATCGTAATCGACTCACTAACTAGTATTGATTTTGTATATTTTTCCGACTCGGTCTAAAACACCCTCATTCGCCACATGAACTCTTTGCACGCTTCTAACCCTTATGCAATAACCTCATACAAAAATTTTGAAATTCGTTTTCCAACTTTTCTATTGATCGACCTGGGGATAACAATGATTCTTTAAATCTTCTTTCTTTTTACTTAAGCTTTTCTAAAAATCCTTTCAATTATTTTTATCATCAACATCAAACTGCGCTAGTGATTGAATGATAGGTATAATGAGAAGACTAGAAAGAATTTCTTTGCAATTCAAAGGGGATTATAACTTTAGAAGAAGTTGATAATGATGCTGGTACTACTATTTCGAGGGCTTGATGTCAAGTGCTTAGGTTTTGATTTGTGTGGTTGTAATCTTTTTTGTCTCTCGTTTTGATTAACTCCTCTTACTTTTATTATGATGCCAACCTGACATTTTTACCGAACAATAAAAGTTTTAGGGTTCTTAATTTTCTTCTCTTCTCTGTGAAAGGATAATATAACGATTTGAAAATCAGTTTTTTTCTAACACGTGAACAATTTAGTGATTAATATGGGTATTTTAGTCTGAATTAGAAAAATATATCAAATCGGTCTTAATTAATGAGATTACGATTTTTGCTCTCCTTATATCACATTTTGCTCCCCCTCTTATAATAATCTAGATTTTGGCCAGATGCACCTGGGTGTAGAGCTGGCAAACGGGCGGGCCGGGGCTGGCCCGTTGCGGGTTACACGGGTTCGGGTTAACACGGGTCAAAACCCGCGGGTTGAAATTCTTCACGGGTGGTCATTTCCTCAACCCGCACCCGTAACGGGTTAAACTTGCGGGTTTACGGGTTACCCGGCTTGTTTAATTAATGTTCAAATCTAAATTTAATTAACTTCATTTGTGACAGATCACAAAATGTAAAATAATTTACAAGGATTAATCTTAAAACAGATATGGAGAAAAAAACCCATTTCTCCACTTGAGTTCTTCAACGTCTCCAGACTCACCACCATGGTCCATGATAAACCAAATGCTATCTGCTACCACCCGTGACCCGACAACGTCAACTGCCACCATCTTCTTCCATCAAACAACAGTAACCGACCTAACCATTGTAACAATCCAAAAAAACAAAAACAAAAAGATGAGAAGGAAAAAATCACATTTAGCATCAAAATGGTCAAATTGGATTTTTCAAGAGTTGATGCTTTTAATGTGAATACTGAATACATGTAAATATGGAATTGGCTCAATTCATAAAGATAAATTCAGTTGTATTGCAGTTCTCATTCGAGATATGATCCAAGGGGTGCAAAGTGGGATCAAACAAGTGGAAAGTGGGGCATCTAGCAAAGGGTTTCTTGAATCTTTGTCATACTATTAGAGCTCTCTGCAAACAACATGACAAGACCAAGCAATTCACCAGGAATTGAAAGATAATCAGGCCCGGGAGTATTCGTATGCTTAATTTTAAGTAGTTAATGATCTGCAGTGGAAACGAATTAACGAGATGGTTGGGCGTGCAAAACATTCACTTAGACCATTGGTAATAATCTAGGTATGTTTATAATAATCGGGAAACTTAAATGGAAGAAAATTAGTTAACTTATAATTGAGAGTGCCTTGCAGAGAGATGTATATCCTTACCCACACCTTGCCCACCATGTCACCACAATGGTTGCGGTAAGGGTGCAACACCTTTGAACGTCTTTGGATGAGGTCTCTCTTGTACTAATACGGATCAAACCTCAATGAGGATGTGAGGGATGAAATCACCTGAAACGCCAAACAATGAACATGTCCGAACTTCAAACTCAACAGCAAATGATTTTTCAAGCATTAGGAGCATATACATAAGGAACAACATTCGAATCTCAAAAGGAGGGTAAATGGCAGACGAATAAGCTCCATATCAATGTTTAATTCTTTATTCAACACCAAATAATGAACATGTGAGAACTTAACAACAGCAAATGATTTTTCAATTGTTAGCATCATGTACACAAGGGAGATCTTCACGATAAATGAAAAGCATTCACAATCTTAAAAGGAGTGAAAATGACATATGACCATATCAATGTTAAGAAATTTACAACCAACTTAATATAAGTGTGCTTGTATTCTTTACTCACGTTTTTGAAAACATTAGCAGTGATGTAGAACATGGTAATTCAGTCAATTTTTCAAACACCTGTTGTGTGTATTATTGTTATTGCAGGCTAGTAATGGATAGAGCTTCCTTGCACCTTGGGTATTTGATTTCTACCATATTTGTTCTCCTCCGACTGTAGACAATCCACACATAACAAATCATTCAATCATTTATAACCAACATCATCTCTACATTAGATTTTCATTTTCTAGCTGAATTTAAATCCAAATCGAACAAAAACATCAAATTTCCCTTAGAAACAAAACACAACAGATATGAAACCAGCAGACGTAGAACAAACAAGAGCCCTAGAATTTCATAAATCTGACAACAAACAAATAATAAAAATCCAAACCTGGAAATGAAACCAGCAAAAATTAAATTTGGGGAAAATGAATATTACCAGTTACGATCTGAAAGTCATGAGAACCAAATCCAATTCTACCACAGACCCTTTATCCCAGACTCAGTATCAACATCTTCTCTTATTTGAGATCCACGGAAGCATCATCTCTTCCCTAAATCTTAGAAAACCCATCTCATATTCAGCCACGGCGTCTTCTCCGACAAATAAAAAACACAAATTGATTTGAGTAAACCCTAAAAAAATCAAAACCAGAAATTGATTTCAGTAAACCCTAATGAAAATAAGAAAAAAAGAAAAGAAGAACAGGGCGAAGAATAAGAATTTAATGGTGTGGTGATTCTGGTGAAGAAAAGAAAAAAAAAGCAAAGAAGAAGAAAGGTTATTGTTCTTTGTCTTTGTCGCAACCGAGAGGCGGAGATACTGAAGAAAAAAGAAAAACTAGGGTTAAGAAATCATAAATCTGTATATATACGATATTTAGACGGGTAACGGGTTTAACCCGCGGGTTTACAAGCCGGGCCGGGTTAACCCGTTTTCCCACGGGCCAGCATTTCTCAAACCCGAACCCGGCTTGTTAGACAACCAGCCGAGCCGGGTGCGGGTTTTTCACGGGTCGGGCCGGGCAAACCTGCGGGTTTTGGCTTGTTTGCCAGCTCTACCTGGGTGCGTAATGCATATTATAAGAAATAAATTTTGGCGAACTTACACTTGGGTGCATCCTCAGTTAGGTTTCAAATTAATTCTTTTTTTATCGAATTTTATATTGACAATGAATCTTATATTGTAGATTTTTTCGAGACCTTTCCAAAAATATAAATTTTATTAAAATCCGACTTATATATCGGAAATTTCCATTTTTCTCACGATTAATTTTAAATACGAAAGAGAAAGTAAATATGAGATAAAAATAAATAAGATAAAGAATAAAATACTAAATAAAATTAATATTAGCACAACAACCTGTTCAATTAATGTAGTAGTATGTCGTTGGAGCCTAGCTTGTTAGTCTTCCAACTAATTTCATATAATAATATTAAATTAATATTAATTAAAATATTTTAAAGAATAAAATTAAAATAAAGGACATATTTGAATAAATCTTTGTGTCCATTTTTAATCAATCGTTCGTTCTACATCTACCAGACACAACCTCATGTGGGACCCATAATGGGTAATACCCACCACACTTCAGTATAAGATGAGCCACCTTCATATCTACGGCTCTCTTCAAAGAACAGTATAAAACTCTAGATAGTATAAATTTCTGTTTTGTGGAACCATAAAATTTTATTTTTTTTTTCTCGGCAAAGAAACGAATTAGAATAAAAGAATTACAAAACCCATTAGCCAAGAAGGCTAGACAAGGTCAGACAAAAAGCCGACGGAAAAAACAGAAAAAAAAACCCAAAGCACAAGGCTCTAAACAAACAAAGAATTAGTGAGGGATTACAAAGAAATTTTCCCACTCAACAAGAACAAGTGAAGTATTTACTCCTATGAAGCAATGCATACCCTTTACCCAGTTGAAAGTATCAATCTTGATGTCCCTAATCACCTCATTTAGTTTGAAAGTTTGATCCTCAAAGATGATTGCATTTCTAGCTTTCCATAACCCCCACATTATAGCAGCTAGGGGTTGTTAAAAAAAAAAAACAATGTTTTGTTTTAATCAAAAAATGCATGGACCATGTTTTGATCCCAAGACCTATTGCTCCCTAGATGTTTTTTTTTTTCATGTGAATGAATAAAACATTAGTCCCATATAGACTAAAACACTAAGAGTTTTAGACTTAAATAAGATTAGTTTAGCCTTAAGGGTATGTCCTTTGGGTCTTTAGACCTTTGTGTATGGGGAAAGCCCTAGACTATGGCAAGGTTGCCTAAACCTTATTGCATTTCTTATTGCCTTTCCCGTTCGCGTGGTGCTTCGCACAGAAGCACGCACGCTCGGCTCGGCTCGGCTCGGCTGGGCGTGGGCGTGGGTGTATCCGACCCATCCTTTCTTTTTACTGAAATTTACCACACGCTTCTCCCACACATGTAAAGAATTTTATTCTTTGCCTTCTCGGTTTTGGATATCCGACAGCCTCGAGAAGCATCTTCTTTCACGCGTGTCACACGGTTTTCTTGACACATGTACACACTGTTTTCCTCGAGAAGAATCTCGAAAATTTTGAATGCGTGTGCACTGTTCTTTTAACGCGATTTTTTACCTTACTTTTGCAACGTTCGAGATGCGTGAATCACGGACAGTCTGTCGTGCTTTGGATTCTCTTCCAACGTTCGAACATTTTCTTGCTATAAATACGAGTTATAAACTTCATTTGTAAACCATACTTTCAGAACTCTTCTCTTCCCGAAATTCTTATTCTTTACTTATGCTTTGAAACAATTTCTTTTTAAGTTTCTGAAACAAAAAAATCGAGTTCTTATCTTAAACAAGTTGTAGTTTGAGAAACATAATTTTGTATAACTACTTCTTTGTTTACAGAAATTAGTTTCTGAGAAACTTTGTTTAACGAGAAATTAGTTTACAGAAAAATCATAGTTTGAAACATAAATTAGTTTTTATATTTATAAAATTGGTTGTAGTTTCGATTTATGCTTTTGTTTTTCCATTTTCTTTGCTAAGTTCTAAGGGTTCTCTCTGTGTATGCTACACATAGAGGAGAACTAACAATGAGTTGTATCCTGGAGGTAATTTGTAAATTGGTATAGCATCTGGAGGAGTAGCGGCCAATCAACAGGGTCTCTTCCATAATTGACTCCCCCTTTCAGAGAAATTAATCTCTTTCCAGTCACTAATCACATCCTTAACAGTTTGATGAACGACACTATTTCTGTTAGCACAATCCAGGAAATATTTCCAAACACTAAGAGCTTGAGAGCAACTAATTAACAAGTGGTCTGCCGCTTCCTCAATGTTGTTGCAGAGCTTACAGAGAATGGAGCTGCCGTTTCCTCAATGTTGTTACCGTTTCCTCAACTAATTGTGGAACCATAAATCTCCAAGAAGAAAAGCCTGATTTTCATTCTACACACGACGGGTTAGAAAATGTTGGAATATGAAATAGCGAGAAAAAGCATATATCTTTCCTTGTTATTAAGGGGAATTAATGCTGCTAAAAGAAAGTTTTTTTTTTTTTCTGAGAAAGAAAGGTTATATTTAAAAGAAAGTTGTACCATGTTCATTGCTCAACAGAAGAAAAAAAAGGGAAACCGTTAGTTTTGTTTTTGCTCGAGTACATGATAGAAATGATAGTGTAGTGACAGTAGTTTCATCCTAGAACCAAAGACGGAACTTGATGAAGGCAGCAGGCTCAAATAAGTGAACTAGAAGCAAGATGGCATCCTTCAGCAGTTGCATCTGCTCTTACATACACCAACTCTTTGTTATATATTACACCTGTTTCTCTTTGCCGAAACTAGAGAAATGGAGAGTAATAACAAGGACCAGTGCCTATAGTGAAGTGCAGGTGCAAATGCAGAAGGTTGCCAATCTTGCCAGTTATGGAACTTGAAAGGCAGGCTCAAATAAGTGAACTATAAGCGAGATGGCATCCCTCAGCAGTTGCAGCTGCACTTACACACACCAACTCTTTGTTATTACACTTTGCTAAGCAACATAGTAATGGAGAACACTAACAACAAAGACCAGTGCGTATTTAGTGAGGTGCAGGTGCAAATGCAGAGGGTTGCCAATCTTGCCAATTATGGAACAACTCGAAGGGAAGGTGCAGCTGCCAATGCATGGTATCCATATATATATAGACAGCGAAAAACATAAGAAAAAAACCAAAGGGGAAAGAAACAAGTGAATCATGAAATGGATGAGTTATTCCTTGCTATATTTATACCCAAAATATCTAAAATTGAATACAACTTTATCACAGAAACAGTATACGTGATTTGATACCAAACACTCATTTCGATCTCCAACAGCAACACCATGCACCACCACCAATGCCACTAACAACAACAAAGAAGACTCTGCTTAACTTTCTGAGAGTGATGGGACAGTATATGTACATGCCCACGTGACACATCGTCTGAATCACGTGCCATCTTATGCCTGAGCCAATCATTTATTGACAACTATTGGATCCCCAGTACTGCAACTACTGAATCGTGTCGCTGTTTGGCTGGTGCATACGAGTTTAAAATCAGTTCACTGAAAAGTCAGTACTGGTGCTGTTTGGATCCCAGGACTGCAACTACTGAAGCGTGTCGCTGTTTGGCTGGTGCATACGAGTTTAAAATCAGTTCACTGAAATCGTGAGAAGTTCGTACTTCGTACTGGTGCTGTTTGGGTCCCAGTACGAACGTTATTTCTCATCCATACCCTAGTTAGCAATTCGGGATACGGGTAGTAGTTCGGGACGACATACGTACGAGAATTATACGGATTCGGATAGGTCGGATTCGGTTAAAATCCGGTCAACGATTCGTTGTTCGGACAGTAGTTCGGAACGGCACACGTACGTGTATATTCGTTTTATAAATGTGAGTTCGACACTTAAAATTCGGATTACATAAATGATAAATTGATAAGTATTATGATCTTATTACGAGACTAATTTTATTTGTATATGATTTATAAGATGAAAAAAACATTTTAGCGTGATTATTTAACAAGAAGTAAACAGTTTAATCGCATAAATGTATTATAAAACGAGTTTATAGATTTAAAAAAAAAAATTAACACATAAAACACTGGTTAAACAACTATCAATAAAAAAATTAACTGAATAATTGTATTTAAATATAAAGTATATTCAAAATCAAACAAAAACCAAGCAACAAAACTCTGATAAGAGAATTACTTATGAGAGAGCGAGGTTGGGTGCGAACTAGGTTCGAAGTTCTAGTTCGGAAATATCATTCGGATTCGGTTAGTTCGGATACGTTCGCGAATCATTCGTGAGGTCCATATAATCCGGGAACTAGGTTCGGAGTTCAAATAATTCGGAAGTATCATTCGGATTCGGTCAGTTCGAATACGTTCGGGAATCATTCGAGAATGATTGGGAGAATTATTAACTAGGATCCAGACGCCCACACCTGCTCATTAAATTTTACGGGAGCTCGACTTAGAGCAACAGCAGTGGGTCGATCAAACTTAAAAGGGAAAACCAAAAAAAAGACCAAAATTTGGATTTAGTCCGTGTTACAACGCAGTGGAGGAGAGTAAAATTTGGTCAGGTGTAAGAGGGAGGTTCTGCCCCATTTTCATTAAAAAAAAAAATTTTATTGTAGGGCGTAACTTTGAGTTACGCCCCATTCTCATTTTAATTTTTTTTTTTTAATCGGGCGTAACTTTGAGTTACGTAAGTTGCGCCCTTTTTTTTTTTTTTAGTGTCAGGCGGAGTTCTAAATTACGCCTGTTCGGATGTAACTTTAAATTACGCCCGATTAAAGACCAGACTAAAGACTAAATATGGTCTGGGTTTTGGTTATAGTCTGGTCTTTGATCTTTACTCATTCTCTACTGCGTCTGCTGTTTGATCTTTACTCTGCTTTTTAGTCGCCCACTACGGATGCTCTTAGGTGGTAAACATTACAGGTTGAGAAAGGTACGGTCGGATTTAGAGATAATCATAGACATGATTGACGACAAGAGTATCTCATAATATATTAGCCGTAATGGATAAGATGCTGTGAGATGGTAGAGAAAACAGTTGACGCAAATTAATGTCAAAACCTGTAGCATTCCCGACCCGTTAAAACATATGCAGTAGCATTAAGCTCGAAAATGTTAACTCTACTTGTTTACGGCATTTATACACCAAATTATACTCCACTTATGTGTCAACTTTACATTGATTCATTCTTTAAAAGGGGTCCGCCGTTTATCCTGGTGGGTGTAGAAGCAATAAACAGTGGACATCACTGCCACGTAGGGGTGTATTTATCCGGTGTATTAAAACCGGTAGATATGTAGCAGCTTCGCATTAAGCTGTAGCATGTCCTGATCTATCCCCGTAAATATTTTTCTTTTTTCCTTTAATACATCATACATCCTTTTTCTGTCCAAAAAAAAAAAACATGAATTACCCAACCTCCAAAATCAAAAGATCACCTTGATAAAAAAAATATTTCTTGATCGGTAAAGAATATGATTCTTGTGAATTTCGAACTCAGACCACTGCTCTCATCACCCAATGACTTTACCACTGTAAATGTAATACGGTGACGCTGGCAAGATCACCTTGATAATTAAAAAACTATTCATACATATGGATACCAAATTTAACATGAGTTAGTCAAGAGATCTAGTGGTCAGAACCCAAAAACACGTGACACGAAAGTATTTTATCATACTCATATGCGGATAACTTTGAAACTCACTTCAGTGTTTAGGACATGGAGTCATAGTTTAAAACGAGAATGCTAGTATTACCGAGAGATTCTCCCGACAAATATCCCAACTGAGAAAGATAGGTTGATCCCACTTACACTGCACAAAATCCAAATGTTAAAACAACAGATTGTGATTGTTCATTTTCATGTCGGAATTTTTCTCGGAAGGAAACGTCCGAAGGTTTAGCACTTCCGTTATTTAAAAGTAGGGAATGACCGCACGAGCTATTTCGCACATTTTAAGTTGGGGAGTTAGTCATTTGTAAAAGTTTGACTTATTACTTTTTCTATTTATGTCAAAATAGGATCCAAAAACGATTTGTTTTGTCTACATTGTTCATTCATTATTGATCAACGCTTAGGATTAAATTTGAATCCGTAACATTTTCACAAACATCAAAATGTTTTCTTTTGAAGCTTCCAAGTGTATATCTATTTTTTAAACTAAAGCTCTATCCAATTTCGGTTTCTTCTTATTCCAATTTTCATTAGATGAAGCAAACCATACACTTTAGGCAAAAGGACAAGTGTAGAAGATTTTCACTGTTGTTTCTCCGTGTTGAGATCAAATAATGTAGTTGCAGGAAATCCTACACTACACCCTTGTTAAGAATTTGTAATAACCAACTCAAATTTGAAGATTAAGAACGACACTTTATTATTTGATTTTCAAAAATGTTTACAGGAAATGTAAAAATTCAAGAATACAACTTTTCTCTTGAAGTTTCTCTCTCCTCAAGACTTTCTCAACTCTCAAAAATACATCATCCTTTTCTAGACATATTGGGTCTCTATTTATAGGGTAGTTACATAATGGATGACAGCTAAGTCTTCATTTTATCTCGGATTTATATTGCGATCTTCATCGTGACAACCATGATTTTCCTTCTCACTAACTTTATAATTATCGCAGTCAACACATGCTCTTTATGCGTTTCTTCATTCGTCAGTCATTATGTCATTCCTTAAGCAATTCTGCAACACTCGTCAAATGTTGTTGAAAAACTCGCGATGTTCTCGCAGAAATGTTGTTAATATCGCAAAAGTGTTGTTAATATCACAGGAATATCGTTGTGGCGATATTCTGGTCCTATATCTTGCCTCTTCTCATGTCTTTTCTGTGAAGAAGAGAAGATCATGAAAATCCCAGACTCTTCATAGCGCTCGCAACTTCTTTTCTTTCCATATTTTCTTCTCGACAAGACTCCGTTAATTTAGCTTAACCTCCTACACGTGTTGTAAATTCACCTTTTTACTGAAACGTCTCTACTCAACAGGTCATTCCCTTTTGCCTATAAAAGGTAGAGTTAGACTTCAAAACTAATTTTCTTCTTTTATTTCTCTATCTTCTTCATTTGTTTATTTTGTCTTCCGTCTGCAACTTTTCTTCTTCTTCATATTCTCCTGATACTGTTCTAATGGAGTCATCAAGGTATGTTTTTTTATTATAATCTTTATTTGAGTCAATTTTTACTCTTATTCTTCGATCTTCTCTATTTGATCCTTCATAACTCCCGTATTATGTCTTCTCTTTAGTGGAACTATCCCTAACACCCAATCCTCAATTCAAAACCCTAATGCTCGCAAAAGGCCAACTGACAAGAAGAAGAGGAGTTCTGCGAATGATAAGGTGGTAAGAAACACATCCTATTTCTTAATAAAAATATTGTTGTCTGTTTCTTATCTAAGTTATTATTCGCATAATGTCGAGAACATCAATAATCCTCCCAAAAGACCTCGTCAATTTAAAGCTCTTGAGGCTAATTTCATCATCCCCACGTTAACATCTGCGAAAGTTATTCCCACACCCTCGCGATTGGATCCTCTTTATTTTATCTGCGAGAATATCGCTGCCAACACCTCTATTTCTTATGTTTCTTTGACAAATCAAGCTCCTGAAATTGTTGTGACTGAAACTCCTTCTAGCCCTTTATTGCCTTCAACTGTTGTTTTTCCAAATACTCCTTCTTATGATAATACAACCATCGCAAATGACTCAAATCATCAACTTTCCCTCGTTAATACTTCACCCTCTGCGTCTCTCCCTTCATCAAATGAAACCTTAGCAGGAGTTGATGTTGCTTTTAAAATTTTATCTAACATTTTAGACGATGCTAGAAAATCTTCTACTGACTCTCTCCAATATGAAGTTTGCGAGACTTTACTCAAATATTTTGGCTCTGATAGTACTGCTTCACCATCATCTTTAGAAAATGAAGTTGAAGCTCTAAGAAAAAGCCTTCAAGTCAAAATTTCTGAATGTGATACTCTGAACCATATGCTTCGTAACTCTTCACTTAACTGCGAGAATCTTCGCAGAAAAAATGACGAGCTGAAAGGTACAATTTTCTTGCCTCTACCCTTCTGGTTTTCTGTTTTGCTTTCACATCCTCTTGTACTCAAGTCTCCTTCTTAAATTCTTGGTTCATATATTAGTTTCAAATCAGACTCGTTTCATGGAAAGACTTAAATTTGAATCTATCGCTGAAGAAGCTCGTGTTGAAAGAGATTCTTGGATGGACCAGTATAATAGATTAGATAATCTCTACACATATTCGATCGATCAAATAGATAATCTTACTAATGAGAATAATCAACTATCGCAAAGTCAAAATTTATTAAGTAACGAGGTTACTCGTCTCTCATATTTGTTAATCAAGTCTAACTTGGCGGTAGAATCTTTATCAGATGAAAATAAAACTTTATCCCAAGAGAAACATATATTTTCAAGCTTGATGGAGATTTCTTCGCAGCAATTGAGTAATCTACAAAGAATATGTGATAATCAAGAGCGATCTCTTCGCTCCCTTAAAGATGAACTCAAGGAAGTAATCAATCATTTGCATTAAAGCTGAGAAGGATAAACTTATTAAGGGTAGATTAACTCTTAGTTTAAAGGCCAGCAAGCTTCAAGACCAATACTCCCAATTAAATAAATCTCATTCTTTATTAGCAAAGGAAAACTCGTATCTACACTCCAAATAAGAAAACATGAAATCTCATATGAAGGGTATGGTTGGCGATAAATTTGATGACGTTATGAACCAATGGGAGAACTGTTTATTTACATTAATCCAAAACTTAACCTCTCAAAAAGAAGGTAGTCAATTGACTGCCTCATTTGTTGATCTTTCTGTCAAATTTTACGTTATGTTTCTTGCGAGATCTTTGTCTGAATAATATTTAACCATTTTTGTTGCTCGCAGAATCTGAAAGAAGTCTTCATTATACCATCGTTGATCTTACTGATAAGTTGGATAAAGTTCGCAAAGAAAACAGGATTCTGACTTCTGATTTTATAGAAGCTCGCGATAAGGCAGAGAGAAGACTTGATTATCTCGAGTACTTCAAAAATATAGAGATTAGAAATCGTGACAGAGGTTTCCTTCGCAAGGTTCACCTTAGTGCTGAAGTTCTTGTGAACGATATTCTGATATCCCATTTTCTCCCTCTTGTATCTGTTCTTCCTCTAAAATTTGATGATGATGAAATCCCTCTTCCCATGGACAAGGATTTAGAATATGTACCCGTTGAAGAAGATGTTGAAGAAGATATTTCTCAAGATAAACCAGAAAAAGAAGAAAAAAGTTCTCCCAGAGAAGGAGAAACTCGTAATGAGAAAAATGTTGGTGATGTTGACAATAACAGTAAAAATCCTGAGTCTGGTGAGACCATCGCTGAAGCTTGAATTTCATTCTTGCTTTCTTTTCCTTCTTATTTCTTGCGACCAATGTAACTTTTGCAACTTTTAGAATTCATCCTTTTATTTTGTTTATTTTGAATATTCTCAAGGAAGATAATGAGATCTTATTTATTCATTCCCCTACTTGCCTTCATTAAATTTCTTGAGATGTTGAATTATTTCTTGTATTTTCTTTTTGCGAACTGTGTGACTATACCTCTTGCGAAAGTAGGAATATATCTGCGATGTAATGAATTCTTGCGATATTCTGAAAAATTCCGAAGAAAGTTGCCTTCTCATATATTCTCCTGCGATGAACAAATATTTCCTGCATTCTGAAAATAGTTAATGTTTAATATTATTCTGTTGGTCTTATTTTTCCTTCCTAGTTAAAGGTCTTATTTTGCCAAACTTTTCTTTCTGCGATAAAATCGCAGGACGTCTTTACATTTGTATGTAAAAACCCATTGATCTTGCCTTAACCTTGTTTCTTCAAATTTTCTGCGACAATATGATAGGTATATATCCTCTTGCGAGAACAAAGTCCAATGATATTGTCGTCTTGCGATGAAATCGCAGGACGTCTTTACACTTTCATGTAAAAACCCAATGATCTCATCTTAACTTTTCTCTTTTGGCTTGTTGCCTTTGTATAATTTTCGTCACGCGACAATATGACAGGCCTAAATGTTTTTGCGATCTTAAAGCCCCATGACATTGCCGTCTTTAGACACTTATCAGCTCCCTAATGGAGGGTGCCGCCCTTATCTTCCCCCTGGTTGCCCCTTCAAGGAGGGCACATAGGCCATACAAGACTAGCTCCTCCCATCCAGATTTGCCAACAACCAGTTGTTTTCGCAGCCTCTTGTCCTTTATGCCTATATGGCTTATAGTTACAAGACTGCACCCTAAGTGGGGTTTTCTTCGGGCCGAGTGCATCATAGCCAAGACTTGCCAAGGATGGCCAGGGTAGTTTCGTACGCCCCGGGCACCCTTGACTCAACCGTGTACCTCGGCGCCTTGGTCATACTCTGCACTCCTTAGAAGAGGTTCTTAGTCGTCCAACTAGGGTATAACCTTATATAGTTGGAAATCCAAGATCCCTCTCATGGATAGGTTTTCTTTAACCCTAACATCTTCATGACTCAGGTTCCAGCAGGGGTATAACCTTATCCCTGAGTCATGTAAAGAGATACCCCCTTATATGACGCACTATTAGGTCTTACATTTGCCTCTTGCAAAACTTTATTCGCGAACTAGGGTGCACGTCATAAAGGTTCGTCCCATTCTATTAATCTCTGCGAAATTTTTATTCGACTTTCTTGCGATTATGCTCGCAGCTCTTGTTTTGCTTTGTTATCTGAAGAACCTCTCAGTTGTAACAGAGAAAGAAGAATTTATTATTTGTTTCATCATACAACGTACCAGTATCTCTTATCTTGCAGAAGTTGTCATTGATAATACCTTTTCAGAAATAATCTATTCCATGGTCTATCAAGTCTTTGACCAACATCTCTCCCTTCAGGGTCCATTAGTTTGTATGCCCCAGTTCCAACTATCTCTTTAATGATGTACGGTCCATCCCATTTTCTCGCCAACTTTCCACAATTCTCTTGCTGATAACTTGGTGTTTCTCGCAGCACTAAATCGCCAGGTGAAAACTCACGTGTCTTAACACGTTTGTTGTACTCGCGAGCTAATCTTCGCTGGTAATTTTCCATATGTTGTAAAGTCTTTTCTCTTTTTTCTTCTAATTCATCCAATTTATTTAAAATCATTCCAGCACTTAGATTTCTTTCCCAAGCCTCTCTTTTTGTTGTAGGAATAACTACTTCTGTCGGTAACACAGCTTCAACTCCATACGTCAAACAAAAAGGTGACATTCCAATAGCTTCTCGTCTAGTTGTATTGTAAGCCTATATTGCATTATGCACTTGTTCGCACCATGCTCTGTGGTATCCTTCTAGCTTCTTTTTTAAGATGTCTGCGATTGTCTTATTAGTTGCTTCATCTTGACCATTTGCTTGTGGGTATAAAGGAGTAGATTTTCCACACTTTATCTTAAATGCATTGAGTAGCAATTTTATATTCTTCCCTTCAAATTGCTCTCCATTATCAGACACCAACTGTGCTGGAATCCCAAATCTGCAAATTATATTCTCAAATATGAATGTAAAAATATCTTTATCGCGGATATGTTGTACTGCCTTTACTTCTCCCCACTTTGTGAAATAATCTGTTGCAACAATTAGATATCTTATTTGTCCAGATCCAGGCACAAATGATCCCACAATATCTAATCCCCATTTCCCAAAAGGCCATACACTTGTTTAAGATGATAATAGTGCTCTTGGTGCATGTATCTTCTTTCCATATCACTGGAAATCTTCGCAACGCCTTGAGAGTTGTTTTGCATCTTCATGCATATATGGCCAGTAATAGCCTTGCATTTTTGTTCTATATGCCAAAGATCTTCCTCCACTATGATTACCAGCATCACCACTATGCAACATCTTCAATATTTTTCGTCCTTCCTCCCTCGTCAAACTACTTAGCGATGGTCCACTAAAAGATCTGCGATATAATACTCCATCTCTTAACTCATAATTGGTTGCTCTAATTTTTAATTTATGTGCCTCTAATCGATTTCTTGGGATTTCTCCTCTTGCAAAGTATGCATGAATATCTTCTTTCCAATCTGTAATGTTGCTCTTTAATTCTTCTTCGCCAACTTCTACCATCATCACATCTTCCTCTTTTTCTTCCTTGTTTATCGCTGGTAATAAAAGTGTTTGAATTTTTATGCATCTCGCAGCTGGATTTGAAATCATACTGGATATGAAAGCAAAAGCATCTGCGAGCCTATTATCTTTCCTTGATACGTGTCTCCATTTTATTTTTGGAATTCTCGTAGATAATTCTTCGACTAATCTTTTATACTTTCTCAAAGATGGTTCGTTTGTTGTGTATTCTCCTTTTATATGGCGAATAACCAATTGTGAATCGCTGGTGATTCTAGCATTTTCTAACTTCATTTATACCGCAAATTTTAAAGCATGAATCACGGCCTCATATTCTGTCTCATTATTAGTGGATGCAAATTCCAATCTAAATGAAAAAGCTGTTTTTTCTCCTTCTGGCGAAATAAAAACAACTCCAATCCCATTTCCTTCTCCATTTGATGATCCATCCACCAATATCTCCCATCTGTCGGGTTCTGTTAATAGCTCTTTTGGATCTCCATGTTCCTCTTCTATATCCATCATCTCTTCCATAGCTTCATCATCTTCTAAAGAAAATTCAGCTAAGAAGTCTGCGATAACTTGTGACTTTGGCGAGGATAAAACTTCATATTGGATATCAAAGTGTCCTACTTGTGCATTCCATCTCTCAACTCTGCCTGATCTTTTTGAATTTTTCATTACTGATTCAATTGGAACTTTTGTTAACACTTTGACCTTATGTGCTTGAAAGTAGATGCGAAGCTTAAAAGTTGCATGCACCAACGCTAGAATTAGTTTCCCAATCTTTGAATAATTTCTCTCTGCAGAATTGAATGTTTTGCTGATGTAATAAATTGGTTTTTCTACCCCTGCATCTACTCGTAGCAACACATCACTTAGTGCATATGTGGTTGTTGCGACATAAATCAATAGTTCTTCTCCCGGTTCAGCTTTCTGTAAGATAGTTATGTTCATTAAATGTTCTTTTATTCCTTGAAAAGCCTTTTCATATTCATCTATCCACTTGAATTTTGTTCCCTTCTTGAGTATATCGAAAAAATGTTTGCACTTGTCTGAAGATCGCGAGATGAATCTTCCTAGCGAGTCTAAGAGTCCATTTAATTTTTGCACATCTTTTACCGTCGCAGGCGTTGGCATATCGCGAATTGCTTGCACTTTTTCCGGATCAACTTGTATTCCTTCTTTTGATACAATATACACCAGAAATTTTCCTGAAGTTACTCCAAAAGTACACTTATCGGGATTCACTTTAATATTAAATTGTCACATTTGATCAAAAATCTCTTTCAAATCTTGCACATGATTCTCATCTTCTTTGCTTTTGATCAACATATCATCTACATACACTTCTAATGTTTTATGGATCCACTTTGCAAACACCTTTTCCACCATTCTTTGATACGTTGCACCATCATTTCGTAAGCCAAAGGGCATCTTTGTATAAAAATATAATCCTCTTGGAGCAAAAAATGCGGTATGTTCTTGATCTTCTTCAGCGAGAGGGATTTGATTATATCCTTTATATCCATCCAACGAAGATATTCTGGCATTTTCATTTCTTTGATTCAACCATCTGTGGGATATCTGGTAACGGAAAACTATCTTTAGGACAAGCTTTGTTTAAATCAGTGAAATCTATGTAAATTCTTATCCCCTTGTTCTTCTTTGGGACCACCACCATATTTCAATCCACTCTGGATATTTTGCTTGCCTTATAATTCCTGCGTCGAGCATCTTCTGTAATTCTTCTTCTATTTGAGAATGGTATGTTGTTGCGATTTTCCTTATTCTTTGCTTAAATGGTCTTATATTTTTGTTGATTTATAATTTATGACATGCTATTGATGGATCTATCCCTGGCATCTCATCCATGCTCCACGCGAAGATATCTTTATATTCTCGCAAGAGATTTATAGTTCTTTCTTCCTCGTCTGCCTCCATTCTAGTCTTAATTTTCAGCATTTTAGGCTCTTCTTCACTCCTAATATTTATTTCCTTTGTTGGTTATGCTGCAGTATAACTGGCTTCAGGTTCTCCCATTGGTGTTGGTGTTTTCATAACTATCGCGAGTTCATCTCCTTCTCGCGAGATTTCGCTGGGTATTCCTTTTCCTTCTTTTGCTCTTATAACGTAAACTTTAAATTCTTCTTCCTTCTTTGTTTCTCTCGCCAATTTTCTGCGAGCCTTTCGCAGCTTTGGACGTTCTTCACAATTTCTTACTTCAATTTGGTAACACAATTTCGCAAAATCTGTGTCTCCTCTAATTTCTCCAATTCCACTGGGTATAGAAAATTTGATGCATTGATGCAATGTTGATGCTACAGCCTTGATTGCGTGTATCCACGATCTTCCTAATATCATGTTATACGGTGATTCCATGTCTACCACACATAACGTTACTTGTGTTTCAATGTCTCCTAGTGGAATTCGTACCACTATCTCGCCTTTAGGTTTTGTTAAAGATTTTCCAAAGCCATGAATATGATATGTTGAATAAGACATTTCTTCATCCTTATATCCCATTTTCTTAAAAGTATGATAAAATATTATATCTACAGAACTTCCTGCATCCACCAAAGTTCTATTCATAGCCCATTCTTCTCTGATTTTATTGATTCCTCCTTTCTCATTGGTATAGTGGATCTTGTGATTACCAATGGAGATGCATGACTTAGATTTTCTGGTATTTATTTCGTTGATGTAAATGTGATCTCCTGCTTTTCCCAATCTTTCAATGGTGATATTTTTTCCACCGTCATAATTTTCCTTCCTTCAAAATCCCGTTTGTGTATCTTCCCCTTAATATTTTCATGAAATCTATCAATCATTGTTCTCGTTACCATACCACATTCCAATTTTCTACAATCCTCTTTGATTCTAACCATTCTTCCTTCAAATATCTCACCGATTTGTTTTATGATTTTTTTAATCTTAAACAATTCTTATCTTCTTCTTCACTTTTTTCTATGATTTCACTAATTCATTCCTTGTTTCGGGCGCCAAAATGTAGTTGCAGGAAATCCTACACTACACCCTTGTTAAGAATTTGTAATAACCAACTCAAATTTGAAGATTAAGAATGACACTTTATTATTTGATTTTCAGAAATGTTTCCAGGAAATGTAAAAATTCAAGAATACAACTTTTCTCTTGAAGTTTCTCTCTCCTCAAGACTTTCTCAACTTCTCAAAAATACATCATCCTTTTCTAGACATATTGGGTCTCTATTTATAGGGTAATTATATAATGGATGATAGCTAAGTCTTCCTTTTATCTCTGATTTATATTGCGATCTTCATCGTGAAAACCATGATTTTCCTTCTCGCTAACTTTATAATTATCGCAGGTCAACACATGCTCTTTATACATTTCTTCATTCGTCAGTCATTATGTCATTCCTTAAACAATTCTGCAACACTCGTCAAATGTTGTTGAAACACTCGCGATGTTCTCGCAAAAATGTTGTTAATATCGCAAAAGTGTTGTTAATATCACAGGAATATCATTGTGGCGAAATTCTGGTCCTACAAATAACACACGTGTTAGGTAAATCGGTATATTCTGTAAGCCTACTAGTAGTCGGAACTCGGAAGCATGTTCTAAACACATTCAAAAGCAAACAACTTACTTTAGGTTAAACATCCATCTGTCATATTATGTCTCATTGTGTAGGTCCACTTGGTTCCATTCTTTTTATAGCATTGTACAATCTCTTAGTGCTGAATTCTCATGAGATTATTGGGTTCCACTTTGGAGTATCCTTGCCAGAATCGTTAATATGGATAATGGTGATTGCTAACAGTTTGAGGGTCAAATATAGAGTTAAGAAGAGGTAAGTTCCAGTTGAGAGTGTGCTGAGTTATTAGGTACTTGACTAGGTGTAATCCAGTGAAGTGGGGGTTGTTTGAAGGTGAGACTACTCGAATATTTGGGATCCACCTGTCTTCCCATATGTGGATTGACTATCCACTTTCTACTCCCCATGAAATTTGGTATAATTTGTGCCATCCCTTTTTGAAGGCATTGCCAAATTCAAGAACCTTTGTTTGAAATGTTTCTTATTGGGCATTGCCAAATTCAAGAACCTTTGTTTGAAATGTTTCTATCTAAAGGATGTCTATCCTTGATATAATATTTTGGCTCTAAGATGCCCAATAAGAATCGGGGTTGGTGATTAGGTACCATGTGAATCTACCTAGTTGGGCGAGGTTGTTTGTGAGAGGATATCTGTGACGGATCAGAGAATTTTGCTTCCAGCGAGTCGGATTACGGTTCGCTTGGCAAGCTCCGACTCTAATACGCCAATAAAGTAAAAATTTCGTTTAATCCTGCACACTGTAGAAATCTCATTAGTCTCAACTCTCAAGGTCGTAATTCTATGAGCATGTCTCATACCATAATACTCATAAAATTCGACAAGGGTTCCAATTTCAAAAACTAAGAGACGGCCGGTTGCCTAAAATTAGAGTTGGCTAGTTGCCCAAATGGTAGACGGCCAATTGCCAAAATCAACACGGGCCAATTGCCCAAACAGGCGGCAAGTTGCCAAAATCAACACGGGCCAATTGCCCAAACAGGCGGCCAATTGCCCAAAAACGGGAGATGGCCAGTTGCCAACTCCAAAAATTTATATGGCCAGTTGCCAATTCTAACAATATATATAGCCAATTGCCAATGTCAAGGTTGCAATCATCTCCGAAAAGGTAGTATGAACTGTCAACAGCAACCACCACTTTCAAATGATATGAACAACCATGCAGAGTTGTGCTGAACCGCATAGCGGCTGCCTACATACCCTCTCCATTGCTCGAAGGGATCAAGCACGGCCCTCGAAGGGATCAAGCACGACCGTAGTTCGTCAACTTGGTTTAGATAGTATGAGAGATGGTAGCAACTATCTCTCACTAGATGATATGAACTATCCATTTAGATAGTAATCATCTCTTAAAACGGATAGTATGAATTGCGTGGCAATAGCTATCCCTATCTTATCACGTCACCAACAGTTATCTTAGCAATTGACAATTAATGGCAAAACGCCAACACTTATGTTCGTACCTGTACTTCTACCAACCCCTAAAGTAATAACAATATATTGTTTAGTAAAATGATATGTACTTACATTTCTGTATTAGCAATCCATTCCACTACTATAAAATATTAAGCTTTGAGGAATGTAACTTAATTCACATAAATACATTAGCTTTAAACCCCAAGTGGAATGGGAAATATTTTACTAAGCCTGAATACAACCTCATAATAGTTGAACCAATTATTATAATTCACGTGTTGTAACAGTAAGCTCACACATCAATTAAAGCACTTAACTTCTAACAATACTCATCTAGAAGTTGAAAATGTAGAGCTAGGTCCCAACAGTTTGAAATACATAGATTAGCTCACATCTGTGTAACCATGTCCAAATGAATCGTTCATCTAATTAGCTCACATATGTGCTGCAGCTAACTACAAATTATTGACTAATGTAAATGCAAAAACAAATATGCTCAGCTCAACACACTGTTCACAATTGTAGGCTACAACTATAATCTAAAATACATCTTGTTTAGTTTCCAAGTTAAGCACATTAGAAAGGATGCATGAAAAATATGTCAAAGCAATATACAGTTTCCTTAGACTGACGTCAGTTTATAGGACGAGATACAACGGCTGCAAATTCATAAATTTTATGAGAACCGAGTTTGAGTCATTGTTTAAAATTTAAAGCAAATCTTTCAGTGAAACCCATCTCTTCAAAAGCCAACACAATGCTATTTTCAGATCCCGACCATTTAGTTGTAGTCCATACATGAAATCCCTAAGCTAACTACTTAGCCCGTTAGCCACATATAAGTTCATATATCATGTGAACATATTGTTTCAAGAAGTATTATTAGACAACATAAACACAGGGCATACATGAATATCACACAATGGGTAATGAAGGATGAAGAGGACTGCACCCAATTTCTGTTCTAAAAATGCAGTCACGGCTCGTCTACTCTTTGAGGTATCAAAGTTCACCAGATCATCTTGAAATTTGTACAGGATCCATATAACTTATGATACTACAACATATCCAAAATTAAGCACATTATAACGGTTCATTAAAAGATATCTATCTTTCATCATGGCTGTTTATTTTATTTTTTCATATCAACACACATAACTCAGTTACGATTATCCCACACTTTGGGGTACCTAAGATGATCAGAAATTCATGAAATTTTGGCAGTATGTTAGCTACTTATATATAAACATCATATTAAAAATTCAGCTTAATCCGATAACGCATAATGAGACGCACCCATTCCTAGTAGGCTGTTCAGGATTTTAAACTTGCAGAAGGCAGTCATGATAAGTTTAGCGATTTTGGTACTTATCTTTGTCTGATCTTCCTCAAATTATTACCGTAACTTCATGGATTAATGAATAACAACATACTGAAAATTCACAACATTCCAACGGCTGGAATTAAAGATATCAATACCACAGTAAAACGTAATTCTAAGGGTTTTATATATACAAGAAATCCAAGCACGAATTGATAATGAGAAATTTCAACAATTATAACAATCAAATAAATTTTTGAGCAATTCATGATGATAATTAGATACCCAACTAATCTATTTTCAATAATATGGGTTATAATAAAAATCTCCAACTTCACAACATGAACCCTAGATTCTCAAATATCTCAAACCAAAGTTTTCATGTAAATGGATTTCATGAATCAGTTTGATACAACATAAACTCACCCTGATTTCTACCAACCCATCCAATGGATTTTCTGATGGAATAGATTTATAGCAAAGACCCCCAGTTCTCTAGTGATTTCACTTGAAACGAATTTCAGAAGTACCCAGCTTCATAACTCCTAAATCAACACCGACCCCTCTTCCTCATGTTCATAAACTATTTGAAAGAGAGAAGATAGAAGGTGAACAAATCTATGGATTGATCTTCTTAATTCAAAATTTCTTTAGTGACTGACAGTGGAGATGGAGATGAATGAAACCACAACAACACACTCAAGTAAAGATACGAAAGAAAAATGGTTTCTGCCCCCCCGGGTAAGTGAGGAGACAGGTGTAAGGTGTTAATAGACAACAACCGTGCACAACACGTGCTTTCAATGCAATCCCTTTCCTTGACATGTGTAAAAGATTATGAAGGCATCCAATGTTAAGATTAGAGCCAACTTTTCTATTTAAGCACTTCGAATTACCATAAGGCAACCAAAATTTTTAAAGGCACCAAACATCAACTTTTTAAGCATTCTAAACACAGAATATGGTAAATATGTTACTTAAATCCGAGAAAAAGGCACGGAGTGCTACAATATCTGAAGCCTAGTCCTCCTAGATGAGCGGGTTTGGTCAAAGCTTCCCAAGCCTAACATCCTTTACTACATCCCCACCTCCACCCCCTTCCCCACCCTAGAAATCATGTTGGATAGATGTAAGTTGGCTGATTATGAACTTTGGGATCATATAACAACCTATTTGGTAAATGAGTAATGATTCCAAGATCGATTTGACTACCACAGTTCTAGATGCATATGAGAGTAGTCTTCTTACCCAATTTTGAAATCGCCTTTGACTCTAATAATCGAAGATTCAAAGCACTTCACTTCGGATTTTCCGATAAACATAGGAGTCACAAGGTAATTGAGATTCTCATGATCATTTTTTACCAAATTTGTTTGGATTGAATTATTGAAAAAGATTTTTGACTTTTGGAAGTTTATCAACTACCCATAGGCATTACTAAAATAGTTTATAATATCTAGAAAACTCATAGCTTCAAACAAGGTTCTTTTAGTGAAAATTAAAAAGTCATCGGCAAATAACATGTGGGTGATTGTGATGCTCTTAATACCTTTAATTTTTCTATCCAGTTCCGCTTGTTTGAGAAGCGTGAAGAGACCCTCCATACAGAGGGGACAGTGAATCCCCTTTCCGCAAACCTATAAAAGGAGTAAAAAAAGGGACCTGGAAATCCGTTACACAGGACAACAAAGAAGGGATGTCGATACACTCATAAATCATTACGCCCAGTCTTCCGAAAAACCAAGCTTTCCTAGAATATTCCTGAGGTAGGTCCAACTTACCCTATCATATGCCTTGCTCATATCTAGATTAAGCCCTAGGGTGCCGTCCTTACCTTTATTTTCATTTTTCTTCATTGAATGTATGACTTCCTGGGAATGGATAATATTATCAGTAATTTTCTTATTCTTCATGAAGGATGATTGGAACAAAGAGATGATTTTGGACATCACAGATGATAACCTATTAGCCAGAAGTTTTGAAATAATCATATAGTTTGAATTACAAAGGCTAATAGAATGAAACTCGTTAGGAATTGAAGGGTTTAAAACTTTTGGAATGAGTGCTTGAAAGGCTAAGCTCATTTCCCTAGACAAGTGCTTAGTTCTAAAGAAATGTTGTACCATTGCTACAATATCAGGGCCCACTATATGCCATTGATGCTAAAATAATCTTATATTAAACCCATCCGGCCAAGGTGCCTTGTCCCTAACCATTTCCTTAACTACCATGTATATTTTCTCTGCTAAGAGGATGGTTGTTAGTTTGTCATTCTCAGTAAAAGAAACTTCAAAGGATAAGAAATCCATTTCTGGATTTGTATCTCATGTAGAAGGCGTATTTTTAATCTAAGTAAAGTGGGAAGTCAGTACATCAAATATGTCCTTTGTTTGTCGTGAGTATTACGTAAAGTATCCCTGATAGAGGTAATCGTGTTTCTTATCCTCATTCGCAGAGCGCTAGTATGAAGAACTTTGTTTTCTGGTCCCCGAATCTAAGATGATTTTCCTTAGCATATGATGCGTGTCGTAACCACAACAAATTAATTAATGTTTCACTACCTAATTAATAAGTAATATAGGGTAGTCAAGATCGATCCCACGAGGAGCAAGAGATTAATAGTTGTAAAATTGTCACAAAAGGGGGGTATTGGTTGTCAAACTTATAAAGCAAAAGAAATAAACAAAGTGTAAGTTGAATTCAATAAGAGATAATAGATCAAAGAATCCTTCTTCGCTGCAAAACAATGATTAAAGTTATGTTCTTTTCCACTTTTTATTAGTCATAGATTATCACCAACCGTAAGTATAGCAGCTAGATCAGTTCTAACCCCAAAATCCCTTATTTCATAGGATCTGGAAGTTCTCTTCCACCGGATTCTATTCACCAAACCACCTAGTAGTAGATCACCCAAGATGTAATTTAGTTAAACGCATTAAGATTCATGAATTTATTAGGTTGATATTAGTAGTTAAACTCTTAGATCAAGGTCCACTTGCTAACGTTGTTTTTACACACAATTGCTCCACATAATCCCTCCGCAAGGTCTTGTGTTTTCTACTTATGTAAATAGTCAAGAAACGATTACTTATCCCCTAACTTTCACTAGCTTTAGATTAATTAACAAATCAATTTAGTTGGCCACCCAAACGACCTATCAATCAAGCATAAACACTAATATTAGTAAAAACAAACGATAATCATATGAAAAACTTCAAAGTAGAATTGAAACAAAACTCAAATCATATATTAAGAACTAGGAATTCATCCTCAATCAATAAGAAAATTAGCTACTCATAATTTGGAGTTCACACAATAATAATAATAATTTAAGGAAGAAGGAAAACTTATTGAAGAGATGATGGTTGCTCCTTCCTCCAATCCTTGTGCACTTTAACTCCTTCTCCAAAGTAGATGTGTGTAAAAAGTTGTAGAGAACTCCTTTATTTATAGGCTTCAATACTCTCCATGTCTTTGTAGGAAAAGAATCCTCATTCCAAAAGAACACCACTTTCCCAATTTGAGCCATATTCCAATTTCTACTCAAATTCTCCAAAACTTCCAAGTTTTCATCCAATTCCCAATTCTAAGTCTTCACACACATGAGAGAAGTCCATAAAAAATTCTGTATTTTTGCTCGCCGGAAAACTGTGTTTTTTGCCGGAATTTGGCACCGCCGGCCACCTAAAAATTCTTTCCATCGACGGAATATTCCGCCAGTCCACCGTTAGGGCTAACGGTCATAACAGTCAAACCGTCAGTCTTTCGTCAGTCAATTAGTCAAAGGGAGGAGAAGTCAGTTGAGTTAGCTTTCTGATTCATTTGAGTCAATTTGAATAAATTGAGTTGGGGATCGGTGAGACTCGTATGGATCGGCTGAGTCAACTACTTTGAGGTTTAATTGGACAGATGTCTGTTTCTGAGGGCATTTCCGGCCACATTTTCAGGCCATTATCTTCACCTGCACACCTAACATTCATCTATAGTATCATTTGCAGCACTTCATTCACTACCTGCAATCAATCTTGGTCTCACCCATCTGCTACTTCAACAATTCCTATAAATCACAAGCTCAGCACCACCACTTCTAAATCTTCATGCCAATGTTACCACCTCCATCTCTGCATACATCTTCCCTGCAGCTTTATGCCATTCCTATTTGCAACTTCTTTGTACAACTTCTGATACTCCTCATTAGCTTCAATCTCCAATAGCACAACTGCATCTTCCAACATAATTTGAGATAACTTCAATTTCTCAGGAGCCACAAACCCATTTTAAGCTCTTCTCCCTGAATCAACAACATAATCACACAGATTCACCTCATCAATCCACTAATTTTGACCCCACACTGCACTGCTTCAATTCCTCCACCAGATTTCACAGACTCATCTCGTTCCATTACATCATACAAAAGCCCTGTCAATTCCATCTAGCTGCTTTAAACTCCAGCTAAAACCATGTTCTTGATTCACTGCCTTAATCACTGCCATTGTATCAAACCCATCTACAACAACAATTTCATCTCGACATTCAGGAGATCAAACCCATCTCGTTCTTCCACCAAGAACCCTAAACTTTCTGAATTGATTGCAAAACCCTAATTGCTTCTCTCCGGTGAATCTTCTTAGTTCCTTCATCAAATTTCTTTGCATTTCGAACGGATTTGATAACAGCAGCTGTTGTTCTTCTTGGTTTCGCAAACTTTCTCAAATTCACAAGCAGCTGCATCAACTGAGTAACAAAATGAAAGAATGAGAGAAAAGGGGGAAGAATATCGATTTTAGGGTTAGGTTAATCATTGATGGCTATTTGTGCCCAAGATAAGAACCACCCAACTGGGTGCCCATAATAGGATGTCACTTCTGATAAGGGCTAGCCAGATGGCAGCCCCTTAACCTTGATTAGTCTGTCTTTAAAACTTCAAAACAGAGTTTCCCCTTAACCTTTATTGGGCTCCATACAGTGTTTGCCCCTGAAATGACCTTTTTACCCTTTTTGCTCAAATTTGGTGATTTCTTCTTCTTTTCCTCCATGCGACTCCAGAGTACCTAATAACTCAAAAACACACGTAAAATACATAATTTACAAGAAAAATAGCAAAGAAAGCATAAACTACTAGATAGTAAATTAGGTGTATTCTACACCTATCAAATTCCCCCACACTTAGACTTTGCTAGTCCTCGAGCAAATCAAACTAAAACTCACAACTTCAAAGCGTTCTAGCGTCCCAAGCATCCAAAGAGTTATGAGGACATAGAATTTCTGCATGCTAGTAATAAGAAGTTAGAAATACTAAAGAACATATTCTCATTCTTAAATGTTGAGTGAGAAATAACCACACCATAATGAGAGAACACGTGTTTGAGAAACGATCAATAAGCATTTCGCCTCGACTTCTGCCTCACCAAAAGGGTTTTATGATAATTGCACTCAAAAAGACGGCTTTTTATGGGTCTCACATGTGTGCAGGTAGGAATGAAGAGAGAATTCCTGCAACACTTTGAATGGTAGGAAGGATAACTTCCGAAATTTTGAAAAACCCACATCTTTTAACATTTTGAAAAACCATTTTTCTAACGATCTCTAAGAAAGGAAATCAACCACTTATATCGAGGATGAGATTACTTACTTACCTTCACATCCGATTGCCAATTATGATAACACCACTCTCACGGAATCCAATAGAAACGTCTTCCGCTCCTTGTCTTCATCTTCTTGGTCTTCGGCTTCAACTATTGGTGATAAACTCTTTAGCTTCATAGATCCTTAACAATTTGTAACCTTTTTCCTTAACTCCTTGTCGCTTGAAACTTCCTTATAGATTTTCCTTCCCCACGGCTTATTCAAAACAAAACAATAATAGATATTTCTCTTGTCTCATATATATTTATTTTATTTTTTTCTTTTCTTTTCTTTTTCAATTTTTTTCTTCTTTTTTTTTGAAACAAGAGAAACAAAATACAAAACAAAATGAAAAATAAAACAACCATGGTCGTGGAAAAGTACTTTACCGCTTGATTCTTCACAACTTGTATTGTCTCGAAATCATAAACTTCAATAATTTTCACCTTTTGCATTTCTTCGCTCTTGTAAATAAGTCTTAATACTTGGATATAGAATTACCTTATTTCATTTTAAGTCTTCAACATATATGTAAAAATCTGCTCATTGTATGTTGCTTTACTTGAATATGAAATTTTTCTCTTTTTATTGTTCCATTGTTGCCTGCAAACCTTGAACCTTTTAAACTTTCCTTGTAGATTTTGATATTGCTCCTTGTTGATAATTGTGATGTTTCTATGGACCCGTTGTTGTCGAGAGAGAGAATGATGCTAACTGCAAATCGAACTACAAGAAGGAGGCTTTCATCATAGACGTCACCCTCATGATTGAAAAAAATTAGCACTCAAGAGATCAAAATAGTGCTGAAAATTGGTGTGAAATTGGGTAGCTCACCATTCTACCCGGAATTAACGTACGGTGATATACACTCAAAAGAAGCTCTTTAGTCAAGGAAGAATTTTGGTCGGTGCCTCACATGATATGAAAATGGGTAGTCTCCACTAATGATTGATTAGCAACTCTAATAACGCACTTCTCCCTTCACCAAATTTGCATCACCGGCATGATTAAATCCATTATTTAACACTCTAACAAGCAAGAAATCGAACGTAGTTCCCTAACACTTCCAAGTTCAATTATGTCGGTCATAATTCTCTATGTAAACATACCTAGAAGGATGCTAGTGACTCTAAAATCTCTAAAAGTTGAAAGTTTTATGCAAAAATATATGCTTAGCCACTCCCCCACACTTAAACCTTACATTGTCCTCAATGTAACTGAATCCTCCTAGCAAAGTCAAGGTGGGAAATCTTAATATGATATGGAACATGAAAAGTAAACAAACAAAACAAAAAGCAAATAAAAAGGATAATAAATACAAAACCGGTGGGTTGCCTCCCACTTAGCGCTTGTTTTAAAGTCGACGGTCCGACATAGATCTTGCTTCTTATTACTCCTCCAGAGGGAGAAAATATTCAAATGGAAGTTCATCCACATTCACATAGGCGATGTTCTCATAGTATGGCTTCAATCTATGGCCGTTGACTTTGGAAACCGAGTTGTCTCTAAGACTATTAATTTCAACTGCACCATAAGGAAAAACATTAGCAACAACATATGGTCCAATTCAATGGGACCTTAACTTTCCAGGAAATAATTTAAGGCGAGAATGAAATAAAAGAACTTTTTGCCCCACGATGAAACTTTTCCGAGAAATCATCTTGTCATGAAAAAGCTTGGTCTTTTCTTTGTAAATCCGGGCACTCTCGTAAGCATCATTACGTATCTCCTCTAGCTCATTTAGTTGCAACTTTCTTTGTTTCCCCACTTCATCATACTCCATGTTGAATTTCTTTATCGCCCAATAAGCCTTATGTTCAAGTTCAACCGGAAGATGACAAGCTTTGCCATAAACCAACCGATATGGAGACATACCAATCGGTGTCTTGTACTCCGTTCTATACGCCCAAAGTGCATCATTGAGCTTAAAGCTCCAATATTTCCTTGTGGTATTCACGTTTTTTCAAGAATGGACTTGATTTCACGGTTTGAAATTTCCGCTTGTCCACTAGTTTGTGGATGGTAAGGCGTACCAATCTTGTGTGTTATGTTGTATTTCTTGAGGAGAGTGTGGAAAGACTTCTTGAAATGTGAACCTCCATCGCTTATCACCACTCTTGGTGTGCCGTGCCTAGTGAATATGTTTTCTCTTACAAAATCACAAACAACTTGAGAATCATTAGTTTTGGTGGCTCTAGCCTCCACCCATTTCGAAACATAATCTACGGCAAGAAGTATATAAAAATTTCCATTCGAATTGACAAAAGGGCCCATAAAATCGATACCCCACACATCAAAAATATCTACGGCGAGAATTGGTGTGAGTGGCATTTGATTTCGATCACCTAGATTTCCCGTTCTTTGACATCTATCACACAATTTACAAAAAACATATGAATCTTCAAACAAGGTGGGACAATAAAATCCACTTTCAAGAACTTTGAGAGCGGTACGTTTAGAACCAAAATGGCCACCACAAGCAAAAGTATGACAAAAGGAGAGAATAGATTGAAATTCGGAGTTAGGTACGCACCTTCGTATTATTTGATCAACGCCATATTTCCATAAGTATGGTTCATCCCACACATATTGCTTTGTTATCTTCTTAAGTTTCATCTTTTGGAAGTTGGACATTGTACTAGGTACCTTTCTTGTCACCAAGTAATTCACTATATCCGCATACCAAGGTGTTGATTCTTCCAAGGAGAAAAGTTGTTCGTCCGGAAAGCGGTCTTGTAATGGAAGTTCTTCTTGAGACATAACAAGTCTACTAAGATGATCCGCAACGGTATTCTCCACACCTTTCTTATCTCGAATTTCTATGTCGAACTCTTGTAGTAATAAGATCCACCGGATTAGTCTTGGCTTAGCTTCTTTATTATTTATTAAGTATCTAAGTGCGGCATGATCGGAATACACAATAACCTTTGTATCCACCAAGTATGATCGAAATTTTTCCAATGCAAACACTATATCCAATAACTCCTTTTCCGTGGTAGAATAGTTGATTTGTGCATCATTGAGGGTCCTAGATGCATAATAGATAACATGGGACAACTTGTCCACTCTTTGACCCAAAACGGCTCCAACCGCATAATCACTAGCATCACACATTAATTCAAATGGAAGATTCCAATCCGGTGACTTGATAATCGGCGCACTTGTCAACATTGCCTTCAATTTGTCAAAATCATCCTTGCATTCCTTATTGAAGTCAAAAGGTACCTCCTTTTGTAGTAACTTGCACATCGGCATGGAGATTTTGGAGAAATCCTTGATAAACCGCCTATAGAAACCTGCATGGCCAAGAAAAGAACGAACCTCCCTCACCGAAGTGGGATATTTTAAGTTTCTTATTAAATCTATCTTTGACTTGTCCACTTCGAGCCCTTGAGAGGACACAATGTGACCAAGTACTATGCCATGGTTTACTATAAAATGACATTTCTCCTAATTAAGGACAAGGTTTGTGTCTATGCATCGTTTAAGAACTAGTTCAAGGTTGTTTAAACAAATATCAAAAGAATTTCCATAAACACTAAAGTCGTCCATAAATACCTCAATAATGCGCTCCACGTAATCCGAGAATATGCTTACCATGCATCTTTGGAAAGTATCCGGTGTATTGCAAAGACCAAATGGCATCCTCCTATACGCAAACGTTCCAAACGGACAAGTAAAAGTGGTCTTCTCTTGGTCCTCCGGTGCAATAACAAGTTGATTGTATCCCAAATAACCATCCAAGAAACAATAATAAGAATGCCCCGCTAACCGCTCCAACATTTGATCAATGAAAGGAAAAGGAAAGTGATCCTTTTGGGTTGCGGAATTAAGCTTTCTATAATCAATGCACACTCTCCAACCGGTTTGAACTCTTGTAGGAACAAGTTCATCGTCTTGATTTTGAAAAACCGTAACACCGGACTTCTTTGGCACCACTTGTACCGGACTAACCCATTTGCTATCGGAAATTGGGTAAATCACCCCCGCACTTAGCAATTTGAGTATCTCTTTCTTCACAACCTCCATCATGGGAGGATTAAGCCTACGTTGAGCATCACATAATGGCTTCACGTTCTCTTCCATTAGAATCCTATGCATGCATATGGATGGACTAATGCCTTTGATGTCCGCAATTGTCCACCCAATAGCCGTTTTGTGCTCTTTCAAGACTCTAAGCAAACGGTCTTCTTGTACCGGTGTGAGGTTCTTTGCAATAATCACCGGAAGCTCATCCCCATCTCCCAAGAACGCATATTTCAAATGGTCCGGAAGTGGCTTCAACTCTAGCTTAGGCGCCTTCACAATAGATGGTACAAGTAATTCATCATTCACGGGTAAATAAATATAGGAAACATTACCCTTAGCTTCTTGTAATGCCGTCAAGGCACCACACGTCTCCACCAATTCCGTGGAAATGTCAATATCCAAGTTAGGCAAGCCGTGGACGTCCAATTCAATTCTCTTTTGCAACACCACATCAAGTTCGTCCTCTCGATTCAATTCCACCATTTGTTGCGCTAATGAACTAACCACATCAATGGAGTAAGCGGAATTTACATCACTTGGGTAGTGCATGGCTTCGAATATGTTGAAGTTTATTACTTCCTTGTCGAACTCCATAGTGAGTGTACCCTTATCAACATCAATCTTCGTCTTTGCGGTCTTCATAAATGGCCTCCCAAGAAGTAGAGAAGTAGTCGATCGATTATCATTGTTGTCCATATCCACGACAAACAAATCCACCGGAAAAATTAATCCATTCACTTGCACTAGAACATCTTCTACAAGTCCTTTTGGATAAATGTTAGACTTGTTTTCTAATTGGATAATAACTCTTGTCTCTTTAAATGGTCCAAGATTCAAGGAGTCATATATATCGGCCGACATCACACTAATGGAAGCTCCCAAGTCAAGTAAAGCATGTTCAAACCTTTTCTTACCAATAGTAATTGGCACCGTGAAACCACCGGGATCCGTGCACTTTGTAGGCATCTTCTTCAAAAGCATAGCCGACGCACTCTCGCCAACTTTAGTAATTTCATTATCAAGCAACCTATCCTTCTTTGTGCATAATTCCTTCATGAACTTTGCATACCTTGGCATTGTCCTAATGGCCTCGATGAATGGAATGTTGATTTCTATCTTCTTGAAGATATCCATGAGTGCCTTATCTTGAGCTTCCTTCTTGGACTTAGCAAAACGACTAGGAAAAGGAGGTGGAGTAGTGAAAGTAGGAACCGGTTCCTTGGATTGAGCGGTTGGTGTTGAAGTCTCCCTTGGTTCGGCATCCTCCTTCTCTTTGACTACTTCTTCACTAGCTTCTTCATGACGAGTTGGACTCTCCACTTGTATTCCACTTCTTAAAGTAACCGCACTAACATTCTCTCTTGGATTCACAATTGGTTGTGAAGGAAGCTTTGTGGATGCTTGAGATTTTATTAAGTTCATATCGGTCGCCAATTGTCCCATTTGAGTTTGTAAATCCTTGATTGCCGAATCGGTCTTTTGTTGGTTTTGTTGTAACATATAAGTGAGACCTTGCATGCTTTGCATTATCACATTCAACTTGTCATTATTCGAATAATCTTGCTCCTTGACTTGTTGAAATTGTTGTTGTTGAGGTTGGAAACGTGATTGTTGGAATCCACCTTGTTGCGCATCTGGATTAGGAGCCGCCGCTTGCTTGTTTGCATAGATAAAGTTGGGATGATCCTTCCAACCGGGATTGTAAGTATTTGAGTATGGATCGTACCTTGGCCTTTGATTTGGATATAAAGCATTTACTTGTTCGGTTTCATCATCCGTAATAATTATCGCGGCCAACCGTTGCATTACCCTCTCTATGTTGTTTAACCGTTGATCGGATTGTGAAGACGAGTCACTAACCTCATGCACCAACTTAACCATTGAATCACCTCTTGCATAGAATTGTTGCAAGTTTGCCGCCATACTTTCAATCAACTCGGTAGCTTCGGCCACCGTCTTGTTCACTAGTGCACCACCACCGGAAGCATCAAGAAGATATCTATCATTCATTTGGAGACCTTCATAGAAGTATTGGATTATCATGGCATCACTAAATTGATGGTGTGGAAAACTTGCCACCAATCTCTTGTATCGATCCCAACATTCATATAATGACTCTCCCACACGTTGCTTTATCCCACAAATTTCTTTGCGAATTTGAGTAGCCTTTGATGCTGGAAAATATCTCTCGAGGAAAAGTTTCTTCATCCCATTCCATGTTGTGATACTTCCGGAAGGAAAATAATATAACCATTCCTTAGCATTGCCCGCCAAAGAGAACGGAAAAGATTTCAACATTGCTCCATCCGCATTAGTATTTGGTGGAAGCATGGCCGTGACTATGGTGTTGAAGTCCATAAGATGTTTGTTTGGGTCTTCATTCACCATGCCATGGAACTTTGGTAATTCTCTAATCAACCCCGGCTTGATCTAGAAAGTTGAGTTAGTTTGGATACACCATTATTATGTATCGAGCTTGTGAGAAGCTAGGTCCTTGAGTGTACGATCACCCATTGCTTCTTTTTCTATGTCCGAATCTGCGAATTCACTTGATGTAGAACGAGGAAGCGGAGTGTTAACCGCTCGAATAAAGTCCTTTAATTGAGTGCCGGAACGAAGACGTATTCCAATTGGACTCGGTCTTCCCCCTTGAAGCATTCACCAAAGATATAGTACCTAAAACAAGATTCAAAAACTAAGTTAGATACAATATAGAATCTAATAAAGCAAGAATGATGCAAAAAGTAAAAAGAAAACAACTAAAATCGCCCGTTGCTCCCCGGCAGCGGCGCCAAAATTTGATGCGTGTCGTAACCACAACAAATTAATTAATGTTTCACTACCTAATTAATAAGTAATATAGGGTAGTCAAGATCGATCCCACGAGGAGCAAAAGATTAATAGTTGTAAAATTGTCACAAAAGGGGGGTATTGGTTGTCAAACTTATAAAGCAAAATAAATAAACAAAGTGTAAGTTGAATTCAATAAGAGAGAATAGATCAAGGAATCCTTCTTCGCTGCAAATCAATGATTAAAGTTATGTTCTTTTCCACTTATTATTAGTCATAGATTATCACCAACCGTAAGTATAGCAGCTAGATCAGTGCTAACCCCAAAATCCCTTATTTCACCGGATACGGAAGTTCTCGCCTACCGGATTCTATTCACCAAACCACCTAGTAGTAAATCACCCACGATGTAATTTAGTTAAACGCATTAAGATTCATGAATTTATTAGGTTGATATTAGTAGTTAAACTCTTAGATCAAGGTCCACTTGCTAACGTTGTTTTTACACACAATTGCTCCACGAAATCCCTCTGCAAGGTCTTATGTTTTCTACTTATGTAAATAGTCAAGAAACGATTACTTATCCCCTAACTTTCACTAGATTTAGATTAATTAACAAATCAATTTAGTTGGCCACCCAAACGACCTATCAATCAAGCATAAACACTAATATTAGTAAAAACAAACGATAATCATATGAAAAACTTCAAAGTAAAATTGAAACAAAACTCAAATCATATATTAAGAACTAGGAATTCATCCTCAATCAATAAGAAAATTAGCTACTCATAATTTGGAGTTCACACAATAATAATAATAATTTAAGGTAGAAAGAAAACTTATTGAAGAGATGATGGTTGCTCCTTCCTCCAATCCTTGTGCACTTTAACTCATTCTCCAAAGTAGATGTGTGTAAAAAGTTGTAGAGAACTCCTTTATTTATAGGCTTCAATACTCTCCATGTCTTTGTAGGAAAAGAATCCTCATTCCAAAAGAACACCACTTTCCCAATTTGAGCCATATTCCAATTTCTACTCAAATTCTCCAAAACTTCCAAGTTTTCATCCAATTCCCAATTCTAAGTATTCACACACATGAGAGAAGTCCATACAAAATTCTGTATTTTTGCTCGCCAGAAAACTGTGTTTTTTGCCGGAATTTGGCACCGCCGGCCACCTGAAAATTCTTTCCATCGACGGAATATTCCGTCAGTCCACCGTTAGGGCTAACGGTCAGAACAGTCAAACCGTCAGTCTTCCGTCAGTCAATTAGTCAAAGGGAGGAGAAGTCAGTTGAGTTAGCTTTCTGATTCTGGGATGAGTCGGCTGAATAAATTGAGTTGGGTCAGATCGGTCAGACTCGTCTGGATCGCTGAGTCAATTCGCCTGAGGGTTTAATTGGACAGAATTCGTCTTTGTTCTGAGGCATTTCGACCACATTTTCGTGCCATTATCTTCACCTGCACACCTAACATTCATCTATAGTATCATTTGCAGCACTTCATTCACTGCCTGCAATCAATCTTGGTCTCACCCATCTGCTACTTCAACAATTCCTATAAATCACAAGCTCAGCACCACCACTGCTAAATCTTCATGCCAATGTTACCACCTCCATCTCTGAATACATCTTCCCTGCAGCTTTATGCCATTCCTATTTGAAACTTCTTTGTACAGCTTCTGATACTCCTCATTAGCTTCAATCTCCAATAGAACAACTGCATCTTCCAACATAATTTGAGCTAACTTCAATTTCTCAGCAGCCACAAACCCATTTTAAGCTCTTCTACCTGAATCAATAGCATAATCACACGGATTCACCTCATCAATCCACCAATTTCGACCCCACACTGCACTGCTTCAATTCCTCCACCAGATTTCACAGACTCATCTCGTTCCATTACAGCATACAACAGCCCTGTCAATTCCATCTAGCTGCTTTAAACTCCAGCTACAACCTTGTTCTTGATTCACTGCCTTAATCACTGCCATTGTATCAAACCCATCTACAACAACAATTTCATCTCGACATTCAGGAGCTCAAACCCATCTCGTTCTTCCATTAAGAATCCCTAACCTTTCTGAATTGATTGCAAAACCCTAATTGCTTCTCTCCAGTGAATCTTCTTAGTTCCTTCATCAAATTTCTTTGCATTTCGAACGGATTTGATAACAGCAGCTGCTGTTCTTCTTGGTTTCGCAAACTTTCTCAAATTCACAAGCAGCTGCATCAACTGAGTAACAGAATGAAAGAATGAGAGAAAAGGGGGGAGAATATCGATTTTAGGGTTAGGTTAATCATTGATGGATATTTGCGCCCAAGATAAGAACCACCCAACTGGGTGCCCATAATAGGATGTCACTTCTGATAAGGGCTAGTCAGATGGAAGCCCCTTAACCTTGATTAGTCTATCTTTAAAACTTTAAAACAGAGTTTCCCCTTAACCTTTATTGGGATCCATACAGTGTTTTCCCCTGAAATGACCTTTTTACCCTTTTTGCTCAAATTTGGTTATTTCTTCTTCTTTTCCTCCGTGCGACTCCAGAGTACCTAATAACTCAAAAACACACGTAAAATACATAATTTACAAGAAAAATAGCAAAGAAAGCATAAACTACTAGATAGTAAATTAGGTGTATTCTACACCTATCAGCATATTTCAAGCTTCCTTACTTCACTTCGGCATTGAGATAAAAGCATGCACTGATCTTGCTCGTGCTAAGGGTGTATCAGTCAGTGAAAAAGCATGGATATAACAACCACGCCCAATAATTCGTTAGGAAATCTGTATGGACTAAACTCCAATATAATTCCAGAGCACTAACTTAAAAGTGAGATTCAATCAAGAAATATATCAAAGAGTTTTATCTCTTTTTTTCAATACAATCAGCAAATCGAATAGATACAATCCGTGAGCCTGATTGATATGAGAAATAACTTGGATCGTACCAAAGAACAACGCTCAAGTGTCAATCAAACAAGGTCGGATTTATCAACTATGATTGAACTACGCACAACCTGTGATAGTTTAATTATATAAACAAATATAATGCGGAAGAGAAATAAAACAGACACCAGAAATTTTGTTAACGAGGAAACCGTAAATGCAGAAAAATCCCGAGACCTAGTCCATATTTGAACACCACACTGTATTAAGCCGCTATAGATACTAGCCTACTACAAGTTAACTTCAGACTAGAATGTAGTTGATCCCTAACCAAGTCTCACACCAATTAAGGTACAGTCGCGTTCCTTACGCTTCTAGAACCACGCCGGATTCTGCGCACTTGATTCCCTTAGATGATCTCACCCACAACTAAGAGTTTCTACGACCCAAAGTCAAAGACTTACAAATCTGTCTCCCACATATATGTCTATCCTTTATTCTTTTTGTTCCGTCTTTTGATACAAAAATCAAGGTGAACATGAACCAACTAATACCATGGACTTATACTCCCGAAGAGTAGCCTAGAAATATCAGTTACCTCACAGTAACCTAAATGATTAACAGAAGAAGTTATTGCGGAATCACAAGAATCTGAGACGAATAACTGTTGTGATTACTTTTTATATCTTACCAATCGGAGATAAATCTCAAGTAAATCTTAGAGAAGATAAAACTCAATACGATAAAATAAGTAAGATCAGAATATGCAACTACAGAGAAAATAGTTGGATTTGGCTTCATGAATCCCAAATGAAGTCTTCAAGTCGTTAACCTAATAATGGTTTTGGAAAACCAAGGTTAAAGGAGAATCGACTTTAGTTTGCAACTAGGACACAGGAAAGTGCCGGGATTAGGTTTTCCAGTTTTCAGAGTTCTCCCTTATATAGCCTTTCAAATAAGGGTTACTTACAATCAAAGCTAAGATATCTTAGTAACAAAGCATTTAATATTCATCATTAGATGAACTCCTGATTTAAGATTCAAGCTAAGTCTTCTAAGAAATTAAGCAATTAATCTCCACTATTAGATGGTCTTAGCTTGTTACACGCAAATAAAATATACTTATATTTAGATATGGGTAACCATACCTAAACATTTATATTGGGTTGGCCCAATAACAATTAACCGAAGTTAGACATATGAACACTTTTGTCTTAAACATGTTCATCTAACACTTCCAGATCAAATATGATGATCAATAAATCATAATAGATAATCAAATGAATCTAATTGTGTTTCAAATAAAGTTGTTCAATTGTTTACTATCTCATAGAAATATCCATTAATAAATTGAAACGAAATCAGATTGATTCGTAATCGTACAAAATACTTATACAAGAATCAATTCATGAACATTAAGCCACGGTTTGCAAAGTTAATTTGCATTCCTTAAATCATAAATGTTTTAGTTCATGAGTATGAGAATCAAACATAACCTATTCTAGAACTTAACCATTGTGTTCGCAAACTGGGTACGCGAACAGCAGCTCCGGACTTTGGCCAAGTCAAGCTATTCGCAAACCCGGTTCACGAAAAACTGTTCCGGACCTAACTTAGGTAAACCCGTTCGCATACTAGGTATGCAAACAATAGTTTCGGACCTTCTTAGGTAAATTTGTTTGCATACTAGGTACGCAAACAAGAGTCCAGACCTGAATTATCACAATACAGTTCGCATACTGGATATGCATACCGTGTTGTATCCAGACATGGGTAATTGTTATAAACTCTCATTTTAATCATTGAAACATCCTTAGAAGACGAAAATGGTAATATCACACATACCATTAGCTTCAAGTAATTTTCAAGTGATCAAATGATCAATAGGAAACTTCCCAAGCTAACATCAAATGACTGTCTTACACAAATCATATAAGATGTTCAAGGTAATTTTCACATGATCATCTTTTGACTTAATATTTAGTTTCCAACAAAAAAATTGTTTCCAACTAAACTCGTCAATAATATGATGAACATAGCTAAATAAAAAAGATTCCAACACATATTTCGAGAAATAGATAAGCGAGATAAACTCGGCTCTAAATATCAAATGTGTACAATGTAAAAGTTTGTATAGCTATATATGACTTAGTGTCTTTAGAAGATAGAATGGAATAGACTTCTGAGTGATAGATAAGTTTTAGTCTCCGCATACCTTTTGTTGATGAAGTTCCTCCAAGCTCTTCAGTAGATCTTCTTATTCAATTGGTGAACGTCGTGAAGTCTAAAGCTCAACTACACATTCTATCCTAATCTGAGACATGCTATATGTCGACTAGAAATCAAGTATATAGTTTTGATCAACTAAACTTTACAAACAATCTTGACATAACATTGCTTGCGAGTTCGACCGAGCAGTGCTCTAACAGTCAGGACCATGCCATCCTTGATGTGTGATTGAGAGCGTTATTCGGTATGACTAATGGGACTATCAAAAGACGTGACTAGTAGCTAATTGTGAGGCTCATAAGGCGAGACTCTTGGAAGATCATGCCTTAAATTGGCATGGTAGGTCTTAAAACCCTTATTTACTTTATATTTATATAACAGAATATGAGTTGCAATTGAACCACGATCAAGAGGCTCATGCTCGAGTCGCTCTCATGCCCATGAAGTCAGTTGTGGGACATGCCCGTGAGAGAGGAAATGAGATATGAAATGACTTTTTTGCCTCTGGGTTTTTTCATCACAAAATCACAATTTACAAATATGATATAGTTGAAAAGGTTAAATATTGGTTGCATATATTTTTGTATAAAGATGAAATCTATGATATTAAGAAAAATCTTTCTAACCTACTTATTCTATTTTATGCCTCTTTCTTAAAAAAGAAAATTGACGCACTTTCGATAGTAGTTTTACGTTCTTTCCTAATTAAGAGTATCTATAATGAAGTATGTAAACTCTAAAATATAGATGACAAGACATAAGAATAGCTAAAATAACCACTGAATAAAATGGTATTACACACACATACATATATAAAGAAATTTTCAATGAGAATTTATGTACATTAGTCTCTAGAACCCAAATTCTCTTTCAATTTTTCTATGTACAATTTCTAAATTCATGTTTGGCTTAACATTTGATCAGTGTCTTTTAAACGAACACTCAGCCAAATAACCGATTTATTTAGTTTTTGACGTGTCATCCAGTTTCTTATTATAATTCCATACACCATTAAAAATGTTGTAAGATACTAAAATATACGAGAATGGTGAATTTGATTACAAACATATTAATTTTTAAATTAATGTCTTTATATAAATTTGTATGTACCTTGTAAAATGATTTTGAAAGCATTGTTTTGCGAAATGCTAGAGGATTATATCATCTATGGTGGCGGGATAAGGTGTATCATAATTGTCAGTGAATGTAATACTACCCTTCATTTTGTATAAATTACCTTTGCATCTTTAAATCATACAAATCTAATTTACTTTAGAATAACTGTATTTTTTTTTCCCGGTGATAGGGGATAAGGTGACAGATACCACCTGCTCTTGTCCAGGTATGGGTAGTGTTTTACATTAAATTTTTACCTGCAAGCGGCTAGATTATCCCACCTACTCATTATAATCGGCTAGGAAAAAAACAAGAACCTAGACGATGCTAAATGTATCATCATTATTGAAGATCGCCATCCATAATCGGTTAGGTAAAAAAGCCCAATCTATTACAAATGTATTACTGAAAATCATTATCCAAAATAGGCAAAGTTGAAGAATAAAAAGAATTACCGATTATGTACTTCACTATTAAAAATTGCAATTAACGTTTTTTTCTTCTTCGTAAAATTAGAGCTCCCTGATAGAACTGATTTAAAATCTGAAAGGTTATAGAGAAAACATATTAGATTACATACATCAAAGATCTTACTATTACCCCAATTCTTGACCGGATTTTCAACAGAATCAATTATTCCAACCATACTCAATGACCTTGGAGACAATAATAATAACAAGTCAACGCTATAAGGCCAAATATGTTTTGACCAATACAATTTTTCACCACTATAAATCTGCAGCAGTGGGATTTTTGAAAGATTCAGCCAGAGATTTTAAAAAAAATCAGGTTTTTTAATATCTCGTAAAGGGAAGTAACAGTAACAAAGGTAAAAACATCTGTAATACCCCGATTTCGGCAGTGGTTCGTCGAATAAAATATGAGTAACGATTTTTCCTTTCCCTACACCGAGGACTTTTCGGCACAATTGGCTCCAGAGTTGACAAGAAACTCGGCAATTAAGCGTGTTAACACTGCAGTTAAGCGTACCCGGGCAGGATCAATCCAGGGATGGGTGACCTCCCGGGAAGTTGTTACCTCATGACCACAGCGATGCCCGTTAAAAACTCCATACTACCAGATAATAGCAATGGATAAGTGAGGACAGTATCGGTGGAGGGTCGAGTCACTACCAGAGCCGACGACGGTCCACCTACTGTTGGTAGGAAGGTACGCTTGACGGATTGGTCCAGGTGCTTGTCTCATGAGAGGTATGAAACGTCGGATATCTGGTCTTAAGTATATTCTGCATGCGAGGATGGATCCAATTTAATGCGGTGGTATTGTAATACCCCGATTTCGGCAGTGGTTCGCCAAATGGAATATAAGTAATGGTTTGTCGTTTCCTTACACCGAGGCATTTTTAGCACAATTGGATCCATAGAAAACTCTACAGTTAAGCGTGCTCATACGGGAGCAATCCATGGATGGGGATAACATCGGAGGAGGGTTGGGTCATTACAAATCGGTCTTGGTGAATCGGTCTGAATCGTCAAGGAATTTTGGTTGACCAGTCTGATCTTGTTGATGAATTAAGTGATAGGGTTGTTAATGGAATTAAAGCTCTAGTTTCTAGTTTGGTTTTTGCTGATGTTGATGTCGCTCCCGTCGAAACCGAAGTTCTTCTTTCGGTGAAAAAGAATCACCCCCTTGATTGAAACCACCATTACCACAAATAATTACTTACTAGTAGATACAAAATAAAATAAACGAATCAGAACAAATATTCAAACTGAAACCCTAGGTCCACAACAGAAGAAAAAAACTGAAAATAAAAATCAAAGATGCAAACTAACTAAACCTAGAATAGGTATAGAGATAAAAGCAAAGAGTTGAGATGTTTATGAGGATGATTTTCCAAAGGATCAAATTGTTTCAAGTGAAGTAGGAAGTTTACGTTTCTTTAGAAGTTTCTAGAAGAAGGATGTTTTTAGAGTCGATATCCCCATCCATGAACGAGTAAATTTACATTTAGAAACCTTGCTGACACATATATTATCGTATATCCATCTTTCTCATGTTTAATTTTGTACTTATTTACAATAAGTATGCATATGACATTTTAATTTTATTTAGATTTAATAATTCCACGCTGAAATTATTGGACGCACGGTAAAATACTGTTAATTAACTACTTATCCAATCAAAATTCATATTAACACTCTCGCATGAAAAGAGAATGTGATGTACTGTGATATTTCGTGAGGTAATATAGATGGAGTTATAACAAGTAATCAAAGTAACTCAGTACCACTGTACTGCCTTCTTCTGTTCTATTTTCATGATAAGCTCAAAATCCAAAGTACATGCATATTTAAGGATGAAGAAGACCTAACATTGAACCCTAATCAACACTGACCTTACATGTGGTCGAGATATCAACGTTCATCCTTAACAGACTGGCAGTAACTTAAAACAGGGTTAACTTCTAAACACACGGTTAATTAATTAAACTGAAATATAAACACATCCTTCTGCCGGTTGCAAGGTACCATAGAAGCGAGACAGTGGACCACATGACCATGACAATACCCCCCCCCCCCCCAGAATATCCTTGTTTTCAAGGATAGTATTTAGGAAAATGAGCTTGAACGTTAGTTTAGTCTTCCCAGGTAGCATCATCTAGTGTGGTATGTAACCACTGAATCAAAAGTTGTTGTATAGCCTTTCCTTGACGAAAAACCTGACGTGAATCTAGGGTAGATAAGGGCTTAAGGATGATCGCACCATCTGAATCCACTAAGGGCAATGAAGGCATTATTGAAGCAGCAACACCTAACTTTTTCTTTAACTGGGAGACATGGAAGACATGGTGAATCTTTAAGTTGGGAGGTATCTCTAATTTGTAAGCAACTTGACATACCTTATGAATCACATGGAATGGCCCATAATACATAGCAGATAACTTGATTTTTTTGCACAAGGCCATGAAAGTTTATCTGTATGGATGTAACTTCAAGTAGACCATATCCCCCATAATAAATGGCCTATCTGTTCTATTCTTGTCAGCAATCTACTTCATCCTCTCTTGTGCCTTGTGTAGGTTTTCCTTTAAAAGGTCAATGACTATATCTCTTCTTTGGAGATATTATTCAACAAAAGCTACTGATGTATAGTAGGAAAAGCTAAGTGGGGTGGAACATATCCATACAGAGCTTGAAATGGAGACATTTTTATGCTGGTGTGGAAGTTGGTATTGTACCACCATTCTGCTAATGGAAGCCAGTTGAACTAATGCTTAGGTTTATGACCTGTCATACACCTTAAGTAACCTTCCATACAAGCATTAACTCTTTCAGATTGGCCATGTGATTGAGGATGATAAGAAGTGCTCATGTTGAGATGTGTTCCCAAGGTTCTGAAGAGTTCTTGCCAAAACTTGCTGGTAAAGACTTTGTCTCTGTCTAATACAATAGAAACTGGTAAACCATGTAACTTCAAAATGTTATTTAAGAACTCTTGAGCCACTGTATATGTTGTTTAAGGATGAGTAAGTCCTATAAAATGACTATACTTAGTGAATCTATCCACCACCACCACCAGGATAACATCCTTATTATGTGACTTAGGAAGACCATCGATAATTCCATGCTTATGTGTTGCCATGCCTGATCTGGTACTAGAAGTGGTTGTAGAAGACCATGAGGGAGATGATGCTCCAGCTTGTTCCTTTAGCATGTGTCACATTGGCTGACTAGAAGCAAATTATTTTGTTTCAACCCTTTCCAATAAAAATAAGCTTTGACTCTAAGGTAGCTGCCATGAATGCCTGAATGGCCCCCAATTGTGGATGAGTGAATGGACTGCAGGATATGTTGCCTCAAATTGGTAGTAATTCCCACATAAATCCTATCCTTGAACCTAGGAATTCCCTCCAAATAAGTGTAGTGAGGAACTGCAGAAGCATTAACTAGCAGTTTTGGAATGAGATTAGATGCTACATCATCATTTGTATAACTATTAATTATGTCTTGAGTCCATGTTGGAGTTCATAAGGCAATAGCACTGCATGTTGAGGTTGAACTAGTCACAAGAAGTCTTGAAAGGGCATCTGCAGCTTTATTTTCTAGTTCTTTATTGTAGTGAATGGTATAATCAAATCCAAGAAGTTTGATGAGCCATCTTTGCTACAATAACGTTGTAATCTTCTGCTCCATGAAGTATCTACTGCTCTGCTAATCAGTATTAATAATGAAGTGGTGTCTAGTGAGATAATGTCTCCATTTTGTGACTACGTTGACTACATCCAATATCTCTTTTTCATAAGTAGATAGCCTCAAGGATTTGGTACCTACTGGTTTGTGTAGAAGGTAATGACTCTCCCCTCCTGCATGAGTACAACCCCAATGCCTCCAGAACATGCACTTATTTCCACTACAAACTGCTTGGTGAAGTCAGGAAGGGCAAGTACAGGATTAGTATACATAACATTCTTAAGTGTATTGAAAGCTTCTCCTACCAAAGGTGATCATATAAAGGCATTATTCTTCAAAAGATATATAAGTGGTTTACAAATAGAACCGTGACCCTTAACAAACGATCTGTAGTAGCTTGTAAGACCCAAGAAGCCTCTTAATTGCTTAATATTTGTAGGATCAGGCCAAGACTTCATGCAAGCAATCTTTTCTGGGTCAGCTTACACCCCATTAGCTGTAATGATATGTCCTAGATATTCTAGAGAAGATTGTGCAAAGCAATATTTGGAATATTTGACATATAATTGGTGTTCTCTAAGTAAGTATATAACCAATGATAGGTGATGCACATGCTCTGTGATTGAAGGGCTATACACTAGGATGTCATCAAAAAATACAAGAACAAATTTTCTTAAATATGGACCAAAAACAGAATACATAAGTGCCTGGAAAGTTGCAGGAGCATTGGTAAGGACAAATGGCATGACCTTGAACTCATAATGACCATGGTGGGTTCTAAATGCTGTTTTATGAATGTCAGGCAAATGCACTCTGATTTGATGATAGCCATCCCTTAATTAAATCTAACTTAGTAAATATTCTAGACCCATGCAGTTCATCTAAGAGTTCATCAATAACTGGAATAGGAAACTTATCTTTGATGGTAATGTCATTGAGCTTCCTGCAATCAACACAAAACCTCCAAGTGTTGTCTTTCTTCTTCACAAGAAGTATAGGAGAAGCAAAAAGTCTATGACTATCTTGAATAATACCATTTTTAATCATTTATTAAACCAATGACTCCACCGCTAACTTGTGAATATAAGGGAACTTATAGGGTCTGAAATTGATTCGTTGTAAATCAGGTTTGAGGGTGATTTTGTGGTCCAAAACTCTTTGTGGTGGTAGCTGTTTTAGATCCTCAAAAATATCAGTGAAGGTATTGAGTAAGTTTTGAACTGGTGGTGGTATGTAAGATGGCATAGGAGATACAAAGATGGAGAAAAATTGACCAACTAAGGCTGGATTGTTCTTTTTGATAAAAAAAATTCATGGCTTTGCTACTAAGCATCAAGAGGGTTGGCTTAGAGCACCACGGGAAAAATAGTAATCTACAACTATAGATTAACAACTCGTATTTTTAAATTTATAAAAGATAGCATGTTTTACAACTTTTTCCAAAGAAAAAGTTGTCTAAGTAAAAATTGTCCAAATCTTAGGACCAAAGAGGTCCAAATTGTAGTGACGAGAATGAAAAACCACAACATTTTGTGTGAAAAGGGTTGTAGAGAGAAGTGACCACCTTTAGACTTTATAACTCATATCTTAAAGGTAGTGAATAACTGTATAACATCACGCATAAAAAAATTGATTTTGAAAAATGTTCTTGTAGAGATTCGAACCCAGACCTACTGTGTGTTAACACAATTCATCGACCATCCTTCCGACTTCACAATATTGGTAGATTTGTGATTTTTTTTTCTGATCAATATTCACAACCTTTACAAGGGTTGTAAAATGATAAATTGACTTTGAAAAAAATATGAGGCTAAGGTGAATCGAACCTGAACCTCCTCTATCAAAGACTGGGATTCCAACCACCCTTCCAAATTTACATGTCTGCATATATTTTACATTTACTTTTATAAAAAAGTGATAAGGAAAAAAAATAAATGGACGGTTATGATGTAAATGGATGGTTATGATGGGAGATTGAAAAAATAAGAAGAAAAAGATAAATAGACCTTATACAACCCCCCACCCCCCCATTAAGAGTTTTCGTAGTGTTATAAACACTTTTGCTATATTTTTCTCACTTCTGCTAAATTTTATTCACTTCTGCAAAAACTTTCTCACTTCTGCTAAATTTTCTCACTTATGCTAAAAATTATTTTGGTCTCCGGTTCTGCTAATTTTTTCTCGCTTCTGCTAAAAACTATTTTCTCTAACACCCCCCATTAAATTATAGAAATTCAGACCTTTTGGGATTGGGTAAAAATATCCAAAAGAGGGTTTATTTAAGGTTTCAGAGAATATTCTGATGGAATCTTACATGTAAAGGGTTCATCTTTACAAATTTTTATCATATATATATCCTGCTAATTTTGGAGTGAAAACCACTTCGGACACTGGGGGTTCATGGTTCGTATGCCATTGAACCACATTTCAAGATAGAAATGACACATGATATCCACCTTTAAATAGATGGATTCATCGTTCTTACCAAGTTTCCGACTTATAGTAGTCCACCCACGGCCAGGTTTCGATCTCGGAGCCAAGGTATGCATACTATATGCCAGAATAGAGTTTGTTTAAGGTTTTGGGGAATATTTCGAAGGAATAATACATGTAAATGGATGGATTAATCATTATTACGAAGTTTCCGACTTATAATAGTCCACTCACGGCCAGGTTTCGATCTCGGAGCCGAGGTATGCATACAATATGCAAGAATAGGGTTTGTTTAAGGTTTCAGAGAATATTCCGGAGGAACCTTACCTGTAAATGGATGGATTATCTGTTCTTACCAAGTTTTTGGCTTATAATAGTCCATTCACGGCCAGATTTCGATCTCGGATCCAGGGTATGCATACAATATGCCAGAATATGGTTTGTTTAAGGTTTCGGGGAATATTTCGAAGCAATATTACCTGTAAATGGATAGATTCATCGTTCTTACGAAGTTTCTGACTTATAGTAGTCCAATCACGGCCAGGTTTTGATCTCGGAGCCAGGGTATGCATAGAATATGCCATAATATGGTTTGTTTAAGGTTTCAGGGAATATTCTAAAGGAATCTTACCTGTAAATGGATGGATTTATCGTTTTTACCAAGTTTCCGACTTATAGTAGTCCTCTCTCGGCCAAGTTTCGAGGGGAATATTCCGAAGGAATATTAACTGTATATGGATGTATTCATCGTTATTACCAAGTTTACGACTTATAGTAGTCCACTCCCGGCCAGGTTTCGATCTTGGAGCCAAGGTATGCATACAATATGCCAGAATAGGGTTTGTTCAAGGTTTCAGGAAATATTATGAAGGAATATTACATGTAGATGGATGGATTCATCGTTCTTACCAAGTTTCCGACTTATATTAGTCTACTCCTGGTCAGGATTTGAGCTCGGAGCCAGGTTAAGTCTCAAAGTTGTCAAAAAGGGATGTATTCAAGGTTTCGTGGAATATTCCGATTGAATCTTACATATGAATCGATGGATTCATCATTCTATCGAAGTTTACGACTAAATTTGGAGTTATAACCACTTCAGGTGCTGAGGGTTCATGGTTCATATGTCGTTGATCCACATTTGAATCTATAAGTGACACATGAGCTCCATCTTTACGAGTTTCTATGATATATCCTGCTAAATTTAGAGTTAAAAACCACTTCGGACACTGAGGGTTCATGGTTTGTATGCCTTGATCACATTTGAAGATAAAAAGTTCATATTCTTCTCAATCACCTCCTTATCTCAGTCAAAACTTTCAGTCGAGCTCTAAATGCATCGATGTTTGTTTTATTATCCTTAATCACCTTCGTTTTTCATTTTCCCGATTCATTCTTATATATTTTTTGGATTTTTTTACATCAGAATGTCGACAACAACTTCCTAAATTTATTTTTTATTTATTTTGGATTTTTTTCATGTCGAAGGTTGATAATAATACCAAACACATGAGTTCGTATTAGCACAAAGAGAAACACACATGCTTATCAATATGTATGAGCATCCCAAATACAATATCAACCGTCAAGATCTTTTCTTGATCCGTATGAGTGGATCAAACGAAACGTGGTCCATCGATCATTTTAATTCTTATTCTTGGTTGTATCACCAAACCCTCCCTCAAGATCAACCACTCGAACTCTAATTCATATATGTTTTTCTCTTTCTTTCCTCCTCCGTCACCATTGTTCTTCCTCACCTCCTGAAAAACACCTCTCCTCTCCTCCACATATCACCGTTGGCGCTCCATTACGACCGCTGCTCTTCTCTCAATCCCTCTTATTCATCTCCATTTCTTTATTGAATCGACCCATCTTAGTTCTCATATGCAATTTCTAATGAAAATTATCACAACCTCAGTCACAGAAACTCATAAATCGAATACATCAGATCCACCTTCTACAAACCCTAAGTCAAACAAAACCCAACTTCAATTCGTAATCTGCTATCGATTTCTTATTTCACTGATTCAACATCTAACCTAGACATAAGAATCATACATCTCCATCCCTGAACATTGAATCAACAACAAAAAATTCATTATCTCCTTCATCACTGATCAAAGTTTTTTAATTATGGGTTCGATTTGTGGAATTGGTGTTGCTGCTGGTAGAAATCAAAATGGATGGTTAATTATAGTTAGGGTTTGAACCATAAATTGGAGATAAAGATTTTGACTGAACTGAAGGTTGAATTGATTACATTAAATAAGGAATTGAAATGGGTGGTATCGGCTGAGTAGATAAGAACTAAAGGTATCTGTATGTGATTCGAATGCTTATATTATTGGAACAAGAATTGTTAAGTGGGTTGAGAAGGTTGTGAAATGAAGAGTATGGTTGTATTTGTTGGTGGTGTGTGGTATGTTAAAGCTTAATACGCAGGTAATGAAGCAGTAATATGGGAGATGGCTTGTGCTGAGACAGATGGTGGAGTTTTCCATGGTAATTATACTGGATGAACATGGAAGAATGGCGAAATCAGTTGTAGCTGCAATTGAAATAAACAAGGTGGTGGATGAAAGCAAAGAATGGAGTTAGTTGAGTATGGTGATGGACTAGAGCTGAGTTCTATCTATGGTCAAATATGTGAAGCAATGGAATGTTGCTTTTACATGGTATTAACTTGATGCGGAGAATGAGATGGATATGAAATCAGCAATATGGGCTTGGTTGTTTTCAAGATGCTCTAGAGAGGTTGATATTAAGGTTAAAGATGTGAAATAAGATGGTAATATAGTTTTATAGCAGCAGGATATGCACGAGAAGACATGGAAGAAAGTAGTGTTGATGGCAGTGGTACTAGTTATAAGCTAAAATGGTGGTACTGAGAATGGAAGTTGGATAATGTGCAGCTGAAAAGGAGGATGTGAAAAAGCGGGGGTCTAACAACCTCACCCAATATTTCGATTAGCAATCTGTATGGACAACTCCGAGTTGTTTTCTAGAGAATCAACTAGACTCAATCAAATAGAAAATACTCAAGGAGTTATTATCTCAATCTCTCGATTTGATTTACTCAAGCAAATATGATTCGCGAGTTATAATCAAAGAGAGATAACTTGGAAGGTACCAAAGACCAATATCCAAGTGTCAATCAATGAAAAAGCGGGGGTCTAACCACCTCACCCAATATTTCGATTACCAATCTGTATGGACAATTCCGAGTTGATTTCTAGAGAATCAACAAGACTCAATCAATAAAAAATATCTGAAGGAGTTATCATCTCAATCTCTCGATTTGATTTACTCAAGCAAATATGATTCGCGAGTCTAATCAAAGAGAGATAACTTGGATGGTACCAAAGACCAATATCCAAGTGTCAATCGATTTAAATCAACAACCAATAAGGTCGGATATTCTAATCGATTGAACAACGCACAACCTGTATTATTTCAATTATATAACAAAATATAATGCGGAATAGAAATAACACAGACACCAGAATTTTGTTAACGAGGAAACCGCAAATGCAGAAAAACCCCTGGACCTAGTCCAGATTAAACATACATTATATTAAGCCGATACAGACACTAGCCTACTCCAAATTAACTTCGGTCTGGACTGTAGTTGAACCCCAACCAATCTCACACTGATCCAAGGTACAATTATGCTCTTACGCCTCTGATCCCAGTAGGATACTGCGCACTTGATTCCCTTAGATGATCTTACCCACAACTAAGAGTTTCTACGACCCAAAGTCGAAGACTTTAATAAACAAATCTGTCTCACATAGAAAAGTCTACAGGTAATAGATAAATTTGTCTTCCACGAATAAACCTACAAGTTCTGTTCCATATTTTGATAAATCAAGGTGAACATGAACCAATCGATAAAACCATACTTATATTCCCGAAGAACAACTCAGTTTCATCAATCACCTCATAATAAACTTAATTGACGCAGCGAAGAAGATTATTGAGGAATCACAAACAATGAGACGAAGATGTTTGTGACTACTTTTATTTTGCCTATCGGAGATAGAAATCTCAAGCCAATTATTACAATTGTACTCGTACGATAGAAACAGCAAGATCAGATCACACAATTACAAGAAAAGTAGTATCGGTCTGGCTTCACAATCCCAATGAAGTCTTTAAGTCGTTAACCTGGTTTTAGAAGAAGAAAACCAAAGGTTAAAGGAGAATCGACTCTAGCTTTAGCAAACTAGTATCACACAGAATGTGTGGGGATTAGGTTTCCCAGTTGCTAGAGTTCTCCCTTATATAGTCTTTCAAATCAGGGTTTGCAATCAATGTTAGCTTAGTAACAAATCATTTAATATTCACTGTTAGATGAAAACCTGATTAGATACAAGCTAATATCTCTCAACCGTTAGATTGAAAACTTAGCTTGTCATACACACATGTACTTGACGTTTTGAGTTCGTGTAGCCGTACCCAAACGTGTACAATGATTGGTTCAATATTAGTCAACCAAATGGTTAGCCAAATGATAACTTTCATATCAACCATATTCTTCTTCACCATAACTAGTCCAAATGACTCAAATGAACTTGTTAGAGAGTTGTCCAATTGCTATGAGATCTCATGTAATATACAAGATATAGTTGAATCAAAAACGATGTGATCCACTCGAATCATTTCATGAACTATAAATCCACGGTTTGCAAAAGCATTCCTTAGTAATTTCAGATAAGTTCACGAACAACATTTTCAGACAAAACCTCTTGAGTTCGCGCACTGAGTTCGCGGACTCAAGCTAACCGGTTGAAGTTAATAAACTCCAGCAGAATTTCTAGGGATGAGAACTTATGTCAGTTCACAGACTTGGTTCGTGGACTGCACCTGAGCTTCAACTTCAGCAGATATTCTCGGCTTTGAGAACTTACTCCAGTTCACGGACTAGGTTCGCGGACTGAGTTGCTACTCACGTTCTGGTTCCACTTGATTAACAAAGTTCGCAAACTTCGGTTCAACTGTTAAGGACTTATACATATATGTGTTTCCACCACAATGTTTATATCCCACAATGGTCATATAGTCTAAACTCTCATTTCAATCATTGAAACATTCTCAGATGACGTTATATAGTTGTTATTCACAAACTATTTTTCTTTAGAGCGATTTTCAAAGTGATTGAAACATAACATGACTTTCGTCACTAGGAAAAGATGAACTTGGCTAAAGCGAAAGCTTTACCAACACCCATTTCGAGAATTAGATAAGTGAGATATACTCATCTCGAAATGTCACATGTTCATACTCTTAGTCTATATAGTAAAACGACTTTTGTCTCAAGATAAGAGATAGAGTAGATAGACTTTTGAGTGATAGATAAGTTCAAGTCTCCACATGCCTTTAAGTCGATGAAGAACCACTAGTTCCTTGAATAGTCCTTCGTCTTGTATGATGATTTCCATGGAGTTCTTGAGCTCAACTACACTTTCTATCCTAGTCCGAGACCTTAGCTATAGTAGACAAGAAATCAAGACTTTATAGTTTTGATCACTAACATTGACAAACCTTCTTGAGATAGCAATGCATGCGAGTTCGACCGAGCAGTGCTCTAACATCTAGATTAATTCTAGTTTGTAGGCTTGTGAAAACCGTATCCAAACTTGTACATTAGTTGGTTCAACAATAGTTAACCAAATGGTTAGCCATATGATAACTTTCATATCAACCATATTCTTCTTCACCATAACTAGTCAAATGAACTAGTTAGAGAGTTGTTCAATTGCTTAGATCTTTATGTACTATACAAGACACAATTAAAGCAAAAACGATGTGATTCACTCGAATCTTTTCATGAAATATAAAGCCACGGTTTGCAATAGCATTCCTTATTTTATTAAGATAAGTTCACAAACATCGTTTTTAGACATAACCTACTCAAGTTCACGAACTGGGTTCGCGGATGGAGTTCACAAACTCCAGCAGAAATTCTCGGGTCAAAAACTTGAGCTAGTTCGCGGACTGAAGTTCACGTGCTGCTCCGGTCTTACTTGATCAACAAAGTTCGCAAACTTTGGTTCAAGCAATAAAGACTTATACATATATGTGTTTCCACAACAATGCTTATATCCCCCAATGGTTATATAGTCTAAACTCTCATTTCAATCATTGAAACATTCTCAGAGGATGTTATATATAGTTGTTATTTACAAACTATGTTTTTTCAGAGCGATTTCCAAAATGATTGAAACATAACATGACTTTCGTCACTAGGTAAAGATGAACTTGTCTAAAGCGAAAGCTTTACCAACAAATATTTCGAGAAATAGATAAGCGAGATATACTCAGCTCGAAATACCTCATGTGGTATAATCTTAGTCTATATAGTAAAACGACTTTTGTCTCAAGATAGGATATAGAGTAGATAGACTTTTGAGTGATAGATAAGTTCAAGTTTCCACATACCTTTTAGTCGATGAAGATCCACTAGTTCCTTGAGTAGTCCTTCGTCTTGTATGATGATCGGCATGGAGTTCTTGAGCTAAACTACACTTTCTATCCTAGTCCGAGACCTTAGCTATAGTAGACTAGAAATAAATACTTTATAGTTTTGATCACTAAGATTGAAAAACATGCTTGAGATATCAACGCATGCGAGTTTGACCGAGCAGTGCTCTAACAATCAATTTAAATCAACAACCAATAAGGTCGGATATTCTAATTGATTGACCAACGCACAACCTGTATTATTTCAATTATATAACAAAATATAATTCGGAAAAGAAATAACACAGACACCAGAATTTTGTTAACGAGGAAACCACAAATGCAGAAAAACCCCGGGACCTAGTCCAGATTAAACATACACTGTATTAAGCCGCTACAAACACTAGCCTACTCCAAATTAACTTCAGTCTGGACTGTAATTGAACCCCAATCAATCTCACACTGATCCAAGGTACAGTTATGCTCCTACACCTCTGATCCCAGCAGGATACCGCGCACTTGATTCCCTTAGTTGATCTCACCCACAACCAAGATTTGCTACGACCCAAAGTCGAAGACTTTAGCAAACAAATCTGTCTTACACAGAAAAGTCTACAAGATAGATAAATTCGTCTCCCACGAATAAACCTATGAGTTTTGTTCCGTATTTTGATAAATCAAGGTGAACAGGAACCAATCAATAAAACCAGGCTTATATTCCCAAAGAACAGCTCAGTTTTATCAATCACCTCACAATAGTCTTAATCGACGCAGCGAAAAAAGATATTGTGGAATCACAAACGATGAGACGAAGATGTTTGTGATTACTTTTATATCTTGCCTATCGGAGATAGAAATCTCAAGCCAATTATTACAATTGTATAAATACGATAGAAACAACAAGATCAGATCACACAACTACAAGAAAAGTAGTATCGGTCTGGCTTCACAATCCCAATGAAGTCTTGAAGTCGTTAACCTGGTTTTAGAAGAAGAAAACCAAAGGTTAAAGGAGAATCGACTCTAGCTTAGCAAACTAGTATCAAGCAGAATGTGTGGGGATTAGGTTTCCCAGTTTCTAGAGTTCTCTCTTATATAGTCTTTCAAATCAGGGTTTGCAATCAATGTTAGCTTAGTAACAAAGCATTCAATATTCACCGTTAGATGAAAACCTGATTAGATACAAGCTAATATCTCTCAACCGTTAGATCGAAAACTTAGCTTTACATACACACATGTACTTGACGATTTTGGGTTTGTGTAACCGTACCCAAACGTGTACAATAGTTGCTTCAGTATTAGTCAACCAAATGGTTATCCAAATGATAATTTTTATATCAACCATATTCTTCTTCACCATAACTAGTCCAAATGACTCAAATGAACTAGTTAGAGAGTTGTTCAATTGCTATGAGATCTTATGTACTACACAAGACATAATTGAACCAAAAAAGATGTGATTCACTCGAATCGATTCATGAACTATAAATCCACGGTTTGCAATAGCATTTCTTAGATAATTTAAATAAGTTCACGAACATCGTTTTTAGACATAACCACTCAAGTTCGCGTACTGGGTTCGCGGACTCAAGTAACCGGTTGGAGTTCACAAACTCCAGCAGAAACTCTCGGGTTCGAGCACTTCCGTCAGTTTGTGGACTGAAACCGAGCTACAACTCCAGCAGAAATTCTCGGGTTCGAGAATTACGCACGTTCGCGGACTGAGTTCGTGGAATGGGTTGACTGCTCAAGTTCCGGTTTTCACTTGATCAACAAAGTTCGCAAATTTCGGTTCAAGTGCTAAGGACTTATACATATATGTGTTGCCACAACAATGTTTATATCCCTAGTGGTTATATTGTCTAAACTCTCATTTCAATCATTGAAACATTCTTAGAGGACGTCATATAGTTGTTATTCACAAACTAGTTTTCGTCAGAGAAATTTCCAAAGTGATTGAAACATAACATGACTTTCGTCACTAGGTAAAGATGAACTTGGCTAAAGCGAAAGCATTACCAACACATATTTCGAGAAATAGATAAGTGAGATATACTCAGCTCTAAATGTCACATGTGTATATCTTTAGTCTATGTAGTAAAACGAATTTTGTCTCAAGATAGGAGATAGAGTAGATATACTTTTGAGTGATATATAAGTTCAAGTCTCCACATACCTTTTAGTCGATGAATATCCACTAATTCCTTGAGTAGTGCTTCGTCTTGTATGATGATTTCCATGGAGTTCTTGAGCTCAACTACACTTTCTATCCTAGTCCGAGACCTTAGCTATAGTAGACAAGAAATCAAGACTTTATAGTTTTGATCACTAACATTGACAAACATGCTTGATATAGAAACGCATGCGAGTTTGACCGAGAAATGCTCTAACAGGATGTTGATGTGATTGTTGGCGTGATGCAGTAGTGGTGGATAATGACCGAGAGTTAGAAGAGTTTTTCACGGGATTAATGAAAAGGCTAGAGCTAGATGATTTACAACTGCGAGATAAGAGAAGACAGAACCAGTGCCACTGATGCTTTTATGTCAAGCCCGGCTTGCCAATATTCTTATTCAATCACTCTACTCAAAAAATGCATGAAATATATGAAGCTGCAAGCAATATGGAAATGAATATCAACCCATATGGATGGAGTGAAGGTGGTCAAGCGAACTCAATTCCATGCACAGGTATCTCAATGTACCTGCTAGAATTTATTCTTTTCTTTGGTTATTAATAGGCAATACGATTTCTTCTTTATTATTGTGAAATTAGGGGTTATGTAGAAAAGTTTGGGTATTCACTAAACCCTATAGTTGTGTTTTAATAGTTTTATATATATGTCTTTTATAGATCAACAATTGAGATCAATGCAATAGAACAAGAAAATGTAGATTATAATGTGCAGGTTTGGGCCTGCTAAATAGAATCATATTATCTACTCGCTGCAACCGATGGTCTTTGGTTTACGAGCTTTATTTGGATCCAATTGATGAAGTTCCCATCTTGGCAGACCATGTAAGTTGTTTCCTTCATTATGTTCTGATATTTTTATGTTACTCTTTTGTAGTACTTACTAGATATGTTGGAAAATGTTTGTAGGTACAAAGATTTAGGATTAGAGTTAGTGATCATGTAGAATCTTAGACTTTAGGTGAAGATAAGAGGATTTCGCATGGCAACATATAGTTTCCAATTCTCGAAGGTTGTGGCGCATGAAAACATAATTGCGAGGCAACGACAATTAAGAAAAAGGAATTTAGGTAACTCACTATGTCTCTCTCTTTCTCTTAGTTCTTTAGATTATTAATTTCAACTTATAGTTGATTCTTCATGCCAATATTACATGCTCAAGAGTTACGGCAAAAATGCCACTTAGTTACATAACCACTTTTAGGATAATGATACTGCTAATGGAGCTAGTATTGCTTTGTGCAATGATGTTGTGCTTATTTCATTATGGGTGAAGAAGCTGTTTGACCATTACTGTTTTTTTGTAGGAAGACTGGTGGAGATGAGGAATGGATGGCAGATACTGCAGCTTACATGAAGCTTAAATGGCATAGCCTTCAGAAGAAGGTTGTCTTTGTTACTGTTATTACAGATCTTAACACCTGCCATCATACATGGTGAGTTCCTTATTCTTATTAGTGTGAATTAGTGCATATGTTGCATTTACATTATCAAATAAATTGTTCAAACTTGCCTTTCAAATGAGTGAATCATTTTATCATAAGAATATTTTAGACCATGCCTTTGATGTACAAAAATGGGATCAGTTTATTCATAATACGAACGAACCATAGTTTTCTTGAGGATGATCTGTGAGCTTATACAATTATTCTATTTTGTTTTAGGTTCAACACTGGTGTTAACATATGCTACTGCCCTTCATACGAGGTTTCCAAGGGCATTGGTTGATGGCCTAGAGTCTTCCCAGATTCGCGTGTTTGGTTTGCCACACAGTCCCTTGTTTTATCGTCCTATAAAGAAAACTACAAGAGCTCTCGGCGAAGCACTATTCAATGCAGAATTTGGTAAAACAAATGGATAGATCATCATCATATGTGTCCGGAAAAAAATCTTAGCTTTTACACTAGAAACTGGTCCATGGAAAGTCCCAGTAAAGGTAATTCACTTGCTATGTATATCTAACTATGTAGTCAAGTGGGTTTGTTTTTTGACAAAATCACTTTTAGATGCTTTTACTGGAGTCAATAACAATTTTCTTTGTTCACCACAGATCAAAGTGAAAAAGCGGGGGTCTAACAACCTCACCCAATATTTCGATTAGCAATATGTATGGACTAACTTTAATATACTTTTAAGAGAATCAACTAGACAGTTAGACACAATCTTAATAAAAAGTATATCAAGGAGTTAATATCTATATCTCTTGATTTGATCTATACTCAAGCAAATAGAAATCTGCGAGTCTTTATCAAATACAAGAAATATAAACTTGGATGGTACCAAAGACCAATATCCAAGGATCAATCAATTTCCAATCAACAACCAAAGGTTGGATTTCACAATTGATCGATACAACTCACAACCTGTGATATTGCAATTATATATAAAAATATAATGCGGAATATAAATAACATAGACACCAGAAATTTTGTTAACGAGGAAACCGCAAATGCAGAAAAACCCCGGGACCTAGTCCAGATTGAACACCACACTGTATTAATCCGCTACAGACACTAGCCTACTCCAAACTAACTTCGGTCTGGACTGTTGTTGAACCCTAATCAATATCACACTGATTCAAGGTACAGTTGTGATCCTTATGTCTCTGATCCCAGCAGGAAACTACGCACTTGATTCCCTTAGATGATCTTAGCCACAACTAATAGTTTCTATGACCCAAAGTCGAAGACTTTAGTACACAAATCTGTATCACACAGGAAAGTCTACGATAATAGATATCTCTCTCCCACAGATAAACCTATGAGTTTTGTTCCGTCTTTTGATAAAATCAATGTGAACATGAACTAATCAATAACCTGGACTTATATTCCCGAAGAACATCCTAGAATTATTGATCACCTCACAATAATCTAAATCATATGGTAGCGGAACTAGATATTGCGGGATGACAAACGATTAGACGAAGATGTTTGTGATTTCTTTTTATCTTGCCCTATCAGAGATTTAATCTCAAGCCAATTATTCAATTGAACTCGTACAATATAAAATAGCAAGATCATATCGCTCAACGTTTGTTTCTCTCTTGAGAGTTTAGGGTTTCCACAACAAGGGTGTCTCTCTCTTGTTTAAAAAACTTATATATATCTTATATTGTTTTTGCTTTCCCTAATAAAAAAAAAGGGTGGGGGTGGAGGTTGTGTGGGGTGGTATGGTAAACTTCTCAAGACCTCAAGAAGTTGTAAATGTTGAGATAGAAGAAGACTCTAAAAGATGCGATTATGTTCAAGAACTTGTCCTGAAAAGTATGATTGAAAGGAAAGAGTACAAGTCCTGGTTGGAAAATCTGTCATGGATTTAATTCTTTTTCAGAATGACTCTAGGGTCGAGTTTACAAATCTCTAACTGCAAATAAATTAGCTTATTGATGGTCAGGTCAAATTCCTTAAAAATCAAAACATCTTGATCAGGAATCAGAAGAAGCTCATCATGGACTGTGTTAAAGCTATGCATCTTTCCCGCATTGTTGATCAAAAATTCAATGTTCTCATTCATGAACATGGAGGCACTACGGTCAAAAGAATCAAGGATATCAGTGATACCTTTTATGATGGACCCTTTCAAAGGTATGGTGTTATCAAAGAAACTTGATTTTTGTTATTGTCTAGGAAACTTCTTATGAGAATTTTATTCTTGTATGTTGAAGAAGAATAACTAGAGTTTGGAATAGCCATTATTGTGATTACGCATAGCTATGTCCAACGATTTTCATCTTCAATGTTTTTAGATTTATTTTTTTGAATTCTAAAGTTGGTTTGGAAGATGATTTTGCAGTATTAATCTTTATGGTTTTATATTGCAATTTGTTATGGGATATGTGTGTTTGCATCCGTAAACTATGATTGTCCCATACATGGTCAAAATTTAAGCCTTTCATACGTCGATATGCAAGTATTGATAAAAGAATGAATGAACTTTTGACAAAAACAAAAGATAAGCCTTTTATGTCATTATGAAAATATTAATGAAGAAATGATGAGCTTTTGTTGACAAAGATTATGTCTATTATATGTCATTGTGCAAATAGTGATGAAAGATAGACTGCACCTTTGAGTATTGATCTTCCATGATCTATATTATTATATATATACTGTGCAGCTCCGTAAGTTTTCTTATGTTGAGCATTTTCCTGATGAATTAATCATGGGTTCACTTGTGGTTAATTCAATTGAGTATTTTGTATACAAATTCATATTTCTATGTGAATTGTTGTTGTCCAAATAAATCCTTCTTTTCATGTGAAAGTAAAGTCGCTCTTGTTGTTTCTACGGGAATGACATTATATGGGGGAGAGTTATTATTTGAACTTGTGCTATATTGCCAAATCTGTAGGGAGTGCGGCTGCGGAATATTATAGGGGTTATCTTGTATCTTTATAAACTCCTTGATGAATGCATTTAGATTCGGCTATATGATTGCATCTAAAAAGTTGATATGTGCTTTTTTTGGGTCATGAAATGTCTCTGTGGTTCATTAGGATCCCATTAGTTTTCGTACCTTTGCCAATTTTATTGACAAAAGAGGGAGAATTAATGTGTAGTTCACACTACAAATACATATGATTTTCGGATCATTATGTAAGGGGGAGTGGTTTTCATGTGAGATGAAGTATTGACTAAGGGGGAGTGATACATATCACCATAGTATTGTTGTCAAAGTTGTGATGCAATTGAACTTTGATGTTGTGTAATGATACTATCATACTGTGTAATAATGATTGAGATCTTTTGTTTTCTCATTGTTATAGCCACAGATCTTCAACAATGGTGATGCTCATTTGAATATCTTTGGAATCATTGGAGTACTTGGAAGTGACGAAGATTTCGAGTAATGTTGAAGAACCAAGGAGATCATGCATGTGGAAGAGAAGCTGCAAAGTTTATTTATTTTGTATTCCATATGTATTGATAGTTTGGTCAATAAAATTGACAAAATGGGAGATTGTTAGAGCATTGCTCGGTCGAACTCGCAAGCGTTTCTATCTCAAGCTTGTTGTCAAGTTAAGTTGCCAAATCTATAAGTCTTGATTTCTAGTCTACTTATAGCTAAGTCTCGGACTAGGATAGAAAGTGTAGTTGAACTCTAGACTCCACGATGTTCATCATACAAAGACGAAGAACTAATCAAGGAGCTGGTGGAACTTCATCGACTAAAAGGTATGTGGAGACTTGAACTTATCTATCACTCAAAAAGTCTATCTACTCTATCTCATATCTTGAGACAAAAGTCGTATTGCTATATAGACTTCGATTATACACATTTGCTATTTCGAGCCGAGTTTATCTCGCTTATCTATTTCTCGAAATATATGTTGGTAAGCTTTCGCTTTGTCCAAGTTCATCTTTACAAGTGACGGAAGTCATGTTGATTATTTCATTATCTTGAAAATTACTTTGATGAAAAATAGTGTGTGAATAACCTCTATTTAACATCCTCTAAGAATGTTTCAATGATTGAAATAAAGAGTTTAGGACATGTAAACATCCTTGGATATAAGCATATAAAGTGTTCGCACATTAGTGTATAAGTCCAAAACCGGGAACCAAATGTATGCATACTTGTGTGTACTAAATGGTTGATGGAGACTGGGTAAGTATGCGTACCCATACGCATACTGGCTGACGTTCACGTCCGTAAATTTTAGCTGAGTTTGGAAATCAAAACCAACTCAATCCAGTTACCTAAGTATGCGTACACGTACGCATACTGGCGGAAAGTTCACGTCCATGAATTTCTGCTGAGTTAGGAAACCAAAACAAACTCAAATCCGGTAACTTAAGTACGCATACTTAAGTGTGTTACTTTCTAAAATTGGTTTATTCGTGAACTTAAACATATATAAACTAATATATGCATATTTTCAAACCGTGGCTACAAAGTTCATGAATCGATTCGAGTGAATCAAAATCGATTTTGCTTTGATTATGTCTTGTATACTTCTATGAGATCTAAGCAATTGAACAACTCTCTAACTAGTTCTTTTGAGTAATTTGAACTAGTTAAGGTGAAGATAAATATGGTTGATATGAAAGTGCTCATATGGCTAACCATTTGGTTAACTACTGTTGAAACAATGACTTGTTCATGTTTAGGTACGGTTACACAAACCTAAATGATATATATTTCATTTGTGTATAACAAGCTAAGTTAGATCTAGCGGTTGAAAGATATTAGCTTGAATCTAATTAGGTTTTCATCTAACGGTGAATATTGAATGCTTTGTTACCAAGGTAACTTTAGATTGCAAATTCCTGGTTTGGAGACTATATAAAGGAGAACTCTATCAACTGGGAAACCTAATCCCCACCTCCTATGTGATACTAGTTGTATAAACTAGAGTCGATTCTCCTTTAACCTTAGGTTTCTATTGAGACCCTATAGGTTAACGACTTGAAGACTTCATTGGGATTGTGAAGCCAGACCCAATTATTTTCTATGTAGTTGCGTGATCTAATCTTGTTGTTTCTATCATATTTGAGTATAATCGTAAGATTGGCTTGATATTAATTTCTCCGATAGGCAAGATAGAAAATAAATCACATACATCTTCATCTCATCGTTTGTGATTCCACAATATCTTTTTTCGCTAGTCGATTAATATTATTGTGTGGTGATTGATAATTCTAGGTTGTTCTTCAGGAATATAAGTCCGGGTTATCGATTGGTTCCTGTTCACTTTGATTTATCAAAAGACGGAACAAAACTTGTATGTATTTATGTGGGAGACAGATTCATCTATTCCTGTAGACTTTTATGTATGATACAGATTTGTTTATTAAAGTCTTTGACTTTGGGGCGTATAAACTCTTAGTTGTGGGTGAGATCAGCTAAGGGAATTAACTACGTAGTATCCTGCCGGGATTGGAGACGTAAGGAGCGCAACTATACCTTGGATTAGTGTGAGATTGGGGTTCAACTGCAGTCCAAGCCGAAGTTAGTTTGTAGTAGGTTGGTGTATGTAGCGGCTTAATACAGTGTATGTTCAATCTGGACTAGGTCCGGGGGTTTTTCTTCATTTGCGGTTTTCTCGTTCAAAAAATTTCTGGTGTCTGTGTTATTTCTTTTCCACATTATATTTTGTTATATAATTAAAATATCACAGGCTGTGTGTTAAATCGATCAATTGGTAAATCCGACCTTTGGTTATTTATTGAAATTGATTGATACTTCAACATTGGTCTTTGGTACCATTCAAGTTAATTTCTCTTGTATTCAATTAGACTCGCAGATTTCTATTTGCTTAAATAAGTATTGAATTGAGAAATTGAGATATAACTCTTTGATATGTTTTTTATTAATATTAAGTTTGAGTGTCTAGTTGATTCTCTTAAGATTATATTGAAGTTAATCTATACAGATTGCTAAGCGGATTATTGGGGTATATTGGAGTTAGTCCATAATGATATGACCAAGTCTAACCACTAGAGTATTATATATACAGCTTCGTATGTTATGTTTTCAATATAATCCGACTTGAAAGATACATTAGGAATGGAAAAAAGATCAAGCTAATATTACTAACCTCCAGTGGAAATATGTAGTCATTACTTCTTCGCATTCTTCAGGTCTTCGGAGTAATACTTGTACGTCTCAACATTCCTAGACTTTCTAGTCCAACCTAAACTGAAAAAAGTGGGGGTCTAACAACCACACCCAATATTTCCCTTAGCAATTTGTATGGACAAACTCCAATATAATTCCAAGAGAATCAACTAGACAGTCAGACTCAATCAATGGAAATATATCCAAGAGTTATATATTTGTTTTTCAATGTAATAAACAAATCAAACCATGGAATCTGTGAGCCTGATTATTATGAGAAACAACTTGCACGGTACCAAAGACCAATGTTTAAGTTTCAATCAATTTATATCAACAACCGAATGTTGGATTATATAATTGATTGATCTATGCACAACCTTTGATATTTCAATTATATAAACAAATATAATGTGGAAAAGAAATAACATAGACACCAGAAATTTTGTTAACGAGGAAACCGCAAATGAAAAAAAAAACCCGGGACCTAGTCAATATTTGAACACCACATTGTATTAAGCCGCTACAGACACTAGCTTAATACAAGTTATCTTCGGACTGGAATGTAGTTAACCCCTAACCAATCTCACACTGATCAAAGTACAATCGCGTTCCTTACACCTTTGAATCCCAACAAGACTCTGCGCACTTGATTCTCTTAGCTGATCTCACCCACAACTAAGAGTTGCTACGACCCAAAGTTGAAGACTTGATAAACCAATCTGTCTCATACAGAAAAGTCTATTGAATAAATAAATATGTCTCTCACAGAAATACCTAAGAGTTTTTGTTCCGTCTTTTGATAACTCAAGGTGAACATGAACCAATTGATACACCAGACTTATATTTCCGAAAAACAGCCTAGTAATATCAATCACCTCACAATAATCTTAATCGTATGGTAGCAAAACAAGATATTGTGGAATCACAAACGATGAGACGAAGATGTTTGTGACTTGCCTATCAGAGAATAAATATCCAACAAATCTTAAAGAAGACGATACTCAATCACGATAGAAAACAACAAGATCTGAACACATAACTACAGAGAAATAGTTGGGTATGGCTTCACAATCCTAATGAAGTCTTTAAGTCGTTAACCTACAGGGTTTTGGAGAAAACCTAAGGTTAAAGGAGAATCGACTCTAGTCGCAACTAGTATCATGCAGAAGGTGTGGGGATTAGGTTTCCCAGTTTCTAGAGTTCTCATTTATATAGTCTTCAAATCAAGGTTTGCAATCAATATTACCTTGGTAACAAAGCATTCAATATTCACCGTTAGATGAAAACCTGATTAGACTCAAGCTAATATCTTTCAACCGTTAGATTGAATTTATCTTGTTACACACAAATGAAAATTGACTTCATTTAGATATGAGTAACCGTACCTAAACGTGTGCACCTTGTTGGCTCAACTATAGTTAACCGAAGTTATCCATATGAACACTTTCATATTAACCTTATTCATCTTAATCATAACTAGTTCAAATGACTTAAATGAAACTAGTTTTAGAGTTGTTCAATTATTTATATTCTCATAGAAGTATACAAGACATAATTGAAGCAAAATCGATTTTGATTCACTCAAATCAATTCATGAACATTATAGCCACAGTTTGCAAAAGATTGAATTCCTTATTATATAAATGTATTAGTTCATGAACAAACCGATTTTAGAACATAACCTTCTCAAGTATGTGAACGGGGATGCATACCTAACTAGCCGGACCAAGTTTGGGTTCGCCGGTATGCGAACGGATACGCATACCATCCAACCTCAGTTAGATTCCAGAACTTGAAACTCACGCCAGTACGCATACTGGTATGCATACTGAATTCCCGGACTTTCATAAACCAAACCAGTACGCATACGGGTATGCATACTATTGTTCCCATACTTGGAATATCATGCAACCATTAGCATACAAGTACGCATATTATTCTATATCCAATCATGGTTATTTGTTCTAAACTCCCATTTCAATCATTGAAATATTCTTAGAAGACGATAGTAGTGTCTCAATACGAAACATTCCGAGTCTATATCAAATGATTATCTCACACAAATCATGTAATATGTTACAAGGCGATTTTCACATCATCATCTTTTGACTTTCACCAAGAATACAAGATGAACTTGGTTAAAGCGAAATCTTTCCAACATATATTTCGAGAAATATGTAAGCAAGTTAAACTCATCTCGAAATATCAAATGTGTCTAATCGAAGTCTATATAGCTATATGACTTTTGCCTCAAATAAGAGATAGAGTAGATAGACTTTTGAGTGATAGATGAGTTCAAGTCTCCACATACCTTTTGTTGATGAAGTTCCACAATCTCCCCTTAGTAGTTCTTCGTCTTTAATCGATGAACGCCGCGAAGTCTAATACTCAACTACACTTTCTATCGTAATCCGAGACTTAGCTATAAGTAGACTAGTAATCAAGACTTATAGTTTTGGAAACTAAACTTGAGAACAAGCTTCAGATAGCAACGCTTGCGAGCTTGATCGAGCAGTGCTCTAACATAAACGAAGTTGATTCTAGTATTTAATCAAGCGACTCTAGATAAGTTTTGATACTAAAATATGACAACCAAACTTGACATACCAATGCTTAGTGCGTTCAAACCGAGCTATGCTCTAACAAATTGACAAGGTCCAGTTAAAAAAATAAACAAACAATACTTTTTGTAAATATAATCCCCCGCCTTAATATCAAAAGTAAATACAAAAAATTCCAATTGTAAAATCGGTTTGCTATGACCTGATGGTATTTAGCCGAACCGATTCGATACGGTACTGAATTTACTAACACCGCATTCGGTTTAGGTTTTTGGGATTCCATAAATTGGATTCCAATGAAATATAACCAATTCCCTCGAACTGAACATAAGTAAAACTTTCATAATTGAATTCCGTAGGATCCAATATCCTCATAACTCAGATTTTATATTAGATCGATGGACCAATGAAATGAAAATCAATTTCGGAGGAAAAGGATTGAAAAACTTGAACCAGATGTGCTGTAATAGTGTACTCGGTTTTGAAATTAGAAAAACCGAGCTTTTCGATTTCAGTTTTTTATTTTATTTTTTACCCCAATGACTAAGACACACAACACCTTATGCCACCTAAGGTTAACCAACTAATAATAAAATCTCTACTTAATGCATCCAGATAGATGAATGGAGATGCCGATGGAGACAACAGATAAGATGAAACGCGAGTAATCCCCTCTGATGTCTCGGGCCTGATGGTCGGACGAGAATGAGTCAGGTAAGTTTTTTAATTGGGTATGTCTGAAACTGTTGCATTTGATGGATTTGTTTCTTCTGGTTCTTTACCGATGAGGTTTAGGTGTTATGCTTCTTCTATCCGCCTGTGCTTAAGTTGCTTAGTTTAATTCCCTTTTTTTTTTCTTTTGGATTTATGGTTATCTTATTTCAATTTGTAATGGTCCTTTTATGATTCATGATTTCAATTTTATTAAACAATATGATTTCTAGTTCGTGGATGTTTTTCCCTCTGGGTTTTCCACTTGATTATTAATGGTGGCTGTTAGATTGGTTTTTGCTTCACTGGTTGATTAGTATTTGGAAATCATTATTTAGATATTGAAAAAGGTTCTTTGGTTTGTAATTGGAGATCATTTTGAGGTATAGATTTAATTAGGGAAGTTTTCCTTGCGTGCTCTTTTTCTGGAGATGACGATTCGAGTCGGAAGTTTCGTGTCTGTAAACTCTGCCTCGTATCGGTTTGGAAGAAAATTCAGTTTTCTTGGCTTCAAAGTTTTACCTCGAAAAGCGCTCATGAAGTTGTTGATGGTGGATTTTAGTTCATGGCTAAAGTTGTAAAACCAATTTTTTGTGTAACCATCCTGCAGAGGATGAGATTATTTTATAGGTGATGAATATTTCTTCACCTTATTAATTCACCTAGAATGGAGCATGTATCAACAATCCCCCGAATATTCTGTGAATTTTAGCATTATTGATTAATGCGTAAAACACCTTGTATTTCCTGTGTTGTTCCTAGCAGGACTCTTATTGTTGGTGAGGCATGATGACTGATTGTTACTCGCAGCAGAGTAGCATGAATATCCAAGTACCAACAGTGAGGCATGCACTAAATGCCCGTACAGGCTGTAACTCTCGGTGTATTATACTAGCCCGATTGAGCATCTATACTGTCCATAGAAGTCTAGAAATGATCACGACCATCCAACTTCACCAGCATAATTGGATGGTCCAGATCGAATCCAATACCCCCAAGTAGGTATTGGAATATTCACTGCCGACCCAACGCGGGCCCCGCATGGTCGGCATCCCCAAAAGGGGTGGCATAGCTTGCCAGACCGTCCAAACCAAGCAGAATGGACAAGAAACCCTAAATTAGGGTTTGCGGCACATTACATGTGTCTCAAAATGATCTCAACCATCCATCTTCGCAGGCATAGATGGAGGGTGTAGATGTAGATTCAAAGGGAGAGGAACATGTCAACACAATCACCGTGGGCCCATTTACACACATGACCAGTCGGTCAGGACCAACCATGGTTGGTTGTCCCAATTCGTGCGCACAAAACAAAGCATGACGCACGACCATCCAAAACCCTAATTAGGGTTTGTATCGATCACGAGCGTCCGTTTTCTCCTAATCGAATGAAGGGCTTAGGAGATAATTGAGTAGGCACAGTGAGCATTAACATGATCACCGTGGAACCATCTATCTCCTCACCTAACCTAACAAGGCATACCATGCATGGTTTTTCCAAATCGCACGGCCAAACTAGCGTGGTCACGCTTCCCAAATCACAAACTGATCTCGACCACTCAACTTCGGCAAACAAATTGAGTAGCTTAGATCACGTTTCCATGGGACAGTCAGGTATAAGCGTGAATATCATCCTACCACCTGTACGCCGAACCAATCGGCCGAGACCAACCAAGCTTGGTCGTCCAAAAACGCGCGCCTTGAACGTGGCATACCGCGCCCCTTTAGGAATCCTTTGCGTCATAGAATTTCTGTCGCAAATCGATCTCAGCCACTCAACTTCACCGAAGAATTCGAGTGGCCTAGATCAAACCTTTGTGGGACAGTGAAGCATGGATATGGACATCAGCATGCCATCTACACGCATTCCTGATCGGTCCTCCATGAAACGCCTCCCATTCTTGGATTCGACCAAGCTGAAAGAGTGCACTCGCGCACATCCTAAACCCTAATCCGACGGTCGCATATGTGGGTCGCAAGTCATCTCGTCCGTCCAACTTCGCCAGCTCGGTCGGCCGGCCTAGGATAGGAGTTAGGCGACCAGTGAGGTATCACCGTGATCACCGTCTGCCACTCTGCCACACCATGTGGTCATCCAAGGGAGGATTTTCTAGCGCAGCCTCCAAAACCTCACGTGAAGTAGGCAGGGAATAATGCTCAACATCTATGCTTCATATATGCCGAATACATTCGATGCATAACATGCATAGAATACACACGATACTTTACAAGTATCGACTTACTAAATAACTTAGTTATTTAACTAGCATTACATGATACCTTCTGTGGGTTCCATGATCCACACACTCGAGATATCAATCATGTCACAATCTGGGGGATACATACTGGGGTATTGTTCTGGCGGTTTACAACGTGCAACGCGCCATCACAAGAACGTGTCAGGAAGACATGGACGGTTAGTGATGATAGGATAAGTGGGCAAGACTGATCGTGTGACGCTAACACACAACTCCACTACTCCATCACTCCACTTCCTCCACTTCCCACTAGAGACGTGAATAAGGCTCAAATGACTTGTATAAATTGGTTCTCCTCCCTATTTCCACATGAGGAGACAAGACAAAAACCAAGTGTTAATACAAAATGTATTCAAACACCCAGATCCTGCTTGCGTTAATTGTAAGCATGCTCACCTTTTTGTTACAAGTCATAAACAAGCCTATACCTTCACAATCTCAACACCTTCTTCGCTTCCCTCCCTAAGATCAACCCCATCTCCTTCACTTTGTGACCGAAACAAGTCTGGAATGACCATTTCTTGGTTTAAGCCATAATTGTATAGATTGGTCTCTCGAATCAAAAGCACTCCCGTGCAGTGCATTTGTTTAGGGTTTAGATTTACTTCTCATCCACACACCCAAAATTACCAAAACCAGCAGAAGTAGTTTTTACCCATAAACAATTGGCGACCACAGTGGGAGATTAATCTCTCGGTTGCAATATCAATTTCCAAATTCCCAATTTTATTTCTTCAATACCCAGTCCCATTGGTTGATTTCAAAATGGTTGGTCTTAGGACTCAACAAAAAAAATCGAATTCCAGTCGAAGTTCTTCTAACAAAGATGCTCCTCCTTCCAACGGTATGTCTGATGGCATAGATGGAAGGATCCCAACATTGATCGAGTTGGCACGAGTATAGGAGATTCACTTAAGGAACATGGACCTGATCAAGGAGACAATAAACGGTATACTCGATCTCCTCATCAAGATGACATCAGATATGAGCGGTCTCCTGTCACGGAGATTTCTACATTAGGGATTGATCCTCGCAACAATCCTCCTCAAATAAATAGTTTCACCATGAACCAGAGGCCGGTGGACCAAGAAGCCGCTTATCTAGTGGAAAGTTTGTGCGAACTTTTACACCTCTCAAAGAACCAGCGGACGGAGACGTTTGCTGCAATCAACCAGATAGCCTTGGACGTACAGTTTCGTGTCTGTAAACTCTGCCTCGTATCGGTTTGGAAGAAAATTCAGTTTTCTTGGCTTCAAAGTTTTACCTCGAAAAGCGCTCATGAAGTTGTTGATGGTAGATTTTAGTTCGGGGCTAAAGTTGTAAAACCAATTTTTTGTTTAACCATCCTGCAGAGGATGAGATTATTTTATAGGTGATGAATACTTCTTCACTTTATTAATTCACCTAGAATGGAGCATGTAGCAATAATCCCTCGAATATTCTGTGAATTTTAGCATTATTGATTAATGCGTAAAACACCTTGTATTTCCTGTGCTATTCCTAGCAGGACTCTTATTGTTGGTGCGGCATGATGACTGATTGTTACTCGCAGCAGAGTAGCATAAATATCCAAGTACCAACAGTGAGGCATGCACGAAATGCCCGTTCAGGCTGTAACTCTCGGTGTGTTATACTAGCCCGATTGAGATGTAACTCTCGGTGTGTTATACTAGCCCGATTGAGTATCTAGACTGTCCATAGCAGTCTTGAAACGATCACGATCATCCAACTTCACCAGCATAATTGGATGGTCCAGATCAAATCCAATACCACCAAGCAGGTATTGGAATATTCACTGCCGACCCAACGCGGGCCCCGCATGGTCGGCCAACCCAAAAGGGGTGGCATAGCTTTCCAGACCGTCCAAACCAATCATAATGGACAAGAAACCCTAAATTAGGGTTTGCGGCACATTACATGTGTCTCAAAACGATCTCAACCATCCATCTTCGCAGGCATAGATGGAGGGTGTAGATGTAGATTCAAAGGGAGAGGAACATGTCAACACAATCACCGTGGGCCCGTTTACACACATGACCAGTCGGTCAGGACCAACCATGGTTGGTTGTCCCAATTCGTGCGCACAAAACAAAGCATGATGCACGACCATCCAAAACCCTAATTAGGGTTTGTATCGATCACGAGCGTCCGTTTTCTCCTGATCGAATGAAGGGCTTAGGAGACAATTGAGCAGGTCCAGTGAGCATTCAACATTATCACCGTGGAACCATCTATCTCCTCACCCAACCGAACAAGGCATACCATGACTGGTTTCTCCAAATCGCACGCCCAAACTAGCGTGGTCACGCTTCCCAAATCACAAATTGATCTCGACCACTCAACTTTGCCAGACAAATTGAGTGGATTAGATCACGTTTCCATGGGAAAGTCAGGTAAAGGCGTGAATATCAGCCTACCACCTGCACGCCGGACCAATCGGACGAGACCGACCAAGCTTGGTCATTTTGAAATACGTGCCTTGAAGGTGGCATACCGGGCCTCTTTAGGAATCCTTCGCTGCATAGAATTTCTGTCGCAAATCGGTCTCAGCCACTCAACTTCACCAGAGAATTCGAGTGGCCTAGATCAAACCTTCGTGGGACAGTGAAGCATGGATATGGACATCAGCATGCTGTCTAAACGCATGCCTGATCGGTCCTCCATGAAACGCATCCCATGCTTGGATTCGACCAAGCTGATAGAGTGCACTCGCGCACCTCCTAAACCCTAATCCGACGGTCGCAGATGTGGGTCGCAAGTCATCTCGTCCATCCAACTTCGCCAGCTCAGACGGACGTCCTAAGATAGGAGTTAGGCGACCAGTGAGGTATCACCGTGATCACCATATGCCACTCTGCCACACTATGTGGTCGGCCAAGGGAGGATTTGCTAGCGCATCCTCCAAACCCTCACGTGAAGTAAGCAGGGCATAATGCTCAACAACGATGGTTCATATATGCCGAATATATTCGATGCATAACATGCATAGAATAAACACGACACTTTACAAGTAGCGACTTACTAAATAACTTAGTTATTTAACTAGCATTAGATGATACCTTCTGTGGGTCCCACGATCCATACACTCGAGACATCAATCATGTCACAAACTGGGGGATACATACTGGGGTATTAGTCTGGCAGTTTACAACGTGAAGCGTGCAATGCGCCATCACAAGAATGTGTCAGGAAGACATGGACGGTTAGTGATGATATGAGAAGTGGGCAAGACTGATCGTGTGACGTTAACACACAACTCCACTAATTCATCACTCCACTTCCTCAACTTCCCACGAGAGACGTGAATTAGGATCAAATGACTTGTATAAATAGGTTCTCCTCCCTATTTCCACAAGAGGAGACATGACAGAAACCGAGTGTTAATACTAAACGTATTCAAACACCCAGAGCCTGCTTGCGTTAATTGTAAGCCTTCTCACCTTTCTGTTACAAGTCATAAATAAGCCTATACCTTCACAATATCAACACCTTCTTCGCTTCCCTCCATAAGATCAACCCCATCTCCTTCACTTTGTGACCGAAACAAGTCTGGAACGGCCATTTCTTGGTTTAGGCCAGAATTATATAGATTGATCTCTTGAATCAAAAGCACTCCCGTGCAGTGAATTTGTTTAGGGTTTAGATTCACTTCTCATCCACACACCCCAAATTACCAAAACCAGCAGAAGTAGTTTTTACCCATAAACAGAAGTATTTTGTATTCTAGATGGGTTGCTGTCTAGATGGTCGCGTGTTGTTGTTGTCGGTAAAATTATTTGTGTAATGAGTCTCTTCACTGTAGTCAAATTTAATTTTGAGTGGTTTGCTCTTTTGTCCTAATCATATGATTGGGATCCTTTACTATTTTCTGCCTTTGAAATTGATGTTTGCCCTAATTTTAATTTTTAAGTTAAAAGAAACAGTTAGTACAATTTGAAGGATTAATTTGCAATCATATCAGATTCGTACTAGATAAAAATATGATTCATGTGTTGTGTTAATTTACTATCTTATACTTATTGGTAATGATTTATATGATACTTAGTCACTTAGTTAACCTTTTTATGCACAAATTCTTATAGTTTTATTGTTATGCAAACACTGGGTTGGATTCATTATTGTGATTTTTTCACGTGAAAAATGTAATTACTTTTTTTTTTGTGGATTCATGTAGCTCTAATATAAGCAAATTCTTAAGAAATGTTAAAGTCTTTTATGCGGGTTTCTGTAGCTCTAATATATTTAGATGTAATGTATAAGATAGAATTTGTACATGTTAGAACTGTTTGTTGGGAGTTAGATCCATGAGAATACTTTATATTCTTGGTACTCTCACGGTTGAATCAAAATTGGGTAGTGCTCTATCATAGGAGACCATGTATTATTATTAATCGTCTTGCTTAAGTAAACCAATAAAAATGTTTGAAAACGCGGGGTACCAAGTACACCACTAACTTTTTTGTCTAGACCTATAAGACAAAACCTAATACAATTGCAAGTATACCAACGTAATGATCGTTGAACAATATGTATATACGGTTTATCTTTCTTGTACAATTAGTAGTTTAGATCAAAGATCAGTGAACCTGATTGTATACAAGAACTCTTGGACGATCTCAAAAATCAATATCCAAGAACAACCTAGTATGTACCGGAACAGTACACGAAACGAAAATCGAACCACTTGGTTTTACTTTAATTATATCAACACAAATATAATGCGTAAGTAAAATGTAAATCAAGACACAAATAAATTTGGTTAACAAGGAAACCACAATAGCAAAAAAAAAAAAAAAACCCGGTACCTCATCCAGATTTGAACACAAGCGGTTAATCCAAACTGCTAGCATAACACCAATTCTCTTTAGGAATTCATCTTGTAAATCTTCTAGCAGAATATCAATTCTCTTTAGAAGATACTCTCGAAAACCTTTTAGCAGAATAACAATTCTCTTTAAAAGGTACTCTTGAAAATCCTTTAGGAGAACGTTAGTTTCTCTCCAGATGATGCAAAAACACCGTTAATACTGAAAAAGCGGGGGTATAACAACCACACCCAATATTTCTCTTAGCAATTTGTATGGACAAACTCCAATATACTTTCTAGAGAATCAACTAGACATTTAGACTCAATCAATAAAAAAGTATATCAAAGAGTTTATATCTCTATCTCTCGATTTAAATCTTACTCAAGCAAACTGCGAGTCTCGATTAAATACAAGAGAGATAAACTTGGATGGTACCAAAGACCAATATCTAAGTGTCAATCAATTTAAATCAACAACCAAAAGGTCGGATATTCTAATTGATTGAAGAACAACGCACAACCTGTATTATTTCAATTATAAAGATAAACAATATAATGCGGAAAATGAAATAACACATACACCAGAATTTTGTTAACGAGGAAACCGCAAATGCAGAAAAACCCCGGGACCTAGTCCAGAGTAAACATACACTGTATTAAGCCGCTACAGACACTAGCCTACTCCAAGCTAACTTCGGTATGGACTGTAGTTGAACCCCAATCAATTTCACACTGATCCAAGGTACGGTTATGCTCCTACGCCTCTGATCCCAGCAAGATACTACGTACTTGATTCCCTTAGATGATCTCACCCACAACTAAGAGTTGCTACGGCCTAAAGTCAAAGACTTTAATAAAACAATCTGTATCACACATAAAAGTCTACGGTAATAGATTAATTCGTCTCCCACGAATATACCTACGAGTTTTGTTCCTTCTTTTGATAAATCAAGGTGAACATGAACCAATTAGTAAAACCAGACTTATATTCCCGAAGAACAGCTCAGCTTTATCAATCATCTCACAATAATCTTAATCGACGCAGCGAAAAAAGATATTGTGGAATCACGAACGATGAGATGAATATGTTTGTGACTACTTTTATATCTTACCTATCGGAGATAGAAATCTCAAGCAAATAATTACAATTGTACTTGTATGCTAAAAACAACAAGATCAGATCACACAACTACGATAAAAGTAGTATCGGTCTAGCTTCACATTCCCAATGAAGTCTTTAAGTCGTTAACCTGGATTAGAAAAAGAAACCAAAGGTTAAAGGAGAATCGACTCTAGCTTAGCACAACTAGTATCACAGAGAATATATGGGTATTAGGTTTCCCAATTTCTAGAGTTCTCCCTTACATAGTATTTCAAATCATGGTTTGCAATCAATGTTAGCTTAGTAACAAAGCATTCAATATTCACCGTTAGATGAAAACATGATTAGATTCAAGCTAATATTTATCAAATGTTACATCGAAAACATAGCTTGTTATACACACATGAAATGTACGTTTGTAGGCTTGTGAAAACCGTACCCAAACTTGTACATTATTTGGTTCAACAATAGTTAACCAAATGGTTAGCCATATGATAACTTTCATATCAACCATATTCTTCTTCACCATAACTAGTTCAAATGAACTAGTTAGAGAGTTAATCAATTGCTTAGATCTTATGTATTACACAAAACACAATTGAAACAAAAACGATTTGATTCACTCGAATTGGTTCATGAACTAATATAGCCACGGTTTGCAATATCATTCCTTAGTTTATAGAGATGAGTTCATAAACATCGTTTTTAGACATAACCTACTCAAGTTCGCGGACTGGGCTCGTGGATTTAAGTTCCCGGATGGAGTTCACAAACTCCAGTAGAAATTCTCAGGTTTGGGAACATCGCTAGTTCGGGGACTGAAGATCACGCACTTCTCCGGTTCTCTTGATCAACAAAGTTCGCAAACTTTGGTTCAAGGAATAAGGACTTATACACATATGTGCTTCCACAATAATGCTTATATCCTTCATTGGTTATATTGTCTAAACTTTCATTTCAATCATTGAAACATTCTCAGAGGACGTTATATAATTGTTATTCACAAACTATTTTTCGTCAGAGCAATTTTCAAAGTGATTGAAACTTAACATGACTTTCGACACTAGGTAAAGATGAACTTGGATAAAGCGAAAGCTTTACCAATAATATTTCGAGAAATAGATAGGCGAGGTATACTCGGATCGAAATACCTCATGTGTATAATCTTAGTCTAGATAGTAAAACGACTTTTATCTCAAGATAGGAGATAGAGTAGATAGACTTTTGAGTGATAGATAAGTTCAAGTCTCCACATACCTTTTAGTCGATGAAGATCCACCAGTTCCTTGAGTAGTCCTTCGTCTTGTATGATGATTTCCATGGAGTTTTTCAGCTCAACTACACTTTCTATCGTTGTCCGAGACCTTATCTATAGTAGACTAGAAATCAAGACTTTATAGTTTTGATCACTAACATTGACAAACATGCTTGAGATAGCACCGCTTGCGAGTTCGACCGAGCAACGCTCTAAAAATCTCCCCCTTTGTCAATTTTAGTGACAAAACTATCAATACATATGGAATACAAAAAATATATAAATAAACTTTGTAGCTCCTATTCCACATGTATAATCTTCAACATTACTCGAAATTTTCGTCACTTCCAAGTACTCCAATGATTCCAATGGTTGTAAGTTTAGCATCATCATTGTTGAAAATCCATTGCTATAACAACGAGAAAACAAGAGTTCTAAATCACTGTTATACAGTGTCATAGTATCACTACACAGCGTCAAAGTCCAATTGCATCATACCTTCAACAATAATACTATGGTGATATGTCACTCCCCCTTAGTCAATACTCCATATAACATGGAAACCACTCCCCCATACATAATGATCCTAAAACCATATATATTAATAGTGTGAACTACATATTAATTCTCCCCCTTTTTGTCAATAAAATTGGCAAAGGTACAAGAACGGGATCCTAATGACATTTTCGTAAGAGACGTTTCATGTCCAAAGGTAAGTATATATCAACTTATTTATATGCAATAATAAAGCCGAAGATAAATGCATTCATCAAGGAGTCTATGAAGATACAAGATGACCCCAATAATATTCCACAGCCGTACTCCCCACAAAGATTTGGCAATTAAGCACAAGTTCAAAAAGAACTCTCCCCCATAATATGTCATTCCCTAAGGAACAACAAGAGTGACCTTAATTTCAAAAGAAAATAAGGATTTCTTTGGACAACAAATCACATACAAGTATGAATTTGAATCCAAAAATATTCAATTACAAAAGTAACTGAATATGCTTAACAAAAGTAAACTTATGGAGACTTAAAAACTCAATTAGATAAATCACAAGAGAACCCATAATTAATCTAATCGGAATATATAATTAAACTAATCACAAAAGTAACCAATTTAATAGTTTATTATACTCACATAAGAAAATTTATGGAGCAATGACTAAGTTAATCATGAAAATAATCAACCCAGTAAAAAACACTCAAACATAAGAAAAACTTACGGAGTCATAACTAGATAACCAAACAAGATGATTAATTTAGTTCAATATGCTCGACATAAAGTACCTTATGGAACACAACTAAGATAATCACAAAAATAATCAACTTGGTTGTCTAGTGCTCAACATAAGACACAATACGGAGCCTCACAGTAATACACAAAAAATGGATCAGGGAAGATCAATTGTTGCGGAATACACAAGGATTCATGCTATGTTTCCATCACCATTTACACAATAGACATAATCCTTGAATTACAAAAGATTTAAACCTATCTTCCATCAAAAATTGACATAATACGCTTAACTTTTGTATATGTCAAAAGTCCATTCATTCTTTTAAGCATAAAACTCACGAACGACTTTACTTTTGACAAAGTATGGGACAATCAAATTCACGGACGCAAACACACATATCCCATAAAAATATTGCAATATATAAAATCATAAAGATTTATACTACAAAAATCATCTTCCAAACAAGTTTAGAATTTAAACCAATAAATCTAAAAACTAGAAGATGAAAACGTTGGACATAGCTATGTGTAATCACAATAATGGCTATTCCAAACTCTAGTTATTCTTCTAAACAAAACAAGAAAAATAAAAGATTTACTAGGCAACCAAACTTTAAACAGACTAAACTGAAAACACTTCAAAGCCAATGTTAAACACAAACTGAAGTTATAGAGACATTTCTGGATCCTCATGAGTTTTGAGATCGTTAGCATCTACTGCAACTTTATAAAAGATGTCTTCATTGAGAAGATCGTTAATTTGTGTTTTCATGAGATCAAGGTCAGATGTAACCTTTTCCAACTCAGTGTTTAACACATTAAGACTTTTCAAGGTGCCATCAAGTTGCAGTTTTTCTTCATTTTAATATTTAAGAAAATCATGAACCACTTCAGTAGAGATCATATCCACATTCTCAATATCCTCATGTGAGTAAGCATAGTAACATGAGGCATTGGGTGTATCATCTTGAACAAGTGTTCTCTTCTTACTTCCTTTGGACTCAAAACCAATACCTTTAGCAAAACCACACGCTCGTGAAGAAGAAGATATTTCTTGATAAAACAGAATAACCTAGAGTACGTGATCCAGAGGTTTGGTATTTAAAGTTTTCTTAGGGAGGAATATTTTTAGGGTTTTCCAACTGTCGGTTCGAGATGGTAACTCGTGTACACATTTGCATATAGTACACCCCACAAGGAACAAAACAAAATGGACTTTTGCTACAAAAGAATTCAAGATGGCTCAAAAATTTCATAAAGAAGCAATTCAGAGCACAAATGTAGCAGTCACAAACACAATTAATCAAAGAAACAAATGTAGAAAAATTTAGGCAATATTGTCTGCTGGCACTAGTTTAACTATAAACTATAAGAGGATAGCTCAACTAGGCAAAACGCAAATTGCCATAGAATACATGTCTTTTACACATCTTGCTCAACATGATTTTTATGAGCAAGTTCTTAACCATTGTGATTAATTACCACAAGTATGAGCTTTGATCTCATTAAAAGAATTGTATTTATGATTAAGTCTCTTTTTCCTACTTAATTTAGAGAGGGATCCCTTCTGATTAGAGAAATTATCATAAAACTTACTGTCATCAAAATATGAGACATAGTTTGAATTCTTACCAGAAGAGTCTTGACTTGAGGAGGATGATAACCTGTTGACAATTTCTTTGTACCCTTGAATCATCTCTATCGGGTTATTTCCCATATCATCAATTTTTCTTCTTTCTCCTGGAATTTGTTTCATATCAAGGGAAACGACTTGATATTTCCTTAGACGATTCTTATTAAGACTTCTGTTCTGCTTTCGAGCATTTGAGGAACTCATTGAATTGATCTTCCTGGCAATAAACACAGGGTAAGTACGAAAACCAATGGGTTTCGACATACGAATGTCAGTTACACCTTTGAGAATTAAGTCTAAGGTGTGTTGAAGTTGAACAAGAATTTTTTTATTCAACCTAGAGTTTCCATTCTATATAACAGAACTTTTTGCCTCACAAAAGAGACATACTTTCTGATCACACTGGTGATTAGGCAGCTTAGTCTTAACCTTCTCGTCAGGAGATTTCTTCCTTCCATGTGGTGTGGAATTTCCTTGATTAGAGGAGACTAACACATCTTTCTTGATTAGAATGGAATCCGATTTCACTTCTGGTGTTGGAGCATTTTCAGTTATAGCAGAAGTAGTTGGTATATTGGACTGCTTAGAGCTTACTCAAGCGATGTTCGATTTCCAACACATCGCTTTTAAGGCTTGCCTCAAGAGTCATACATGAAGAATGATCTTCAGTATTTTCTTTGAATTTGTAGTCTCTTATTACACCAAGAATAACGTTGACATGTTTCTTCAACCGATTGAATCTATCAGCTTGGATTCTAACAAGATTTAGAATCAAATCATTCTCTTCAGCTGTTTCCCGTTTATTTTGAGAAATAGACTCGTTTAAAAGATAATCGGAACAACACATGTCAGAACTTGTCTGTCTAGTTTGAACACAAGGTTCATCTATGTTCGAGATTGAAGAATCGTTCTCTTTAATAGCAATAGATGAGATAAAGTTTTTAATTTTGGTGATGCGTTTATCGGAGATAATACTTTTGTCCATAGAGTCAGATCGCTACAAACACAGACTAATAAGGTCTTTAACGTGTTTGCCTGCTCTAATACCAATTAAAAAAGCGGGGGTATAACAACCACACCCAATATTTTTCTTAGCAATCTGTATGGAAAAACTCCAATATACTTTCTATAGAATCAACTATACAGTTAGACTCAATCAATAGAAAAGTATATCAAAGAGTTTATATCTCGATCTCTCAATTTAAATCTTACTCAAGCAAACTGCGAGTCTCGATTAAATAAAATAGAGATAAACTTGGATGGTTCCAAAGACCAATATCTAAGTGTCTTAAATCAACAACCAAAAGGTCGGATATTCTAATTGATTGAACAACAATGCACAACCTGTATTATTTAAATTATAAAGATAAACAATATAATACGAAAAATGAAATAACACAAACACCATAATTTTGTTAACGAGGAAACCGCAAATGCGGAAAAACCCCAGGACCTAGTCCAGATTAAACATACACTGTATTAAGACGCTACAGACACTAGCGTACTCCAATCTAACTTCGGTCTAGACTGCAGTTGAACCCCAATCAATCTCACACTGATCCAAGGTACAGTTATACTCATACTCCCATGATCCTAGCAGGATATTATGTACTTTATTCCCTTAGAAGATCTCACCCACAACTAAAAGTTGCTACGACCCAAAGTCGAAGACTTTAATAAACCAATCTGTATCATACAGAAAAGTCTATGGTAATAGATAAATTCTTCTCCTAAGAATATACCTAGGATTTTTGTTCCGTCTTTTGATAAATCAAGGTAAACAATAACCAATTGATAAAACCAGACTTATATTCCCGAAGAAAAACTTAGCTTTATCAATCACCTCACAATAATCTTAATCGATGCAGCGAAAAAAGATATTGTGGAATCACAAACGATGAGACGAAGATGTTTGTGACTACTTTTATATCTTGCCTATCGGATATAGAAATCTCAAGACAAATATTATAATTGTACTCGTACGATAGAAACAGCAAGATCAGATCACACAACTATAAGAAAAGTAGTGTCGGTATGTCTTCACAATCCCAATGAAATCTTTAAGTCATTAACATGGTTTTAGAAGAAGAAAAACAAAGGTTAAAGGAGAATCGACTCTAGCTTAGCAAACTAGTATCACACAAAATGTGTGGGGATCAGGTTTCCCATTTGCTAGAGTTCTCCCTTATATAGTCTTTCAAATCAGGGTTTGCAATCAATGTTAGCTTAGTAACAAAGCATTCAATATTCACCGTTAGATGAAAACCTGATTAGATTCAAGCTAATATTTATCAACCGTTATATCGAAAACAAAGCTTGTTATACACACATGAAATGCAAGTTTGTAGGCTTGTAAAAACCGTACCCAAACTTGTTCATTAGTTGGTTCAACAATAGTTTACCAAATGGTTAGCCATATGATAACTTTCATATCAACCATATTATTCTTCACCATAACTAGTTCGAATGACTCAAATGAACTAGTTAGAGAGTTGTTCAATTGCTTAGATCTTTATGTACTACACAAGACACAATTGAAACAAAAACGATTTGATTCACTTTAATCGGTTCATGAACTATATAACCACGATTTGCAATAGCATTCCTTAGTTTATAGAGATGAGTTCACAAACATCGTTTTTAGACATAACCTACTCAAGTTCGCGGACTTAAGTTCCCAGATGGAGTTCACAAACTCCAGTAAAAATTCTCAGGTTTGAGAACTTTACCAGTTCACGGACTGAAGCTCATGCACTTCTCCGATTCTCTTGATCAACAAAGTTCGCAAACTTTGGTTCAAGGAATAAGGACTTATACACATATGTGTTTCCATAATAATACTTATATCCTTCATTGGTTATATTGTCTAAACTCTCAATTCAGTCATTAAAACATTCTCAGAGGACGTTATATAGTTGTTATTCATAAACCATTTTTCGTTAGAGCAATTTTCAAAGTGATTGAAACTTAACATGACTTTTGTCACTAGGTAAAGATGAACTTGGCTAAAGCGAAAGCTTTACCAACACATATTTAGAGAAATAGATAGGCGAGGTATCCTCGGCTCGAAATACCACATGTGTATAATTTTAGTCTATATAGTAAAAAGACTTTTGTCTCAAGATAGGAGATAAAGTAGATAGACTTTTGGGTGATAAATAAGTTCAAGTCTCCACATACCTTTTAGTCGATGAAGATCCACCAGTTCCTTGAGTAGTCCTTCATCTTGTATGATGATTGCTATGGAGTTCTTGAGCTTAACTATACTTTCTATCCTAGTACGAGACCTTAGCTATAGTAGACTAGAAATCAAGACTTTATAGTTTTGATCGTTAACATTGAAAAACATGCTTGAGATAACAACGCATGCGAGTTCGACCGAGAAATGCTCTAACAAAAACTTTTCGACATTTTACTTTCACAAAACACCAGTTTGATTTTCCTTTAGATGTGAATCAAGGTTTTGTAAATATTGTGTTTGTATTGAACAATTACTTGGTAAAAGTAATATCAAAACAAACTTGTAGATTAGGGATATTATACTCTTTAATACTGGAAGGAAAGCCTTATTATTCTACAACAAGAACAACTTGAATTAATCTAGATGTTAGAGCACTGCTCGGTCGAACTCGTATGCGTTGTTATCTCAAGCAGGTTTGTCAATGTTAGTGATCAAAACTATAAAGTCTTGATTTCTAGTCTACTATAGCTAAGGTCTCAGACTAGGATAAAAAGTATAGTTGAGCTCAAGAACTCCATGGCGATCATCATACAAGACAAAGGACTACTCAAGGAACCAGTGGATCTTCATCGAATAAAAGGTATGTGGAGACTTGAACTTATCTATCACTCAAAAGTCTATCTACTCTATCTCCTATCTTAAGACAAAAGTCGTTTTACTATATAGACTAAGATTATACCACATGAGGTATTTCGAGCTGAGTATATCTCGCTTATCTATTTCTCTAAATATTTGTTGTAAAAGCTTTCGCTTTAGCCAAGTTCATCTTTACCTAGTGACGAAAGTCATGTTATGTTTCAATCATTTTGGAAATCGCTCTGACAAAAAATAGTTTGTAAATAACAACTATATAACATCCTATGAGAATGTTTCAATGATTGAAATGAGAGTTTAGACTATATAACCATTGGGGGACATAAGCATTGTTATGGAAATATAAGTCCTTATTGCTTGAACCAAAGTTTGCGAACTTTGTTGATAAAGTAAGACCGGAGCAGCACGTGAACTGCAGTCCGCGAACTCAGTCCGTGAACTGGCTCAAGTTTTAGACTCGAGAATTTTTGTGGAGTTTGTGAACTCCGTCCGCGAATCCATGTAATAGATACCCCCTTTTATGATGTACTTTAGGTCTTACATTTTCCTCTTACGAAATTTTATTCGCGAACTAGGGTGTACGCCATAAAGGTTCGTCCCATTCTGGATCTTAAGTGATAATTTCTTGCGAAATTTTCGCATATTTTCAAGATTATTATTTTGCATTTAATTTTTGTTGTAATTTCTCAATCTCATTTTTATCATTAAGCAAAATATATTTTTGAAATTTTTGCAACAAATCAATTATACATCTTTTATGTTTTTCGCAATATTTCTTTCACTTCACAGTTTGAAATTTTTACCTTTACTGTTTTCTGCCTCTGTTCTTTTGTTGCTTTTCGCTACAGTCTTTTCGTATGCGACATTTTCATCAGTTGCTACTTTCAGCTGGCGTTGACTTCACGGCATTCTCTCTTATCTTAGTTCTACTGAATCAACCATCAATCTCTCACTTCTTTGTCTTTCTTTGATGTTATAGTTCCAATTCTCCTTCTTGGCAGCTCTTTCTTCGCAATATTCCACATCAATCTCATAGCATTTCCTTCCTTCAATCCAAACTCCCTTTATTATTCCAACACCATTAGGATGTGGAAATTTAATGCACTGGTGGAAAGTCGATGCCACACCTAAAATCCCATGTAGCTAAGGTCGGCCAATCAGAGCGTTGTAGGGCGACTCTATATTGATAATACAGAATTGAATCTTGGGAGATATCCCCTTTAATGGAATTGTCATTGTGATATCCCCCTTAGTCTTATTGGAAGTACCATTAAAACCATAAATTTTGTAGGTTGAAGGTATTAGATCCTCGTCTCTGCCTCCCATAGTCTTATAAGTATGATAGAATAAGATATCCACAGAACTTCCCGTGTCAATTAAGACTCTATTAATTGCCCATGTATCTTCAACCTCATCATCCTCTTCTTCATCTTATTTTTTTTTGGGTTTATCTCTAGTCTCACCACCAATGGATTGTCATGCATTTCTCCAGGCTCAGGTACTTCTTGTGCAGTTAAAGAAATTATCCGCTTTTCCCACTCTTCTAATGGCGAAGCTTTCGCAATATTCATTATTTCTCTCCCATCAGTATCTCTTGCGAAAACTCTGCTTAAAACATTGTCATGGAAATCTTCAATTGTCTTGTATGAATGTACAATAGAATTACAAAACAGATTCTTTGCTTTTTCTCCAACTTCTATTACAAATGTTTCTCCTCCTTTTGTTGTGTTTACCCTGCGAATTTCTGGCGGTGGTGGTAAGGGTTGAGATTGAGGGTACCCTATTAGAAAATGATTTAGCTTTCCCTGGTCTATCATTCTGAGAATGATTCTCTTTATGTTTCTACAATTATTTGTAGAATGTCCATAAAAGTGATGATAGGAACAAAATTCTTGACTTCTGTTATTTGGAAGCGGTTCTTTTCCCATATTCCAGGGTGTTGGTATATTCTCCATTAAAATTATTGCTTCCCAAATTTTTTCCACACTAGTGTTCAAAGGTGGCATCTTGATCTCTTCCCATATCATTTTTTGACTTCCTGATCCTCTCTGATAATTTTGCCTTTGTCCTCCATAATTTTCTTGCGGCTGATCAAGTCTTTGAATTTTGTTATTTCCACCTCGACTATAAAAATTTCTTTCTCTTTCGAATTCTTCTTGATATCTGCTTCCCATAGCTACCAGCTTATGTTGATTATCATTCTTTTATTCTTATTATACTTGCGAAGTGCTCGCCACTTTGTTTATCAATTTAGGAAATAAGCTTGCATTCGCTGTATTTGATTATGTATTCGCAACGGGATACGATTCCATTTCATTATGTTTTTCTTCAAGGGCAATGTACTCCTCCCGTAGCTCCCGTAATTCAGTCATTGTGACTGTATTCTTGATTCTAAAAATTTGAATGTATAGTAGATTGGTTGCGAACATTGCATTGATGAATGATAAAATAAGATATCTCTCATCCACACGTCCATCCATCTCACTGCACATTGTCTTCCACCTTATGGTTAGATGCTTCAAACTTTCTCCAATTCTATTCTTTAATCCAAATACATCTTCTATTCCTGGTCGTGAGGAGTTGTTAGTTATATATGCCCCTAATAATGTAGTCTGTAAATGGTTGAAAGATGTTATAGTATTCCTGGGTAGACCCTCGAACCATTTTAGCGCCTTTCCTGTTAAACTTGATGCAAAATACTTTCACAACACAACATCATGATTCTCCCACTATAACATACATCTCACATAACCTTTAATGTATTGAATCGCAAAAGTTGTTCCATCAAAGATGCTAGTTAACGCAAGCAAACTGAATTTTGGAGGTATTCCTCCTAATTGCACTTCTTGTGAGAACGGAGTTTTCACAGCTTCTTTTATGGCTTCATCCAATTGTCTCCTACCTCCTTCCCTCCTATTATTATTTAGCATCCTGTCATTTCTTCCAGTTCTCTTAAGATTTGTTCATTTACCCCAGACGCTGGTTCTATTGGTCTCTTCAATTCTGCTTCTCTTCTCCTGCGTTCTTGCCTGTTTTGTGCTGCGAGATTTTTATTTTCTTCCCCGTCATTTTCTTCTTGTCTTTCTCTGCGATCTTCTCTTTTATTTCTTTCATGAATTTGCACGCCATTATATCTCTCATTTTCTCTTCTGCGATTTTGTTCATTTCTCATCAATTCTCTTTGTTGCCTTTCAGCTCTTCTTTGTACCCTATCATATTCTTCATTGATATTACCATTATTGCGGTTTTGTTCACGTCTCCTTTCTCGATTGTCATGATTGTTCTGGCGAATTGCCTATTGGAATTCTCTTTCTTCCATTTTTGCTCTCAATCTCTCTCTCTCTCTCGCAGGCTAAACGTGCTTGTTCATCATAATGTCTCTCGATTTCTTATTCGATTACTTGCTCATTTCTGCGATTTTCTCTCCCATGTAATATTCTTCTTCCTTCTTCTTGGTTTTCTTCATCACCTTGGTTATTTCGTTCTTGATGCTGCCTATTTTGAGGAATTTCGCCATGTGTAATGTATCGATATTCAATCATTTCTCTATTTTTGCGACGTTTGATCGGTTGTCGGCCGAGCAAAATATAATTTCACTTTCTTATTTAACTAAAATAACAGTAGTATGCGATAAGAAAGAGTTCGTATCCACATAGAGGCTTTTTGTTGTTATGCAAATTTCAGTTTCTTAGTAACCAATGGGGGGGGTGTTGATATTTCAAAGCAATAAAAATAAATTGGAAGCAAAGTAATAATAAAAGTAATCAATAAGGAGAAGATATTGGTCACGGGATAGTTTCATTCACAAACTTGAATTCTCAACAATGACTAGAATTGGAATTTTAATCTCTCATTTACTAAAATTCCTAGAATATCTTGATCGCAAGAATATTTCGTTAATTCCCTGATTTCATCACAACCACATTAACATATGCATATGTGAATTCTTCCTAGAAAGCAACCTAAAGTGTAAAAGCACAATTAAGTTTAACTCTCTAAAAGCAATAAGTTCTTATGGAATAAGACTAATCAAGGCAATCAAAATGTGTAAAAGCACTAAATCGATTTAACCCAAGTTATGATTCATATGTGACTAGTAGGATATATCACTACAAGCACTACCCACAATTATGCTACTTAAAATCAGGGATAAACAACGTTTTCGTATTGAAAACCCTAATTTAGCTCTAGAAATGAAAGCAAATCGGATTGATTCCGGACTCAACCAAATAACAATCAAATCATACAACAATATTAATAATGAATCATAAACAATAAAATATTGAGACAAAACTAATTCATTGATTCAAATCTTATTTGTGAAATCCACTTTATATCCCATAACCAATAAATAAAATTTAGCTACTCATAGTTTTTGGATTCAACATAATTATAATCAAAAATAAAATGAAGAACATGATAAATAAACGAAAACAAACCCTTGTCGCTTCTCTCCTCCAAAACTCCAGTAAAAAAAAAAAATCTTTCAAAAGAATATAAACTTTTCCTTTTTATAGCTTTTCAACTTTCCAAAATTAGGTCTTCAAAGCCCAAAATCCAATAACAAGAAGTCCACCAACCTCATGTGTGTGAAATACCTGTGTGAAAATATGTCACCGGAAAACTGTGTCTTCCGCCATAAATTGGCAGAAATCCGGTACCGGAAAATATCTCAGGTGGCCGGCAAAGTCCACCCGGTCACCGGTCAAACATAACAGTCCACCGTTAAGACTGACGATCAAGTTAACGGCAAGTGAGTCAGAACCAAGTCAGTTGCTGAGTCAAAGCTAACTCGGCTGACTGGGCTGAGTTCCCAAAATTTTTCTTGCACAGTCCACTTGCAGTCATTGCTCTCATTCCCAAAATTTCCACCACCAGGTCATTGTTAAATCACCCAAAACTCCCAGTTTCAGCTCATTCTCATAATTGCCTCGAGCCATGACCAGTTGAGCAGCAACACCTAATTCACATTGTTCTTCTCTGTATCAAAACTGCAGTATCACTCCTACATAGTCAGATGCAACTTCCATTTTCTTCTCCATCTAAACTCCCACTTGGTTCCCTGCTTAACTGCGAACCATCAGTACTACAGCCTTTTGGAAATCAACAATCTAATTCAAACACAGCATCACAACATCAGATGAGCTGCAACTTCACACATCAATCTCAAGCCCCTGTAAACTCAGCTGCACTCCACCTGCAATGTAACATTTATTTACTGACTTCCATACCAATCCATAGAAGCACCTCAGTTTCAGCTGCATCCCTACCATTCCATCTGATCACCAGCATTACAAGCTCAGTTGCAACCTTCCCTGAATTGCACACACACACAACACCACCCCTTTCTGCCAACAACTACCATCTGCAACACCCATAATCACAAGATTTCATCAGATAACCAACAACAACATCTCATTTGAATCTCCACCTGAATCACTACAAACCCAGTTTCACTGCTAGATATTTCATTCACACACAATTCCTTCCCTGTGACACATCCATACCACCACTGCCAATCCTTCTCAGTGCAACTGCATATTTCCACATCCCATTGCAATCACCATTCCATCCTCAGTTCCTACATGAAAGCACATCCATTATAGTTCCATGACACAACAACTTCATAACCTGCATCTGCTTTCACCATGGCTTCACCAGCACAACCATCTCTTGCCATCTGAGCAAAACCAACACAACAATTACAATTCCTATTCCACCAACATCATTTCTAACCAAGCCATATCATCTGCAATTCAAATCCACCTTTCTAAATAACACCACCATCAATATCTTAATTTCAACCACATAACCATTAGCTCTCATAGAAGAATAATCTTCACATTCTAATCAAAACCAACTTCAATTCCCGAGTTCACTCTAACTGCAATACCCATTTAAGCTCACCATCATTTCATTCCATCACTGCGTCCCTAACAAACCACAACCAACACCTTGAGCCAATGCAAATTCTCATCACTCAGATTCATCACCAACATCATCCACCAAATAAAACACCAACAAAATCACTAACTTCGTCTGTAGCAGAACCATAATCTCACTCTCCCTCTCGAAACCCTGATTTCACATCCAGTTCCATATCTGCTCAAATTCGAACAAAACCCATTCTTGATTTCTTCATTATCTTCCATCCGAGGACTCTAATTTCTATGAAACCCCAAATCCATTTCGAATACAAAACCCTAACATCTTCTCAAATTCAATTAACAACACAGATCTGTTCTTCATCCGATATCTTCCTTCAAAATCTCAATCGATCACCAACTCCTTCTACTTAGATTTCTCTATGAATCTCATAGAACAGACAACATCTCGCCTCTCAATTTCAGTAAAGGAGAAAAACAAATAATCCTTCTCTAAATTTTAGGGTTTGTAGTTGCAAGAAATCTTACAACTACACCCTCAGTAGAATTCTATTAATTTGATTTGATGATCTAATTTATTTGATATGAAAATGAAGATTAAAGTACTAAAATTGTAAAGGAGACACAAGAATTTTTACATGGTTCGATCATTGTGATCTACATCCATGGTTCTTCACTAGTGATTGTATATAATTTTACAATTGAGACTCCATTAAAGAATATTTGGAGCTCTAGATTTTTGGGGAAAAAGATGATAAAGAAAAATAATCTCTCCTAAATTTTTCTCTCACTTACTAAAATTATTCTCCCCTTATAAAAGACCTCTCCTAAGACTTTTTTTTAACACTCCTTCTAGAATCCCCCCCCAATTTTATCATTTGAACTACTATTTATAGTGAAATTTGTACAACTGTAATAAATTTGCGAAGTATCGCGACGTCTACTCGTAAACTTATTTTATATTCGCAAAGTCTTCACGCCCTTCTCATGTTTTGTCTGCCGTCCTTTGTTGCATCATTAATAATTCGCAAGTAAAGGTTGCTGCGATATTCTGCTCCTACATCTTGCCTCTTTTTTCTTGAATATTGCTTGAAAAGCGATCTTTAAGAAAAAATCCGTTGTTGTAATAGTCTTTGATTTTTGTTGATGAAGGAACGAGCGAAAGAATATCAAACTCAAAAAGTATATACTTGCCTCTATTCTTTTGCGAAGTTCTGAATCTTTAAGAAGTAATTAGAAGTATCCTCTTGCAAAGTATGAAGTATGCGAATTATTCTTGAAGAAGTATGAAGTATCTCAGAAGAAGCAGAAGAAGTACTCAATCCTTGAAATATATAGGAAGTATGAAGTATCCTTAAGAAGTATAAGAATTATTTAATCCTCGAAATATAAGAAGTATTCTTCCTTGAATGAGAGTGATAAATATTGCCTATGTTCATGTGAAATTATTACTCCATTTTTGGTTAGGATTCTTGTTGAGAAGATAAAGAACATAAAATGTTTTCTTAGTACCCATAGTTGCCTCTATTCTTTATCTGTGAGAGTAGAATCCTTGAAAAAATGTTGAATGAACGAATTGGTTCTTTATTCTTATCCTGCCTCTGCCTCATAATAGTGTTGTGAATAGTGTTGTGAATAGTGTTGCAAATTATGAATAGTCCTGCGAATTATGAATGGTCCTGCGAACTTTCGCAGTATTACTCTGTAAAATTTTGTAAAATACTTGTGTAAATATAATATTTATGTAATGATTATGTTATGAAATGTGTATGTGATGCTTATGCCATGAAATTCTTATACAATGCTTTAATGATGCGAGTATGATGCTTATATGATGCGAGTGCTTATCTATTGCAATGTATATCTAATGCTTGTGTTACTTAGCTCATTTTGTCGCGGCAAAATTGATGTAGCTTTAAATTGCTTCCATTCCTACACTATTAGTCTCGCATGATATAATATAATTAAAATATTAAAGATGTATAATCTCAATTTCATTTCAGTATATATGTTCACAAGCTTGTTTGCATTCATATAATCATCTTTGCAAGTTTATTTGTGTATTCTCTTGTGGTCTTATTTTGCCTTCCTAGTTAAGGGTCTTATTTTGCCATCTTTTGTAGCTACAAAATCGCAGGACGTTCTTACACTTTCATGCAAAAACCCATTGATCTTGCCTTAACTTTTTTGTATAGTATTTTAGCCTCTTCAGGAAGTGTTGTGACAATATGACAGGCCTAAATATTCTTGCGAACATAAAGCCCCATGACATTGTCGTCTTGCGATGAAATCGCAGGACATCTTTACATTTTCATGCAAAAACCCATTGATCTCATCTTAACTTCTTTGTTATGTTCTGCGAGTTCTTTTTTTTTTTAGAAGGCTCGCAGAAGTTCAGTTGTTACACAAATATGAAAAGCCTTTATGTTCTTGCGAACAAAAAGCCTCATGACATTTACGTCTTATAGAACGTATCAGCTCCCTAATGGAGGGTGATGCCCTTTATCTTCCCCTTGGTTGCCCCTTCAAGGAAGCGTACATCGACCATACAAGGTTAGCTCTTCCCATCCGGTTCTGCCAACAACCATCTTTTGATCGCAACCTCTTATCCTTTTTGCCTATAGGGATTATAGTTACGAGGTTGCACCCTATGGGGTATCTTTGGGCCAAGTGCATCATTTACCAAGACTTGTCAAGAATGGAAGATGTGCTTCAAACCCACCCGGAACTCTTGACTCAACCGTGTACCTCGGCGCCTTGATTGTTTTCTGCACTTCTTGGGAAAGACAGTATGCCTTAGTCTCCCAACCTAAATCATGTTACATCGCAAGATTAGGTTGGGAATCCAAGGTGTCTAACCCGGATAGGTACCCCGCTTTTGGGTTATGTACCCCGTAAAGTCCATGTACTCAGGTTCCTTGGTGGTGTTCCGGTTTCCCTGAGCCATGCTTATAGGTACCCCCTTAAATGACGTATTTTAGGACTTTGCCTCTTACGAAATGTTGCTTCGCGAACTAGGGTGTACGCCACAAAGGTTTTCCTGTGTAAAATTTCTGCGGCTTTCTTTCTTTTTTGAAAGCTGATCACAGTTTGCGTCTTTCTTTTATGAAAGATGATCGCAAGTAAATTTTTGCATCTTTCTTTAATGAAAGTTGATCGCAATTTGTTTGCATTTCTCTCTTTCTAAATTTTATTTGCATTTCTTGCGATAATTTCGCATTTCTTCATTCATTCTTTCATCCTTTCTTTCATTTCTGTCACTTCTTTTTTCATTCTCATAATATCATTGTTGAAGTAAATTCTCCGTAAAATCTTTTGAAATCTTAAAAATCTTCTTTGAAATCTTGCGATTATATCGCGTCTTTAAAAAAAATGTTCTATAGAAATATATAAATTTAATTTTCTCTATTTTTTGTAACTTTGAAGTCTTTGAAATTTTTTGAGATCTTCAAATTTTTGCGATGAATTCATTTTTGAATCTTGCGATTGTATCGCTTTTCACCAATCTAAAAAATCTTTGAAATGTTTTGAAACCTTAGAAATTTTATAAGTCTTGCGAGTATATCGCTTTTTGGTAAATAAAATCAAAAATCTTTTGTCTTCTGTAAATAAAACATTCAAGGAAATGGTACTTATCTTTTGCGGCTTGTTGTTGTCTCTTGCGAAGTATATGATTTGCTTCTTGGATCTTTAATCATCCGTTGGTGTTGTTGCGAATTGATGTTATTTTTGCGAATTGATGTTGTCAAGTTGTTGTTGTTGGATTTTTGATCATCCGTTACTTGATGGCTCCTATCATTGACTTCCATTTTATCATTCCTGGTATTACTGAGTTGTCACTGCTGCTATTGGTTTTGTATATCATTTTGGATTCTTATAATACACTTTTGTTATTGATCTGTTATCATTTTGTATACACCTATTTGTGTTTGACTTTATGCATGAGAAATTTCCACGTTTTGCTGATTGTCAATGTAGCTATTGATTCCTTCATGCTGGTAATTTTCTCTGTCTGATTCTTTGTGTCATATTCTTCGCGTGTTACCCCTTTTTCTTTGGGCTCTGCGAAATATATTCATTTTCTTTGTTTCTTTCTATTTCTTTATCAGCACGCATTTAGTCTTTGAATGGGTCACCTTTTTTTTCCTCTGAAGTTTATTTATTCACATCACTCCCATTATCAGCGAAGTATGTTCTAGCAGAAAATTCAGTTCTGCACTCGTGAACAACAAATTTATTGAAACTCGATTTAGCTACGTTTCCATTTCTGTTCCCTTTATTCCATTGCGTCTAACTAATTCTGCATGTTTTTCGTCTTTCTTTCACATTTTGATGATCCTCTTCATGTACCTCTAGTTATTACTGATTTGTGACGAAATGATGTAGTTGAAAGTCCATTGTTCATTGCGAAATAACTTCTTCCTGCGAATTATCCTACAGAGCTCTTCATCAACATTCAGACTCTTTTATGAATGTTGACTGCAGATAACATTCAGACTGCATTTATTGTCTTCAAATGTTGATGTTGATGAGCTCTTCATTATCATTTCATTTCATCAATATCTACATTTTCCTGCGAAATAATATCTACTCATCTTCTTGCTCGTGATCCTGAATTATCCCTAAAGAGAGTGAAACTACTTTTCCATCTTTCCGTTAATTTTTTGCGAATATTCGTATAAGAAATTTCGCAAAGCTCTTTTGTTTCTCTATGATATGGTTTGCTTCACATTAGTCGGACTCTTATTCTCATTATCGCGTCTCATGTTCTCATCCAATCTACCATGAGACTGAGCTCATTAACTTTGTTCATGACCCTCTCTGCTATATCTTGAATCGGGAATTATTCTCCCATGTCATCCTCTAATATTGCGAATGGCTGGTGTTCCATTCTAGCAAATGACTGATATTTTTGAAATTTTGTTATTGTCCCTTCCGCTGTAAGTTCGCCGGAATAGTTGCTGAAGTAATCTTTTCCCTTCCCTCGCATTCTATGTTTTCTGAAGAAACAGTTGCAACACATTGCTCTTCGTTCTTTATCTTCTTCCGTCATTTTTGTTTTAACTGTCATTATCATTTGCTGCGAACAACAGGTCAAGTTAGTGAACAATCCCCAATACTTGAGTAATTGAAGATAAAATTAAAGGAATAAGGAAAGAATTTCTCTTCGTAAAGCTAGTGTTTAATGCAGCTTTGTTTGATTCTATCTCCTTTTAGAAGTTTCTTTGTGAGAATTAGTTTTCTTCTTTCTGTATCTTCTTCTTATGCTTTCCTGTTCATTTGTTAACCGAGAATGGTTTCTTATTTGTATTTATATGAAGTGGTATTTCATCTTCTCTTTTGCTCGCTGGTTACTTCCTTGCCGATTTTACCTTCCTTCACTAATATTTGCCTAATTCAGGCTATTGACCTCTTGGATGACTTTATATTCGCAAAACCGGTGTATAAGCCTTCTTCCCGCATGCTCTTATTTGATTTTGCTTCGTAAAGCCGATGTACGAAATCCTATTTTGTATGGCTTATAACTAGAGTTGCCGTGACTTTATTCTCTGAACTGGTACATGTTCCAACTTAGATATGTGGAAAACTAACGCATCATTCATCCTTGCATTTTTTTAATAAAGTGGTCGAATCTAAACTTAGGTTCTGGATCCTTTCTTGGCTAACTCGTTCTGCCCTTTGTTGCTCTCCATTCTCCATTACTGGTCTCATTCTTGTCGATAGTTTTATCTCCTCATGATGGGACTTCTTCATCTGATGATGATGACTCATTGATCGCAAGCTTTCTTTGCTGCGATCAATTCTTGGCCGCAGTTAATACAGGAAATGGGATCTTGCGATTTATTTAAGTAATATTTCACTGTTTATGTTCTTATAGTTTAGTTGGATCATGAATTTCATCCTTTATCTTAGTCTTGATTCTCTGAAATTCCTTGAGTCCTTAACGAAATCTGCGGCTGAATAACTAACTGCGGCTTAATATGTGAATCTTCGGCTCAACTGTATTGATTCTTATGATTAATTTACATAACAACTTTCAAATATGGCACTGATGATTTTTCATTCATGGCTTCGTTCTCATTCATCTTATGATTTTCTTCTTTTTCATTTCCTTTGCTCGTAACTTCTCTTATAAACTCTTTGATTTTCCTTCATTAATCAGCGGAAAAGTAGTATCGTAGCTATCTTTTTATCCAGTAAAACGTTTCTTTTCGCAAATATCTTTAATGTTCTCTTAGTGCTACTAAATCTTTTCCCATATCTTTAATGTTCGCAACTATCGTAGTTGAAATCCATGGTAAATCTGTGGTTGAGCTGCGAAGTTGTATATCTCTCTGCGAAGCATTAGTTAGACTACATATTTTTGTAATTGGATTATGGTCGTGGCATCTGCGGTTGAATTGTTTCCGTCCTTTGTTGTCTTTTGGGTAAATTGGTTACTCCTGGCTGATGAATTTTCTGCGAGTAAACTTTGATGAACTTTTCTGTGAGTGAAATCTTTGTAAATCGTTAATCGTTGAGTGATGATGATCTCTTGGTATTACTGAGCAAATTTTCTTTGCACCGTTAATTGACTCATTAATTTTCCTTCTTTGCTTGGTCGTTTTGTTTCTTTGATTTGTTCTGTATTGTATATCCTTCTGATGTAGAAACTCATCCCCTTTTACATAACTTCGCATCTTCATCTTTTTCTTTTACTTTCTTTAATTGTTGTCGATGTTTTGCTTCCTGAAGACACAATTTCTCCATTGAAACTTCCACTTTTCTTCTCAAAATTTGTAGACCTAATGGAATTCATCACCAACAGTAGCCATTTTTTCTAAAACTTTCTGAACCAGCAAGATCAGTTTCCCTGTTTCTAGCGCCAATTATGTAGTTGCAAGAAATCTTACAACTACACCCTCAGTAGAATTCTATTAATTTGATTTGATGATCTAATTTATTTGATATGAAAATGAAGATTAAAGTACTAAAATTGTAAAGGAGACACAAGAATTTTTACATGGTTCGATCATTGTGATCTACATCCATGGTTCTTCACTAGTGATTGTATATAATTACATAATTTTACAATTGAGACTCCATTAAAGAATATTTGGAGCTCTAGATTTTTGGGGAAGAAGATGATAAAGAAAAATAATCTCTCCTAAAATTTTCTCTCACTTACTAAAATTATTCTCCCCTTCTAAAAGATCTCTCCTAAGACTTTTTTTTAACACTCCTTCTAGAATCCCCCCAATTTTATCATTTGAACTACTATTTATAGTGAAATTTGTACAACTGTAATAAACTTGCGAAGTATCGCGACGTCTACTCGTAAACTTATTCTATATTCGCAAAGTTTTCACCCCCTTCTCATGTTTTGTCTGCCGTCCTTTGTTGCGTCATTAATAATTCGCAAGTAAAGGTTGCTGCGATATTCTGCTCCTACAGGGTTGTTGTAGGAAAATGGATATATCCACCCAGGTTAGGCAGATAAGGGGTAATTCAAATCATACATGGATTGTCGGTTCTAAATAACCGACAACCTATTTTGTTTTCTTGATCAACTGCCAGTTGCGCAGAACTGACATATCATTTTCACTTCTTTTGCTGCAACTTTAACTGGCTCCCAATATCGCCCATGGATTGACCTCTATGCCCTTTTCGTTCCAAATGGACGTTTTCTCCTTCTTTTGCTCCCAAGGACTCCATTGCACCTAATAACTCAAAACTAAACATAAGAGATGCAATTCCCAATGATAATAGCAAAGAAAGCATAAATACTAGATATAAAATTAGGTGTTTTACAACACCTATCAACGTTCTTCATCTGGATTTTGCACCTCCTGCCGAATATTTTCATCAATATTTTCTACAAGTGTGTTTTGTATTTCTTCTCTTCTGATTGATCTTGAACTTGATCTTGTAATGCTTCTTGACCTTCCATTTTGTAATCTCATATTCTCCATTCTCAACTCATGGTTCCTCCTTGTCAAATTAGAACATTCTTCTGCTTCTATTCTCCTTTCTTCATGTATTCTTTGTCTCAATGCCTCTAGTGATTCAATTCTTTCATCTCCATGAATTATTCCTCCAATTGCTTCTTCAGCCCTCTCTTCCTGTCTTTCATTTCTTAAATGTTGCTCCTCTTCTATTTCTTCCACTGAATCTGATCGCCAAGTATGTACGCTCACTTTATCATAATCCAAAGTTATATTTTGCACTGGTGTATGTTGAATTGGTTGTTGAATTTGATTTTCTCCATCATTTCTTGTATTCATTCTTGACGATTCTCTGGTTTCATTTTTTATTTATCCAGCAAGTCTCTTACTCCTTCTAACAGTTGTTGGTTGTCTTGAACCATTTCTTCTTCTAGCCATCTCTTCAATCTCAGTGAATTATTGAAAATTATATGAAACTTTTCACCAACTACTCCAAATTCTTTAAAATCACAATTCTAATCTTCACACTAACAACAAGGAATGGTCCCTGTTTCCAGCGCCATTATGTAGTAGCAGGAAATCCTACACTACACCCCTCACAAGAATTCATACAATCAAATTATTTTTAGATCAACAATCATAAACTTTATTGATTAATCTTACAACTTTTACAAGATAAAAATAAGTGAAGTTAAAGAATTAACAACCGCTCTGGACTTTCTCTCTCCTGATGACTTTCTCAACACTCGAAAAATATCTCTCACTTCCTTACGCTTATTCAACTCTTTATATAGGGATTTACATAGTGGATGATAGCTAATCTGTCCTTTATTTTAGATATGACTTGCGATATTCTCGCAAGAGTTCTATTGTCAATCTTCGCAAGTACTACAAACATCACAGAATCATCACACTTTTCTCATGTTTCTGCAATCGTCATTTGTTATGTCATTCTTCAAATCATTCAGCGATGCTCTCAAAGTGTTGTTGATCAAGCTTCAAAAATGTGTCCTTTTTGCGATATTCTGATCCTACATTAACCTTTGGTTTTCTTCTTCTAAAACTAGGTTAACGACTTAAAGACTTCATTGGGATTGTGAAGCCAGACCGATACTACTTTTCTTGTAGTTGTGTGATCTGATCTTGATGTTTTTATCGTACGAGTATAATTGTAATAATTAGCTTGAGATTTCTATCTCCGATAGGCAAGATATAAAGTCATCACAAACACTTCTTCTCATCGTTTGTGATTCCTCAATAATCTTCTTCGCTGCGTCGATTAAGTTTATTGTGAGGTGATTGATAAATCCGAGCTGTTCTTCGGGAATATAAGTCTAGTTTTATCAATTGGTTCCTGTTCACCTTGATGTATCCAAAGATAGAACAAAAACTCATAGGTTTATTCGTGGGAGACGAATTTATCTATCCTTGTAGATTTTTCTGTGTGATATAGATTTGTTTATTAAAGTCTTCGACTTTGGGTCGTAACAACTCTTGGTTGTGGGTGAAATCAGCTAAGGGAATCAAGTGCACAATATCCTGCTGGGATCATAGGCGTAGGAGCATAACTATACCTTGGATCAGTGTGAGATTGATTGGGGTTCAACTACAGTCCAGACCGAAGTTAGCTTGGAGTAGTCTAGTATCTGTAGCGACTTAATATAGTGCATGTTTAATCTGGACTAGGTCCCGGGGTTTTTATGCATTTTCAGTTTCCTCGTTAACAAAATTCTGGTGTCTGTGTTATTTCTTTTCAGCATTATATTTTGTTATATAATTGACATAATATAGGTTGTGCGTTGTTCAATCAATTAGAATATCCGACCTTTGTGGTTATTGATTTAAATTGATTGAGACTTGGGTATTGGTCTTTGCTACCATCCAAGTTATTTCTCTTTGATAAAGACTCGCAGATTCTATTTGCTTGAGTAAAGATCAAATTAAAGATTGAGATAATAACTCCTTGAGATAATTTCTATCGATTGAGTTTGACTTTCTAGTTGATTCTCTAGAAAGTAACTCGGAGTTTGTCTATACAGATTGCTAATCGAAATATTGGGTGTGGTTGTTAGACCCCCGCTTTTTCAATTGGTATCAGAGCAGGAAAACACGTTCAAGACCTTACAAGTTTGTGTTTATAGCGATCTGACTCTATGGACATAAGTGTTATCTCAATAAACGTACCACCAGACTTCGATGGCTCTAATTACTTATGGTGGAAAATTTCTATGCTAGATTTTCTTCAAGCACGTAATTTCCAATCATGGGTATATGTTGTTAATGGATATGATGCTCCCGTTGAGGCAGTTGGAGATGTAAGCATTCTAAAGAATATTGGTGAATATACTCCTGCTGAGATTCTTGCTGTTAAGAAAAACTCTGACGGTTTGAATGCCATCATACATGCCATTACCCCAAATCTTCAGTATCATGTGTCTAATTTCACTAAGTCGTAGAAGGCTTGGGATATCTTAGCAACCGTATTTGAAGGTAATACCAGCGAAAAGGAAGCTAGGCTTCAAAACCTTAATTCCGATTGGGAAAACCTTCGTATGGAAGATGAAGAAACATTTGATGAGTTTAATCACAAAATGTCTGAAATTGTTAATGCATCTTTTGCATTGGGTAAGACTATTTCTGAAAAGGACATTGTGATGAAAATTCTCAGATCGCTTCCTGTTAGAGCATTGCTCCGTTGAACCCACCAAGCGTCGGTATATCAAGTTTGGTTGTCACATTTTAGTGAAGCAAAACTCATTTAAGAGTCGCTTGATTTAAATGTACTAGAGTCAACTTCGTATAGGTTATCTTGAAAGTATTAGGGTGAGACATTACAAGTATTTCGAAGACTTGAAGAAGTGAAGAAGTGCGGTGCTACAACGACAACATAATCCTTCCACATGAGGTTAGTGATATTTGACTTGAACTGTTTTATTCCCTAACTATCTTTCAAGTCGTGCATATTGAAAACATAAAACTGCGAAGCATGAACACTCTAGATAGACATAGTATTAAGGAATACAATACGAATTTTCTTGCTTAATCATTAAACTATGTGTATAAGACATTGACATAATCGTATGAATGCTATTGTGATTATGTATAGGTATGAGGTGAGGATTTCATCCTAGGGAACAATTTTTACATGTGCTCTAAGGAAGTAAGTTCATGATATGTGTTGTGAACCGAAAAGGAAATTGCCGGGCATTATTGGGGTTGTTCTTCATTGCATATCTTATGAACGACCAATATGTGTGATTAGTATAACCGCTCACGACTTGTTTGTGTTCTTGGTAAAACTATTCACATGAGGCCTGACTTATGTATTGGTATGACTTTTATTAGTGAAACCGATCTTAAGTAATCACCTGGGGTATGATTGGGTTGTGTATGTGTGAACTTATTACTGGGAAGGGGGGCACCGATACTAGTAAAAGGTGTAGTGCTTCACAAGGGGAACCGATCCTTATATGAGGTGCAGTAAGGTTTATGGAAGACAGGGGAACCGATCCTATGAACATGTGCAACACGTTTTTGGGAAGGGGGAACCGATCCTATGGACATGTGTAGTACATACAAGTAAGATACCAAATATATGTGGGGAACCGATCCTAGTACCTAGTCAGCCATATCTTTGGTAAGCTAGAGTAACTATGCACAGTACTCACATGGAGGTAGAACCGAAACTTGTTTTGGTAGAACCATAAACCCATGAGTTGTGATTGAGTGTTACTTGATCAATCACATAGTTCTTGAAAGTCAGATGAACCAATTCTAAACTTGTTTGGAAGTGTGGTAAATCGGTTTCAAGTGAGCAAGCATGGAAAAGACTTGCAAGTGTTGATGGTGGATTTTTATTTAAGGCTAAAATTGTAAAATCCAAAAAATTATGCACTACATCTTGTAAAAGATAAATCCATTAATAAGTGATGGATACTTCTTCACTTTACTAATTCACCTAGAATGGAGCATGTGGAAACAATCCCAGTCTGTGAATTAAATACAACATTATTAATTAATGCATAACCATACTTGTATTTCCTGCACTCATTATCAGTGCGGCATGACGACTGAGTGTTGTTCCCATCAGAGCAACACGAACCTCCAAGCATTATAATGAAGCATGTACGAAATACCCGTACATGCTGCAACTCTCGGTGTGCTATACTAGCCCGATTGAGCATATTACTCTCGGTGTGGTATACTAGCCCGATTGAGCATCTGGACTGACCATGTCAGTCTCAGAAATGATCACGACCATCCAACTTCACCAGCATGAATTGGATAGCTCAGATCAGATCCATGACCCCAAGCAGGTATTGGAATATTCACTACCGAACCAACGCGGGCCTTACATGGTCGGCCTCCCCAAAAGATTGGCATAGCTTGCCAAAACGTCCAAGCCAGAGCAGTATGGAAGGAAAACCCTAAATTAGGGTTTGCGACACATTACATGTGTCGCAAAACAGTCTCAACCATCCATCTTCACAGGTATAGATGGAGGGTGCAAATGTAGATTCAAAGGGCCCAGAGCATGTCAACACGATCACCGTGGGACCGCCTACATACCTGACCGATCGGTTAGGACCAACCATGGTTGGTCATCCCAATTCGTGCGCCCGAACAGAGTATGACGCACGACCGAGAAACCCAAAATTAATGTTTTGAACATCACGAGCGTCCACTTTATCCGGCACGAATGAAGGGTCCAAGATTACATTAAACATGTCCATTCATACCAACATGACCACCGTGGGACCATCTATCCCCTCACCTGATCGGCCAAGGCATACCATGCCTGGTTATCCCAAATCACACGCCCAAACTAGCGTGGTCACACTTCCCAATTGCAAACTATAATCTCGACCACTCAACTTCACCGGACAATTTGAGCGGCTTAGATCATGTTTTCATGGGACAGCCAGATATAGGCGTTAACACCATCCTACCACCTACACGCCAGAACAATCGGCCAAGACCGACCAAGATTGGTCGTCTTGGAACACGTGCCCGAAGTTGGCACGATGTGCGGCTATTGCGGCACCAGTTTTCTGTCGCAAATTGATCTCGACCACTCAACTTTGCTAGACGAATTTAGTGGCCCAGATAACACTTTTGTGAGACAATGGGGTATGGGAGCCTACACCGTCATGCCATATACACGCATGTACGATCGGCCAGCCAAAAATCGTATCCCAAGCTTGGATTCGATCAGGCTGAAGAGTGGTGCTTGCACACCTCCTCCAAATCCCTAATTTCACCAACGATCGCAGATGAGTGTCTCAAAGATCATCTCGTCCGTCCAACTTCACCGGCTTGGTTATACATCCCTGGTCAGGAGTTAATTGGTCAGTGCAGCGTCATGGTGATCACCATCCGTCACTCTACCACACCATGTGGTCGGTCAAGGAAGGACTTGCTTGCTCAACCTCCGAACCATCACATGGAGTAGTCTGGATATGAGGCTACTTTGAGATTCTCAAACAACAATATTTCATACATGCTGGATACACTCGATGTAGTACCTGCATATAATGTGCACGATACTTCACAAGTATTAACTTACTAAATAACGTAGTTATTTAATCTAGCATTACATGCTACTTTATGTGGGTCCCACGATCCACACGCTCGAGACATCAATCATGTCACAAACTGGGGTATTGGTCAGGCGGCTTACATCGTGCAGCGCACAACGTTCCATCACAAGAACGTGTCAGGAAGTCATGGATGGTTAGTGATGATGGGAGAAGTGGGCAAGACTGGTCATGTGACACTAACACATTACTCCACTACTCCATCACTCCACTTTCTCCACTTCCCACGAGATACGAGGGTTAGGCTAAAAGACTTGTATAAATAGGTTCTCCATCCTATTTTTCAAACGAGGACAAGACAACAGAGGCAAGTGTTGATACAATCGTATTCAAACACCGGAACTGATAGCATACATCCTGCAACCCAGTTAAGCTTTCTGATACAAGTCATACATAGCCAACACCTTCACATTCTCAACACCTTCTTCGCTTCCCTCCCTAAGATCAACCCCATCTTCTTCACTTTGTGACCGAAACAAGTCTGGAATGGCCATTTCTTGGTTTAGGCCGGATTTTCACAGATTGATTTCTCGAATCTACAAGCACTTACGCGCAGTGCATTTATTTAAGGTTTAGATTCATTCCTCATCCACACACCCCAAATTACCAAAACCGGCAGGAATAGTTTTCACCCATAAACAACACGAGTAAGATGTCGTCACTCTTTGAACACGGTGCATTAATGCTTATTCTATTTGGTTCAAAGATATTCCTTAACATCTAAGAAGGAAGTAAATCCCAAGATCGAATTTAAATAAGTTAAGAATCTTTTTAATTATATATGGAAAAATAAGAATTAGTAATGTGCATTTGTTAATTAAATTTTTTTTCCAGGAGATTTCGATCATTATTTTTGGAAAGTGCATTCACATGAATTATGAAAACCGAATTTGGTGGAGTAATAAAAAATATCTTGAGAATATTTTCGGTTTTGGAAATTCCTTGGTGTCCAAACTTCCTTGTCTATAAATACTTTGAGTTTGCATTTCAAGCAAACTAATCTTGCGTAACCTAGACTTATTGTTTTGTCATTGTTAATGGTGAAGTCGCCTATTGGAGAGGAGAGTAATCTAATTAGGTGAAATCTCTTACAGCCGCTCAATTTAAAGTCTTCTTTGGGATTGAGAAGCTCTAGCGTGACATGTTGGTGGGAAACCAGATATTGCGGTTTATCTTTAGTTTTCGTATTGATTTTATTGACTAACGGTGGTTGAAATTTGATTGCACCTAGTATTTTTATGCTTGAGAATCTTCTCTTCTGATATAAGATTCACTCAAACTAGTTCAAGGTTTCGACAGGGATCTTTAGACTATTGTTAGATCTAAAGACGATCTTGTGATAATCCATTGTTAACAAACTCCGTTCTGTGTGTGATTGATCACAAGAGATTCAAGTAGTTGTGTGCAGGCGTTTATTGAAGATCTAAGAAGATTTGAAGACAAATAATATATTGAAGATTTCTAACTTGGCTTTTATAATATTTGTTGTGCACAGTACTTGTTTGGGAAAAAGAGGATCCAATTAATAATCGGTTAATCCTTGTGGTAGATTGGATTGATTAATTGAGGAAGATCGGCATCAACACATATCACTTGGTTGAAGAGTGTTGTTGGATTAATCTTAACGATTACCTTTGGGTGATTGAACATAAGATAGATCTTGGAACCTGTAAAAGGAGTTTATGTTAAGATAAATAAGGGAACCTTTGCGCAACTCATATCACTGGGTTGAAGAGAGTTGATACCAAACAGATTTTTTGTTCCTTTACTGTTTGGAATACGAACCAAAGGAATTGGTCCAAGTATGTGACTTGTTTATAGGTTGGATGCATGGGAATACAGACGGAACTAGGTGAACTATAGGTTTAGTTGCTTGGTCTCAACTATACGAAGTTGTCATATTTTGTATAGAGGCTTAATCCTAAGAATATTTAATTCTGGACTAGGTCCCGGGGTTTTTCTGCATTTGCGGTTACCGAACTTTTATTCGTACTTTCACATCCTGTGTAGTTGCGCCAACAATGAGGGTACCCTGATAGAATTACAAGGGAAGCATCCTGTTACGGCTTCTCCTCAGGTATCATCTGTGCTGGTGACTCATGAAGCTATGAAGGCTTCAAATGAACTTGTTGTGGGTAGACTTAGAAGTTTTCTGAAAGGAACTTCTTGTGGGAGAGACGAGCTCAGTGTACAACACTTTCTAGACGCTCCTAGAGGCTCTACAACTGCAATTTATGAGGAATTAATTACATCTATCGCGGATGTGGTTAACCTCTGGATTTCCGATTCATGTCCTCCCGCCCTGGGAGATTTTTTTGCAAGTGCTCCTCTTACTCCATTGATTAATCCGGGTGGTGGTTTACGCCCTATAGTTTTTGGAACTATATGGAAAAAGCTTGTCTCCAAATATGCTGCAACACACGTTGGCAAGGAGATCAATGCATATTTAGGAGACTAACAGTTTGGAGTTGGGGATAAATGTGGAGGGGAGGATATTATTCATGCTGTTAACCGACTGCTAGAGGATAAAGGGGGCTCAGATAACTGGTCAATGCTTCTTGTAGATTTCTTGAATGCGTTTAATCTCATTGATCATACGGCTATGATTTCTGAGGTATGTAAATTATGCTCTTTGATTTCTCGCTGGGTAGAATTTTTTTATGCCTCACCTGCTCGTTTATATTACATGGATCATGTTCTCTCCTTTTCGAAAGGTGTACAACAAGGTGGCCCTTTAGGTCCTTTGTTGTTTGCTATTACTTTGCACCCCTTGGTTAAGAAAATTTCCATGCAATGCAACCTTGCCTTGCAAGACTGGTACCTAGATGATGGCACCTTGATAGGGGATACTCTTATGGTCTCTAAGGATTTGAAGATTATCCGGGATGATGGGGTTGAAAGAGGGTTGCATTTGAATATATCTAAAACGGAGTTTTTCTGGCCTACTCCGGATCCTGGATCTTTGGTTACATGTTTTTTTCCTCTCAATATAAGCAGACCGTCTGAGGGTGTGAAATTGCTGGGTAGATCAATCAGCCTTGATGTTCAATTCAATAAAGACTTGGTTGTTGGCAGGGTGCGCAAGACCATGGCTCTTATTGATGCGGTAGATAAACTAGAAGACCCTCAATGTGAACATCTATTGTTTAGGAATTTTTCAGGTGTGTCTCGGATTTACTTTGATCTGAGAACTACTAGACCTGAATTTATACAAGAAGCTCAAGAATTATTTGATGCTCGTTTGTTTTAATTCCTTAGGCATATCATCACAAGAGACGACCCTGGTGTTGATGGATTTTCAATAAAGGGAAAAGCCGTAAAATCATGAGGCATGTTTTGACACGGCTGATCCCTAGCTTATGAATTGATAATAAATAACTACTCATGAATTCCCCATAGCTTCATGGATTCATGAAAAATAATATTATCAAATAGGGAAAGGTGTGCGGGACCGGGCAACATAGCCGTCCGGCCATGCCCTAGCCGTGGCCGGCCCCACACTTCACAATCCCTAGCTTTTTATAATTATTATTCCCTAAACTCATGAAACTCCTCTGTTTCAACAAAAACTCATGGATTCTCCATAACATCATGGTTTCATGAAAAATAATAATATAAAATTAGGGAAATTGTTGTGGGACCGGGCATCATAGCCGGCCGGCCATGCCCTAGATGTGGCCGATCCCACACCTTGCAATCCCAAGTCTTTTATAATTATTATTTTCCTAAATTCATGAAAGCTTATACACATAGATAGGCGAGGTATACTCGGCTCGAAATACCACATGTGTTTAATCTTAGTCTATATAGTAAAATGAATTTTGTCTCAAGATAGGAGATAGAGTAAATAGACTTTTGAGTGATAGATAAGTTCAAGTCTCCATATACATTTTAGTCGATGAAGATCCACCAGTTCCTTGAGTAGTCCTTCATCTTGTCTCAATTATTCTACACTGAATTTCATGGATTAGCAATAAATACTCAACAACCGGGCATCTGGATCATTACTGAGTAAGCCCCAAAAAAATGGTGTAAGTGTACTCGAAAATGATGCACGACTGAGCACCCGGATGCACGAACGAGCATCCAAAAATATGACATATGAGAAATCCTATGCAAAACAGGAGAAAACAACAAATAATAATAAAATAATAGGCAGCACCCAGGGGCCGGTCCCACCGGCCGGCCGACCATGCCTTAGTCGTGGCCGGTCCCACGCCTCCTCCATTATTTTTCCCTAATTTGTTATTTTCATGATCTCATGAAAACTCCTTCAATTTAGCAATTCTTAGTTGTGGGTGAGAATTGCTTGAAATAGCAACGCATGCGAGTTCAACCGAGCAATGCTCTAACAATCTCCCCTTTTGTCAATTTTAGTGACAAAACTATCAATACATATGGAATACAAAAAATATATAAATAAACTATGTAGCTCTTATTCAACATGTCTAATCTTCAACATTACTCGAGATATTCGTCACTTCCAAGTACTCCAATGATCCCAATGGTTGTAAGTTTAGCATCATCGTTGTTGAAAATCCATAGCTATAACAACGAGAAAACAAGAGTTCTCAATCATTGTTATACAGTGTCATAGTATCATTACACAGCGTTAAAGTCCAATTGCATCACAACTTCAACAATAATACTATGGTGATATGTCACTCCCCCTTAGTCAATACTCCATCTCACATGGAAATCACTACCCCTTACATCATGATCCGAAAACCATATGTATTTGTAGTGTGAACTACATATTAATTCTCCCCCTTTTTGTCAATAAAATTGGCAAAGGTACAAGAATGGGATCCTAATGAAATTTCTGTAAGAGACGTTTCATGACCAAAGGTAAGTATATATCATCTTATTTATATGCAATCATAAAGCCAAAGCTAAATGCATTCATCAATGAGTCTATGAAGATACAAGATGACCCCAATAATATTCCACGGCCGCACTCCCCAAAAAGATTTGGCAATTAAGCACAAGTTCAAAAAGAACTCTCCCCCATAATATGTCATTCCCTATGGAACAACCAGAGAAACCTTAATTTCAAAAGAAAAAAAAGGATTTCTTTGGACAACAAATCACATACAAGTATGAATTTGAATCTAAAAATATTCAATTACAAAAGTAACCGAATTTGCTCAACACAAGTAAACTTATGGAGACTTAAATACTCAATTAAATTAATCAAAAGAGAACCCATAATTAATCTAATCGGAATACACAATTAGACTAATCACAAAAGTAACCAATTTAATCGTTTATTATACTCACATAAGAAAATCCATGGAGCAATGACTAAGTTAATCATGAAAATAATCAACCCAGTCAAAAAGCGCTCAAACATAAGAAAAACTTACGGAGTCATAACTAAATAATCAAATAAGATGATTAATTTAGTTCAATATGCTTGACATAAAGTACCTTACGGAACACAACTAAGATAATCACAAAAATAATCAACTTGGTTGTCTAGTGCTCGACATAAGACACAATATGGAGCCTCACAGTAATATACAAGGATTCATTCTATGTTTCCATCACCATTTGCACAATGACATACAATATACATAATCCTTGAATTACAAAAGAGTTTAACCTATCTTCCATCAAAGATTGACATAATAGGCTTAAATTTTGTATTTGTCAAAAGTCAATTCATTCCTTTAAGCATATAACTCATGAACGAGTTTACTTTTGACAAGGTATGGGACAATCAAGTTCACGGACGTAAACATATATATCCCATAACAATATTGCAATATATGAAATCATAAAGATTAATACTGCAAAAAATCATCTTCCTAACAAGTTTATAATTTAAACCAATAACAAGAAGATGAAAACGTTGGACAAAGCTATGTGTATTCACAATAATGGATATTCCAAACTCTAGTTATTCTTCTAAACAGAACAAGAAAAATAGAAGATATACTAGGCAATAAGACCTTTGAAAAATTCTTTATCGTTCCCGAACTCCTTGTCGTCAACAACCACTGGAACATAAGGTTCATTAAGGTAGAAGTTTATATCAATAAACCTTCTTGGATGTTGTTGTCGAACAAGGGCCTTCTGAATCTCATGAGTCTTATACACAAAAGCCTTTATTTGTTGAATCTCCTTTCACATCTCCTTCTACCCATCAAGAATATCAGAAAACTTCTGAGAATTTGAAGGAACGGCTCTGGGCTTCCTCACATTCCTCCTTTTTCTTTTCAAAGTTGGAGCATGCGGAGATTTTTCTTTTTCATGATTGATGGCTTAGCAATCAAATTAACATCATTTCCATAAGAAGACATCATGCTTGGAGTATCCATAAACGTATAGGTTTGTGAGAGGAAATCACAAATTGCTCAACAAGTAGTCTTGAGATATAAGGAGGTTATATAGAAGGAAAAAAGAATGTACGGTTTCGAAACCTTTAAACAGGTTCGTTCTCGACCAACTCTCAATCCCTATGATGAGTAGAATTGTCGATAGTACCCTTTCCTTTGTTTGATAAACAAGAAGAAGGAAAAACATAAAAAAAAAAAATCCTAAATCCTGAAGGATACAAAATCATTGTCTCTTTTGATCAGGCACATGAGACAAGATTTCAAAACAACACAATCAAGTTGCGTTGTGGTGAACATTAATTTGTCCACCATTTTCCTCTTGAGTGGAATCCACAGACCTTTGTCTATCAAAACGACTTGACCATACTTTCTTTTCAGCTGGTTTAGTCATATCCTTGGAAACTAACTTCTTAGACGAAGATAAAATCCTACATACCTCAGCGGTCTTCTGAGAAAGTTTAAGCTTCCTTGCTAAATGATTTGCTCTTCGTTGAAGTTTGTTGACGTGCCTTTGTTTTTGTTTGAACTTGTAACACTTTGAAAGTTCGTGACCATTTAATGAACAATATGAACACGTCAAGCTTGCATAAAAATCAGGCTTCTGAGATGTGCATGCATCTAGGCACATAGTGGGACCTGGAAAATTATGAATAGAGTTTCCAAAGGATGGGTCAACTTTATCTTCCAGAATAGTTGGATTATCTTCTGAAAGAATATCAAGATTGTTGTATGTATTGCTATAATTATCAAAATCAATATTTTCACCAAGAAGTGCAACACTTGATTTCTCGTCTTCATTAGAATCATAGGTGTGAGACATTTCATCAAGAGTTGCAGCAAGACCTTTGTTCGCAGTGTATTTTTTTCGGTTTGGACACTCGTTTGTAAAATGACCAAATCCCTTACACTTAAAGCACTGAGGCATATCCTCGTCATCAGTTTCATCAACATCCCTATTTTTAGGAGGAACACGATTATGAGGTTTGACTGATGCCTTAGGATTATCTCTGGAGAACCGTTTACTTCTATTCAATAGAAGATCCCTAAACTGTCTTGTGATCATCGAGACTGATTTGTCAAGATCTTCATTTGATGAATCTGTCTCAGAGTGATCATCTTCAGAGATATACACTTTTTTACTTTTATCAAGTAATTTAGTGTCATTTAGTGCTTTGAATGCAACATCCTTAGATTTGGACGAGTGTTCATGATCAAAGATCTTAAGATTTCCAACCAACGTATTTCTGGAGAGAGTATCAAGGTTATTTCCCTCAATGATGGCATGCTTCTTAGAATCTCATCTAGATGGCAGTGATCTGAGAGTTTTTATCACAATGTCCTTTAAAGGAATAGTCTTACCCAATGCAAAGGATGCATTAACAATTTCAGACACTTTGTGATTAAACTCATCAAATGTTTCTTCATCTGCCATACGAAGGTTTTCCCAATCGGAATGAAGGTTTTGAAGCCTAGCTTCCTTCTCACTGGTATTACCTTCAAACACGGTTTCTAAGTCCCAAGATTCTTGCAACTTAGTGCAATTAGACACATGGTGTTGAAGATTTGGGGTAATGGCATGTATGATGGCATTCAAACTGTCATAGTTTTGCTTTGCATCAAGTATCTCGGCATGGGTGTATTCACCAATATTTTTGGGAAAGTTTACATCTCCAACTGCCACAACGGGAGGATCATAGCCATTAACAACATATACCCATGATTGAAAATCACACGCTTGAAGAAAAGATCGCATAACAATTTTTTACCATGAGTAATTAGAGCCATCGAAGACTGGTGGTACGTTAATAGAGATAACACCTCTGTCCTTAGAGCCAGATCGCTACAAACACAGACTTATAAGGTCTTAAACGCGTGTTTGCCTACTCTGATACCAATTGAAAAAGTGGGGGTCTAACAACCACACCCAATATTTCGAATTAGTAATCTGTATGGACAAACTCCAAATTTCTTTCTAGAGAATCGACTAGACAGTCAGACTCAATCTAGATTAAAATATCTCGAGGAGTTATTATCTCTCCCTTTTTTTGATTTACTCAAGCTTAATAGAAATCAGCAAGTCTTTAATCAAATACAAGGAATAACTTGGATGGTACCAAAGACCAATATCCAAGTATCAATCAATGTAAATCAACAACCAAAGGTTGCATATTCTAATTGATTTAACTTCAACGCACAACCTGTATTATTTCAATTATAAAGATAAACAATATAATGAGGAAAATGAAATAACACAGACACCAGAATTTTATTAATGAGGAAACCGCAAATGCAGAAAAACCCCGGGACCTAGTCCAGATTAAACATACACTGTATTAAGCCGCTACAGACACTAGCATACTCTAATATAACTTCGGTATGGACTGTAGTTGAACCCCAATCAATCTCACACTGATCCAAGGTACAGTTATGCAACGCTTCTGATCCCAGCAGGGTACTACGTACTTCATTCCCTTAGTTGATCTCACCCATAAATAAGAGTTGCTACGACCCAAAGTCGAAGACTTTAATAAACCAATATGTATCACACAGAAAAGTATACGGTAATAGATAAATTAGTCTCCCACTAATATACATACGAGTTTTGTTTTGTCTTTTGATAAATCAAGGTGAACATGAACCAATTGATAAAAACAGACTTATATTCCCGAAGAACAACTCAGCTTTATCAATCACCTCACAATAATCTTAATCGACACAGCGAAAAAAGATATTGTGGAATAACAAACGATGATACGAAGATGTTTGTGACTACTTTTATATCTTGCCTATCGGAGATAGAAATCTCAAACCAATTATTACAATTGTACTCGTATGATAGTAACAGCAAGATCAGATTACACAACTACGATAAAAGTAGTATCGGTCTGGCTTCACAATCCCAATGAAGTATTTAAGTCGTTAACCTGGTTTGGAAGAAGAAACCAAAGGTTAAAAGAGAATCAACTCTAGCTATGCAACTAGTATCACACGTAAGGTGTGGGGATTAGGTTTCCTAGTTTCTAGAGTTCTCCCTTATATAGTCTTTCAAATCAGGGTTTGCAATCAATGTTAGCTTAGTAGAAAAGCATTCAATATTCACCGTTAGATAAAAAAAAGTCTGATTAGATTCAAGCTAATATTTTTCAACCGTTAGATCGAAAACATAGCTTGTTATACACACATGAAATGCACGTTTGTAGTCTTATGAAAACCGTACCCAAACTTGTACATTAGTTGGTTCAACAATAGTTAACCAAATGGTTATCCGTATGATAACTTTCATATCAACCATATTCTTCTTCACCATAACTAGTTCAAATGACTCAAATGAACTAGTTATAGAGTTGTTCAATTGCTTAGATCTTTATGTACTACACAAGACACAATTGAAACAAAAACGATTTGATTCACTCGAATTGGTTCATCAACTATATAGCCACGGTTTGAAATATCATTCCTTAGTTTATAGAGATGGGTTCACAAACATCGTTTTTAGACATAACCTACTCAAGTTCGCAGACTTAAGTTCCCGGATGGAGTTCACAAACTCTAGCAGAAATTCCCAGGTTTGAGAACTTCTCCAGTTCGCGGACTGAAGCTCACGCACTTCTCTGGTTCTCTTGATCAACAAAGTTCGCAAACTTTGGTTCAAGGAATAAGGACTTATACACATATGTGTTTCCACAATAATGCTTATATCCTTCGTTGGTTATATTGTCTAAACTCTCATTTCAATCATTGAAACATTCTCATAGGACATTATATATTTGTTATTCATAAACCATTTTTCGTCAGAGAAATTTTCAAAGTGATTGAAACTTAACATGACTTTCGTCACTAGGTAAAGGTGAACTTGGCTAAAGAGAAATCTTTACCAACACATATTTTAAGAAATAGATAGGCGAGTTATACTCGGCTCAAAATACCACATGTGTATAATCTTAGTCTATGTAGTAAAACGACTTTTGTCTCAAGATAGGAGATAGAGTATATAGACTTTTGAGTGATAGATAAGTTCAAGTCTCCACATACCTTTTAGTCGATAAAGATCCAGTAGTTTCTTGAGTAGTCCTTCGTCTTGTATGATGATTTCCATGGAGTTATTGAGCTCAACTACACTTTCTATCCTAGTTCGAGACCTTAGCTATAGTAGACTAGAAATCAAGACTTTATAGTTTTGATCACTAACATTGACAAACATGCTTGAGATAGAAACACATGCGAGTTCGACTGAGTAATGCTCTAACATTACACAACATCAAAGTTCTTATATCACAACCTTGACAACAATACTATGGTGATATGTATCACCCCCCCCCCCCTAGTCAATACTTTCGTCTCAACACAAAAACCACTCCGCCTTACATAATGATCCGAAAACCATATGTATTTGTTGTGTGAACTACATATTAATTCTCCACCTTTTTGTCAATAAAATTGGCAAAGATACGAAAACGGGATCCTAATGAAATTTTCACGGAGATGCTTCAAGACCAAAGAAAAGGACATATCAACTTTGTTTAGATGCAATCATAAATCCGAAGCTAAATGCATTCATCAAGGAGTTTATAAAGATACATGATAACACCTAAAAAATCCACAACCGCACTCCCCACAAAGATATGGAAATTAAACACAAGTTCAAAAGAACTCTCCCCCATTTTTTGTCATTCCAAAGAGAACAACAGGAGCAACCTTACTTTTACAAGAAATGAAGGATTTCTTTGGACATCAAAAACCACAAAAATGATTTTGTATCCAAAATTCTCAATTAAACTAACCACAAGAAAACCCGTGATTAATTTAATCGGAATACATAACCAAAATAACCACAAACAAATCTATGATTACTCTAGTTGGGAATGCTCACACAAGAAGACTTATGGAGCTGCACATTATATGCATAAAATATGGATCATGGAAGATCAATACTGCGGCATAGACAAGGATTCATTCTATTTTCCATCACCATTTGCACAATGACATACAATAGACTTAATCCTTGTAAACAAAAATTCATCCTATCTTCCATCAATTATTTGCATAACAATATAATGGGTTCAATTTTTGTTTCTCAAAAGTTCATCGATCTTGCATCAATACTTGCATATCGACATATATAAGAGATAAATTTTGACATCGTATGGGATAATAATAGTTCACGGACGCAAACACACATATCCCATAACATATTGCAATATATAAAACCATAAAGATTAATACTGCAAAAAACATCTTCCAAACAATTTTAGAGTTTAAATAAATAAATCTAAAAAAACAAAGATGAAAATATTGGACATATCTATGTGTAATCACAATAATAGGTATTCCTAACTCTAGTTATTCTTCCTAAAACATGAGAATAAAATTCTGATAAGAAGACTTCCTTGACATAGAGCATCTACTGAGAATTCCTTCTTATTATTGAAGAAACTATTGATTATAAGATCATTCAATTCATCTAGATCTTCAGAAATGTCAGTTAACTCACTAAGTTCTATTTTTAGTCCACACAAGGTGTTCTTGGTTAGAGACAATATTCGTTCATAGTGAGTTATATTTTCCAAAGAGGAAACGATTTGAGATTTTAAATCATTTATCTTGTTGATGAAATCTTTCACCATGTCTCTAAAATTATTATCATATTGACAAACAGTTAAGAGACAATTAGAGGAATAAACTTCTCCATTAGATGTCGATTTCACTTTCTTTATCCTTGAAGAAGAGATTCCTTCACAAAGATACACATTAGATGCTTCAACTGCATATCTTTGTGTGATCCCTCTAGTCACATAAGTCATGAGACTGTTCTTATGATAAGGGATGAGAAAGGAAGGACAGAAATATAAACGGATTTATGAACACAAAACCCTAGAAGGTCATTGAAAGAATCTTCCAAGATTTGTTATCCACCTTCCTTCTTCTTAGGAGAATATTTTCTTAAAAAAAAAGAGATTTAAAATTACACAGACTTGATCCACATTTTAAATGCAAACCTCATTTTTCCCAAGTTAAAAATGAGGATGCAAACGTCACCAGTATTAATTAGTGACCGAGCGAGCCAGGTGCTCACGTTTTTTTACCATTTGGTGGCTTGTCAATGTTTGTTGTGTAAATAGATTTCTTACCTCATCTAGATCTGGATTTTCTTGGAACACCTTGATTATCCAGAGCTAAATTCATTTTTTGCATGTTCTCTTGAATTTTGATGATTCTTTTGTTGCTCCTTCTGAATCTCCAACATGTGCTTTGGTCATGCTTTGAATTTCCACAAAAAGAACAAATCAATAAAGATATTTCGTTTTTATGTAACTCTTCATGTTTAACACAACAATCAACAATCGTTGTTCCTTGATTAGTTGGAAAAGACATGTTCTTTGAGCTTGCAGTTTTTCTTCTGAATCCTAAACCATTTGTGTTTCCAAAGGATCTCTGACCAAACAACATTGCTGAAATTTTGTCAAAAGCTTCTAGATAACCTTTGCAGATCATCCTTAAGATTATCAATATCTTCCTCCTTTATATACACGGTTTTGATGAAGTTGTCATTAAGACGATCTATCTCAATATTCTTCATCAAGAGTGATGATTCAGTTTTCTTCAAGGAAGCCTTTAGATGAAGATTTTCTTGAAGAATATCTTTGTTCAAGAGATTGAAAAACTCTATGTCATATTCAAAATCTGAATCAGAAATTGAATAAGTGAGGGATTCTGCAGATTGTGCCTAAAGTCTATTACATCGCTTATGATTATCAACGATGTAATCACTCAGAGTATATTTTTCTTTTATTGAATCATCAGAAGCATTAATTGAAGATGGATGTTCATCATATCTATTCTTCCTCCTTATAAACATTTTGATCTCTTTCATCATCAGTGATTTATTAAAATCAACATGATTGGAACAACATTCATCTACCCAAGACAAGTTAAAGGATTTACTTGTTGTGATCGCAACGTTGAATGCATAAGTTCTGCCTGTGTTCCGATCAAGATCAAGAGTTTTTAACTTTCAAATCAAAGTATTACTGGAAAGTGTGTCAAGGTTATTTCCTTTTACGATGGCATGCTTCTTAGAATCGTATCTAGATGGCATCGATCTGAGAATTTTCATCACAATGTCCTTTTCAGGAATAGTCTTACCCAATGCAAAAGATGCATTAACAATTTTAGACACTTTGTGATTAAAATCATCAAATGAATCTTCATCTGCCATACGAAGGTTTTCCCAATCAGAATTTAGATTTTGAAGCATGGATTCCTTTTCACCGGCATTACCATCGAATATAGTTTCTAAGATATCCCACGATCTTTAGACCTAGTGCAATTTGACACATGATGCTGAAGATTTGGGGTAATGGCATTCAAACCGTCGAAGTTTTTCTTTTCAACAAGTATCTCAGCAGCATCGTATTCGCCAATATTCTTTGGAACAGTAGCGTTACCAATTGCCACAACGGGAGCATCATAGACATTAACAACATATACCCATAATTGAAAATCACGCGCTTGAAGAAAAACTCGCATAACAATTTTCCACCATAAGTAATTTGAGCCATCGAAGACTGGTGGTATGTTAATAGAGATAACACCTCTATCCATAGAGTCAGATCGCTACAAACACAAACTGATAAGGTCTTTAAACGTGTTTGCCTGCTCTGATACCAATTGAAAAAGCGGGGGTCTAACAACATCACCCAATATTTCGATTAGCAAATATGTATGGACTAACTCAAATATACTTTTAAGATTATCAACTAGACAGTCAGACTCAATCTTAATAAAAATTATATAAATGAGTTAATATCTCTATCTCTCGATTTGATCTATACTCAAGAAAATAGAAATCTTATCAAATACAAGAGATATAAACTTGGATGGTACCAAAGACCAATATCCAAGGATCATTCAATTTCCAATCAACAACCAAAGGTTGGATTTACCAAAGACCAATATACAAGAGATATAAACTTGGATGGTACCAACGCATAACCTGTGATATTTCAATCATATAACAAAATATAATGCGGAATAGAAATAGCACAGACACTAGAAATTTTGTCAACGAGGAAACCGGAAATGCAGAAAAACCCCGGGACCTAGTCCAGATTGAACACCACACTGTATTAAGCCGCTACAGACACTATCCTACTACAAACTAACTACGGTGTGGACTATAGTTGAACCCTAATCAATATCACACTGATTTAAGGTACAGTTGTGCTCCTTACGTCTCTGATCCCAGCAGGATACTACACACTTGATTCCCTTAGCTGATCTCACCCACAACTAATAGTTACTATGACCCAAAGTCGAAGACTTGAATAAACAAATCTGTATCACACAGAAAAGTCTACGATAATAGATAAATATGTCTCCCACAGATAAACCTATGAGTTTTGTTCTGTCTTTTGATAAAATCAAGGTGAACAGGAGCTAATCAATAACCCGGACTTATATTCCCGAAGAACAGCCTAGAATTATTGATCTCCTCACAATAATCTAAATCATATGGTAGCGAAACTAAATATTGCATAATCACAAACGATGAGACGAAGATGTTTGTGATTTATTTTTATCTTTCCCTATCGAAGATATAATCTCAAGTCAATTATTCAATTGAACTCGTACGGTAGAAAATGGCAAGATCAGATCTCTCAACTACAAGAGAAGTAGTTTCGTCTGGCTTCACAATCCTAATGAAGTCTTTAAGTCATTAACCGACAGGGTCTCGAGAAGAAACCTACGGTTAAAGGAGAATCGACTCTAGCAAAACCAACTAGTATCACACAAGAGGTGTGGGGATTAGTTTTTCCAGTTGCTAGACGTCTCCTTTATATAGTTTTCAAATCAGGGTTTACAATCTAAGTAACCTTGGTAACAAAGCATTCAATATTCACCGTTAGATGAAAAACCTGATTTATCCAAGCTAATATCTCTCAACCGTTAGATCGAAACTTAGCTTGTCACACACAAATGAAATGTATTTCATTTAGATTTGAGTAACTGTACTTAAACGTGTACATTTGGTTGGTTCACAAATAGTTAACCAATGGTTATCCATATGAGCACTTTCATATCAACCATATTCATCTTCTTCACAACTAGTTCAAATAACTCAAAAGAACTAGTTGAAGAGTTGTTCAATTGCTTAGATCTTCATACATAGACACAATTAAAACAAAATCGGTTTGATTCACTCGAATTAATTCATGAACAATATATCCACGGTTTGCAAATATTGCATTCCTTATTGATTTATTGTTTAAGTTCATGAGCTACGGATTTGAGGAATATAACCAGCTTGGGTATGCGTATGGGTATGCATACCTTAGCCATCAGATTTGAGTTTACAAACTCAGCAGAAATTTTCGGTTTGAAAACTTACGTGGGTACACATATGGGTACGCGTACCTAAGGTGACTAGTTTACTAGTTTGCGAACTACAAACTCAGCAAAAAATTTCGGTTCGAAAACTTCCGCCAGTACGCGTACGGATACGCGTACCCAACATGTCTCCTTCACCAATACCGCATGCACACATATGCACGCACTTGGTTTCCGGTATATGGATTTATACAATAATGTGCGAACATACTATATATGCTTATATCCATAGATGGTTACGTAATCTCAACTCTACATTTCAATCATTGAAACATTCTTCTATAATGTTATAATAGTCATTAGACATAAGAATCGACTATCGTCATCAAATCTATTTTCAAGATTGAAAAGTTATCATGACTTTCGTCATGAGTAAAGATGTAAAGTGGTTAAAGCGAAAGCTTACCAACACATATTTCGAGAAAAATATAGGCGAGTAAACTCGGCTCGAAATAACAAATGTGTATGTATGAAAAGTATCATACTTATACGACTGTTTTCTCAAGAGTAGGAGATAGATAGACTTTTGAGTGCTAGATAAGTTTAAGTCTCCACATACCTTTTGGTCGGATGAATTTCCACTGGTTCCTTGAGTAGTTATTCGTCTTCGTAAGATAATCGCCATGGAGTCTGGATCTCAACTGTACTTAACTATCCTAGACTGAGACTCAGGCATAAGTAAACTAGAAATCAAGACGTATAGTTTTGATCACTAATATTGACAAACATGCTTGAGATAACAACGCATGCTAATTCGACCGAGCAATGCTCTAACACATAGGATTCGAGACCTAAATGGAGAAATGGATGGGTTTTTGTGACTGCATTATAACCAAAGTATGGAGACACATTTTTTCTTATTAGTATTTTCCTGGAAACCCATTGGTTACTTTATCCATCTTTACTTGCATTGTCTTGTCTTGTTTTTAGTTCTTATGATTTTTTTTCTTCTTAGGATGGACCTAGAACAATTGCGGAGGCGTTGATGAGGGGCCTTCCAATCATGAAGCAATGGCTGGGCAGTTGTATTGCAGGCTCTGGTGTTGTGTTGGTGTAGTCGGTGTGTCCAAGGGCTAGAAGGGTTTCACTAAAACAAAAGTGTTATTAGATTTTATTTTGTGTGTGTTGAAGTTCTGTAAAACTGATCTTCTGCAGTAACAAACAATAGTGATTATAATTGGAAATCTGATCTTCTTTTCAAATACATGGTTATTAAAGTATTATAGATTTTTTTTTTTTAAATTCACAATTTTGTTTTTCCAAATCGAATATGTACCACATCTCAGAATTAGAGTTGTCAAAGAAATGACATGCAACTTTTCTCGTAGTTGTCAAAGAAGTGACATACAATTCAAACCATTGTTGTCAAAGAAATGACTTGCAACTCAAACCATTGTTGTCAAAGAAGTGACATACAACTCAAACCATTGTTGTCAAAGAATAGACATACAACTTTAACCATAGTTGTCAAAGGAATTTCTACAACCCCAACAAGTGTAGTGTAGGAGTTATTTTCACAACCCAGGTAAGAGTTGTGTTAGGCATTAAAAGGAAATTTCAAAAGACATTCGCAACTGAAGCAAGTGTTGTACAAAACTGAACCACAATCACGTTTTCGATTCAAGCAAAAGAGTTGCAAAGCATTGAAGACCTTTTACTCAAGCTAGCCGTATAAGTATAGGCGAGTAAACTCGGCTCGAAATAGCAAATGTGCATGTATGAAAAGTATCATACTTATACGACTGTTGTCTCAAGAGTAGGAGATAGATAGACTTTTGAGTCCTAGATAAGTTTAAGTCTCCACATACCTTTTGGTCGGATGAATTTCCACTGGTTCCTTGAGTAGTTATTCGTCTTCGTAAGATAATCGCCATGGAGTCTAGAGATCAACTGTACTTAACTATCCTAGACTGAGACTCAGGCATAAGTAAACTAGAAATCAAGACGTATAGTTTTGATCACTAATATTGACAAACATGCTTGAGATAACAACGCATGCGAATTCGACCTAGCAATGCTCTAACACATAGGATTCGAGACCTAAATGGAGAAATGGATGGGTTTTTGTGACTGCATTATAACCAAAGTATGGAGACACATTTTTTCTTATTAGTATTTTCCTAGAAACCCATTGGTTACTTTATCCATCTTTACTTTCATTGTCTTGTCTTGTTTTTAGTTCTTATGATTATTTTTTTCTTAGGATGGACCTAGAACAATTGCGGAGGCGTTGATAAGGGGCCTTCCAATCATGAAGCAATGGCTAGGCAGTTGTATTGCAGGCTCTGGTGTTGTGTTGGTGCAGTCGGTGTATCCAAGGGCTAGAAGGGTTTCACTAAAACAAAAGTGTTATTAGATTTTATTTTGTGTGTGTTGAAGTTCTGTAAAACTGATCTTCTGCAGTAACAAACAATAGTGATTATAATTGGAAATCTGATCTTCTTTTCAAATACATGGTTATTAAAGTATTATAGATTTAATTTTGTTTTTAGATTCTCAATTTTGTTTTTCCAAATCGAATGTGTACCACATCTCAGAATTAGAGTTGTCAAAGAAATGACATGCAACTTTTCCCGTAGTTGTCAAAGAAGTGACATACAATTCAAACCATTGTTGTCAAAGAAATGACTTGCAACTCAAACCATTGTTGTCAAAGAAGTGACATACAACTCAAACCATTGTTGTCAAAGAATAGACATACAACTTTAACCATAGTTGTCAAAGGAATTTCTACAACCCCAACAAGTGTAGTGTAGGAGTTATTTTCACAACCCGGGTAAGAGTTGTGTTAGGCATTAAAAGGAAATTTCAAAAGACATTCGCAACTGAAGTAAGTGTTGTACAAAACTGAACCACAATCACGTTTATGACTCAAGCTAAAGAGTTGCAAAGCATTGAAGACCTTTTAACCCCCCCCTCGTGCAACCTATCGATAAGCGACGCCGTATGTTGTATTGATCGCTATTTTTCCCGTAGTGGAGGAAGTACCTTGTACAGTGATCTCCTGACCACCATGGAAGAAGGAAATGTATAGTTTGTCTAAGTTGAAGGTGACATCACCCAATGTTCTTAACTAGTCAGCCCCCTAATCTAAATCACACCCACCTAGAGGAAGTAATTTCAAATCAACAACAAATTGATGGTTTTGCATTGTCCAATATTGCAGCTTCTGGAGACCCATGTACTTGTAGTTTTAGCACCATTAGCCACAGTAACCAACATGTGAGCAATAGGCTGGTTGAATCCCCATCTTTGATGATTGGACCAGTCATGATGTAGGAAGAAGAGGGAGAAAGGATTCTCTGGGTGATACCAAATGTGATGTACTGTGATACACTGTGAGGTAATATAGATAAGGATGGAGTTATATTAAGTAATCAAAGTAACTCAGTACCACTGTTCTGCCTTCTTTTGTTCTATTTTCATGAAAAGCTCTAAATAAAAGGTACATGCATATTTAAGGATGAAGAAGACCTAACACTGAACCCTAATCAACAATGACCTTACACGTGGTCAAGTGTCAACGTTCATCCTTAACAGACTGACAGTAACTTAAAACAGGGTTAACTGCTAAAAACACAATTAATTAATTAAACTAAAATATAAACACATCCTTCTGCTGGTTGCAGGGCAACCACAGGACCATGACAGAGAAATCCTACAATTTTAGAACTACAATATAAGAAAAATAAAACCCTAAACATAAGCGACCTTCCTTGGCCATTGACTCTTTCTTGGATCATTTGCTCACGAGTTAGTTACTAACCCGCCAAAATCTCCCCCTCAAAAACAGAGAAAATCAGTCTGTCCGACTTTCCACCCGTCACCACCATCATCAAACAACACCAACACGGTGTACGGTAGAAAGCGTCATCGCCTGCTCAAAAAGTAGGCGTTGTACGCATTCCACCACCACCACCGCAACCACCACCACCAAACCTTAAAATCATTGCCCCATCTTAAACAATGGGGAAGAAACAACAACAACCACCACCACAACCGCCACCATCCTCATTATCGTCATCTTCAGATGATGTTGAATATGGAAGACCTCTTCCACCTCCACCACCTCATCTCGTTATGAATTCTCATCAACAACAACAACATCATAATAATAATAACCCTCAGCTTCATATTTGTCCACCGTCACAAAAATCTTGGTTTCCGTGGCTGGTTCCACTAATTTTCATGGTTGATGTTGCAGCTTTTATTTACTCTTTGTATGTGAATGATTGTCCTTCAACTAGCAATGATTGTATTCTCCCTGGTTTGGGTAGATTCGCTTTTCAGCCTTTCTCTCAGAATCCCCTTTTCGGGCCTTCCACCACCACGTAAATTATCTATCCCTCTCTAATCAATTGTCTGGAATTAGGTTTCTGTACTTTTTTGTTGATTAGGGAATAAATGTTTAAAATTAGGAAATGCATATGAAGATTTGAAATAATTTTTGTGTAAAATTTCATTTTAATGTGCGAAAATTGTTTAATTGTGGATTGTAGAGGGGTAGGTAGGTGCAATTTGGTGAGCATTGCATGGTAAATGTCTGGTTTTGAATTGCATTCGTTTTTTGTTGAATGACGTTGTTATCCCAAGGTTGTGCAAGAACGCAGTCCAATTATCCAATTGTTTTAAGAAACGGATTGGTTTGTTACTTCAATGGTTTTGTTTATGCGTTCATATTGTAATTGCACTCTCAGTGCTATGGTTGAGTTGTTACTGATCACCAGATACTAGACGAGGAAAGCCTCAATGAACTTAGAGGAAGAGGCTGGTAAATTATCTTATGTTGTACCTTTTGCAGGCTTGAAAAATTGGGAGCCCTTGAGTGGAAATTAGTGGTGAATGAAGGTCAATCATGGCGCCTTATCAGTTGCATTTGGCTTCATGCTGGAGTTGTACATTTGGTTGCTAATATGATGAGTCTTTTATTTGTTGGCGTTCGCCTTGAACAAGAGTTTGGATTTTGTAAGAACCAAGTATATGAACTACTCATTTTTTTAGATTTGAAACATTTATATCTCATTCAGATTCAAATGATTATCTTAATGGTTGATTTTGCAGTGAAAATCGGGCTCTTGTTTGTTCTTTCTGGATTTGGTGGGAGCTTGTTATCTTCTCTTAACCTGAGGTCAACCATATCAGTTGGAGCATCAGGTGCACTTTTCGGGCTCTTAGGAGCCATGCTTTCTGAACTCATCACCAATTGGACAATCTATGCAAATAAGGTGCACTTATAACTGTTTCCCAAAATCATCTTACTTTGCAGAGATGTTTTGTGCAATCTCATTTTTACATTCTTATACCTGTTCTGTTTCCTTTTTACAGTGTGCAGCACTTTTCACCTTAATATTTGTAATTGCCATCAATTTGGCTGTTAGTCTTCTCCCTCATGTTGATGCCTCTGCCCATATTGGAGGATTTCTTTCGGGTTTTCTCCTCGGATTTGTCCTTTTAATTCGTCCTCAATTTGGATATGTGAGTCGCAAGTATGTTCCTGCTGGTTATGACAAGAACCTTTTGAAGCCAAGGCACAAGTGCTACCAATATGTTTTGGGTGTTATTGCCTTTGTCCTCTTAATAGCTGGGTAAAGTATTAGACACACTTCATAATCATTATCATAAGATGATATTTGGTATTGGAGATGGCAATGCAGGCTTTACATCCTCCAAATCATCCATTATGTCTCTTCCATCTCTAATGTATTATACCCATGTTAATCATTTCTGCAGATATGTTGCTGGTTTGGTAATTCTATTCACTGGGAAAGTTCCTGATATTTATGTACCACTCCCCACTATTAATCAGCAGTTGTAGGTAAACCATTCGTGTCGACTCCCCCCTGTGAATACAAGTATCTAAGGATATTAAACTTGATCATACTGTTTGAGTTTCCTGCATTATGTTTATCTACAGGTACTTTCTCTATCTGAGTGTTGCTAATCCAAGGAAACCAAAGACCAAGTATCTGGAAGCTTACAGGTTCATCAGTATGAAAGTTGCAAAGATCCGAAATACAGTTTTGACATTTAACTTAAAAGATCAGAACCTATCCAGATTACGGAAATAGTTATAGCTCAAGTGCTTTGTGTGGATTAGTTTATAATGCATGTAACTGATTGTTGTATAAGTATTATTATTCGTACTGTGTCTCTTATGTCTATAGCTTGTTGTCTACTTACCATTCTGAATCTTCTAATGAAAGTAATTCACCATCTCCCTTTTGGGGAATTTTGTTCACTGAGATCAATTGATTTCGTTGTGTGGCAAGATTCAAGAACCAGAATGCTTGAGCATGTTTGTTGGCATATTTGTTTTATACGAATGTTTTGCAGGATGCAAGCTTATAGTTGCATTAGTTTTACAGGATTCCTTCCAAAGCACTTTAAAGAGCAACATGGATTTTGCTACGTATCCTGTACAATTGTTTCAGCAAGTTATTGAGTGTCAGTCGGTCAATTATATCTTGGTGCCGTACTTATAGTGATAGCAGAAAGTTATAAGAGCCGCATCAATAATTTTCCCGCTTGTGGTTGTGGAGAGAAAATTTGCGCACGAGATTTGTTGGAAGCATAATGATGATCACGTGGATGATGTTGAGGCGACAGGTTGTGGACAGCGAAGGTCCTCTTTTCTCCAGAAACTCTTTGGTACTTGCATTTAACTGTGTATCCTATTTGTGCAGGTGCTTTCCGTATAAAGCTCATATCTAAGTGCTGATGCAGAGGTCTAATTTCATTTTATTTTTGTAATCGTCTTGGTGTACTTTCCAAGCCTTAGGAGCAGCTTTTCTAAGAGCATCTAGCGTTGATCCACCCGGAACAGAGTCAGTTAACGTCTTAAGGTAAGTGACTTTGATGATTATGTACTCTTGAATTATATTTTGATTGAGCATCTCGAATCCTGGCTATAGATTATAATATCAGAATTTTTTTTTTGGCAAAGTACACCGGTGGTACCTTTCCAGTCAGAAAATTTTCTACTCTCATGTAAAGGTGAAGAATATGTATAGTGTCATCTAAGAGGAGATGACAAAAATATGCATCTATTAGTCCAACTTTTAAGAGAAGACAAAACAATGCATCACTTATTATATTATTGTCTTTGTTTTGATTCTTTTAACAATTGCCAAAAGAGAATAACTTCCCCAAATAAACAAATGAAGGGAATAGTCGTATCGGTGATCTTATGTAACACCATTCTCACATGAAGTGATGAATCGCATAAAAACAAGTTTGAATTCTAAAGAAGCTTATATTGCTGCTGCATCTACTTATAGGAGTCATGGATTTCACTTCTTTTCTTCAGTTTGAATTCTTCTCTAACGATGTTTATGCTTTTATTGTTCTCTATCTTTCTAAATCAAGCGTCTGTGAACGCTTTTGATCCTGTAAGCTTCTCTTTCCCATCTTTTAATTCTAATAGTTGTGATGAAGGTGGACACCTCATCTGTTCAGGTTCTGCTGTGGTTGGCGATGGATATTTGGATGTCACTCCAAGACCTCTAGATAATGGCAGCTCAGATTTCGTCCCAACAAATATCGTTGGTCGCGTTTTATATAAGTATCCTGTTCTTGCCTGGCCTGCAGGTTTTTCCACTACCTTTGATGTTAGGATATTAACGAACCCAAACGCAACAGGTTTTGGTGAGGGAATGACATTTATCATGGCACCTGACAGTAGTCCTTCTCCAGCCAACAGCCATGGTTCGTTTTTAGGTCTCCTCAATAGAAGCACTGAAGGTGAGCAAAACATGTTTTTGGAAATTAGAAATACCGAATTCAAAACTTGAATCAAGTGCGTAATTTTGAAAACCGCATCTTTGTTTTCTTTTGTTTACTAGTTTTTGAGGTGTATATCTTACTGTTTTGTTGGTCAATTTCATGCCTAGGATTTTTAAATTTTTTTTTATGCAGATTGTTCATTTTATGCTTAAATTCATTCATTGCAGGTAGCACTATCCAGCAACTAGCTGTGGAGTTGGACACTTACCAAAACAATGAGTTCGACCCTGACCATACATAACCATGTTGGAATAGACACAGTGAGCATAAAATCTGTTGTCACTTCAAGTCTCGACAGCATTGGTGTGAATCTGAAAAGTGGAAGATGGGTGAAGGTTAAGATCGACTACGATGGGTGGGGAGAGAAACTACAAATTTCAATGGCATATGCAGGGTCCCTTCTAGTATCTGTTCTCAGCCATTCTATTAAAATGTCAAAAACAGTTCCAAATTGGGTTTATGTGGGATTTACAGGCTCCACTGGACTTGTATCAGAGTCGCATCAGATTCTTAATTGGGTTTTCACTTCGGTCCCTTTACCAAATTATCCTACAATTCATGATCCTAACAGCAATCACAAGATAAAAGACATTCTTGTAATTATCTTTCCTGTCCTGACTGGCGTGTTGCTGTTGGCCATATGCACATATGGAGTGGTAAAAACTTGCCGGCCGAAGTGCGTGGATAACTCAAAGGAAGAAGATATCGAGAGTAGATCTCGGGTTGCTGCAAATGGCCCCAAGATTTTAGTTTTAAGGAACTGGCGAAGGCCACGAATAACTTCAGCAAAGAGAACTTAGTGGGGACTGGAGGCTTTGGGAGTGTTTATCGTGGCATCATATCGGACTCGCACTCCACCATAGCTGTCAAGAAGATATCAGCAGCTTCAAAACAAGGTTTGCTATAATTTTTGCTTGGGTTCTGTTGTATATAGCATGACAACTCTTGCATAATTAACTAGGAAGGTTTTCATTATTGAACCTGCATGTTCATGTATATTACAGAAACCAAATGAAAGTACTCAGATTATAACTTATAATACATTTAAAAATCATTACAGGTGAACGGGAATATTTGGCAGAGATATGCACTATTGGACGCCTAAGGCACAAAAATCTCGTACAACTTCTAGGTTGATGTCATGAACATCACCAACTCCTCCTTGTCTACGAATTCATGCCTAACGGTAGCCTTGATCGCTTCATCTGCAATGGATCCCTGGACTGGCATACTAGATACAAGATCTTAACAGGGTTGGCATCAGCATTATTGTATCTCCACAAAGAGTGTGGTAGTGCTGTTGTACATCGTGACGTTAAGCCAAACAACGTGATGTTAGATTCCGAGTATAATGCACATTTAGGTGACTTTGGGTTAGCAAGGTTGCTCCCAGATGAAGCTTCATTAACAACAAATGTTGCTGGCGCTCTAGGATATTTAGCACCAGAATGTGGTTATACTGGCAAAGCTACACTAGAGAGTGTGACGTCTTCAGCTTCGGAATTGTCGTACTTGAAGTTTTGTGTGGAAGGAGATGAATTAGTACAATGGAAGAAAAAAGCTTAGTTGATCATGTATGGGGTCTCCATGGAAAAGGTGAATTGTTGCAGTGTGTGGATCCAAAGCTTAAAAACAACTTCAATCAAGATGAAATGTTGACTGCTTTATCTATTGGCCTCGCGTGTTCACATCCAGACCCATCTTCACGGCCTAGTGTTCGCAAAATTGTTCAGCTTTTCATGAACCCAAATGAACCTCTGATGGATTTGCCAAGATTTCGATCAAATTCTGGTTATCTACCTAGCAACTCTGTTTCTTCTGTCTCTACAACAAATCTTTTGGGGCTAAGCATTGCCTCTAGTTCATGCTCGTCTATGACAGTTCAGGAAGAAGTAGTCGTCCAGTATGGCAGGTGATGTAAGGTAGACATACCTCAAATTCCCCAAGTCCTATCATAATATTGTTTTTACGGATACATTTCATTTTCTGCAATTTGTGTGTTATGATGGTTCTTGAGTGAAACATAAATTTTTGAAAGGAAAAAGGTACTTAGGTGTGTAAATGGATTTGCAGAAAGTTATTCTTCAATAGTACATAGCATTTGTTACCTGCAGCTAAGATTTTTTTGTTCTTGTGTTTTCTGAATTAAAATTCTTGTAATTTCCAATCCTGAGTCCTGAGACGGCGAACTTTGACCTCAACTGCTAGACAATATCAGATAGGATGTCCTGTAATCGAAATTGGAGGGCATCTTATTTTTTAGCATTACAGGAAGAGGATCTGCCGTCCGGTGTCCTTAAGATGCCATAATGTGGGGACGATTTTGCAGTTTTAAATTGGCCAAATCAATATCAGTTGGTACAGAATCTTAAGATTTTTAATATAGTTGACAATGACATAGTTCCAATAAATAATTGATGTCAGCAAGAATTGGTTTGTCTTAAATTCTGTTGTTTTAGACAGAATATATTCCTCCTGCAAGGGTCTATTTAAGTTGTGTTATCTGACAGACAGAAAAGAGAACTGAACAAGAGAGTGGGAGAGATGGAAGTGGGAAACAGATATGTGACACTGAAGAATCAGTTAGAGAGAGATGAAGAACCAAAAGAGACAGATTTTGAGTTCAAGACTAGTACCATTTCACTTGCACCGTTGAATGGTGACGAAGTTATAGTTTAAGAATCTTTATGTATCAATTGATCCATACCAAATCAATAGAATGAAGAAACGAAGTTCTTCTCATAAAGCCATTAACTTCGCATTTGCTCTTTCTCCGGGCCAAGTATGTAAATTCATTTTGATTTTTGTTTTTGTTTTGAATCTAGAAGCTGGTTGATTTTTAATGTGGGAATTTTGCATGTTGCAGGCAATTGATGCTTATGGTGTTGGGAGAGTTGTGGCATCTACAAGCTAAGCTTTCTAAGGAAGTTAGAAACCACAATTGATCTCCCTTTGTCTCACCAAGTTGGAGTTTTAGGTACTTTGATTACCAAGCAATTTTCATTTAGCGTGAAGACGATTATTACGGGTTGAGAGTGATCTGGATGACAGGAAAACATCACATCAGTTGGCCTTAAACCATTCATTTCTAGTCCACATTCTTGGCCTCTAGTCTCATATGCCAAGTCAAAAAAAAAACAAACAAACTAAAACTGAATTATTGTGTTTAACCAATGCTGTTAAAATGCTTGTTGCAGGGTTAAGTGGGTTAACAGCTTACGGTGGGTTCTACAATGTTGGTAGGCCTAAGAAAGGAGACAAAGTTTTTGTTTCCGCAGCTTCAGGATCAGTAAGAAACCTAGTGGGACAATATGCCAAATTATCTGGTTGATATGTTGTTGGTTCTGCCGGAAACAAGCACAAGGTAGTTGTTATCATCTGCCTGCAAAATTAAGGTCCATGCTTTATAGTTGTATAATCAGGGCCGTACCAAATTGTTAGGCGGCATAGGCAGCCGCCTAGGGCCCCCAAATTAAAGGGGCCCCCAAATTTTTCTCTTCCGGTATATGTATAAGCTAATGCGTGCCACCGGTTGAGTAAAAAAAAAAAAAGAACAGAAAAAATATGATGGACACACTACAGTTTTGTATAGAGCCCAACAAATAAAAGCCCTATTCGACTAAATCCCAATTAGGCCATTACTTTAAAGGCATAATTATCTAAAGCATGCCATGAGTTATATGATATTGATGGGCATGATTTGTATAAGTTCTAAAAAGTTATTTGCCGCAAGAAACTGAAAGGGCCATTGAATTGTTGAATTTCTTGAAAGATATGGAAGGTTGCTACCCAAACGCAGAAATCGCATATAGGACTTTATTGATAATTCCGGTTACAATTGCCTTTGCAGAAAGAAGTTTTTCAAAGTTGAAGCTGATCAAAACTTATCTTCGCTCGACAATATCACAAGAAGAAAGATTGAATGACTTAGCAATGTTATCTATCGAGGTCGATATGGTGAATAACATTGATTACAATGCCATAATTGATGAGTTTGCATCGAGGAGGCGAGGAAGGTCAATTCTTAGTAGATTAACTATTTTTATGTAGTTGTTTTCCTTTACACGGCAAATTTATTTTTTAGCCCCCATATTTGGTTTCTGCGTAGGGCCCCTAAATAGTTTGGTACGGCCCTGTGTATAATGTTCCACATTAGTTAATTTTTGCAGGTAGAAAATGCTTAAAGACAAACTTGGTTTTGATGATGCATTCAACTACAAGGATGAACCTGATCTTCCCTCTGCACTTCAGAGGTTACAACTCTCTCTTAAGAATTAGGCATTTCCAGTTTGTCCTTGAACTTCAAAACGAGTATTGATGCCCTTATTTTGAAGATGTTTCCAACAGGTACTTCCCGGACGGCATAGACATATATTTTGATAATGTAGGTTCGGAGATGTTAGAAGCTGCCATTGTTAACATGAACACATTTGGTAGAGTGGTTGTATGTGGTGTGATGTCTGAATACACTGATGAAACAAAGCGAGCTGCACCGAACATGATGGATATAACATACAAGCGCTTATCTATTCAGGGATTTTTAGCTGCTGACCATATGAAGGATTATGCTGAATTCACATCAGTTACATTCGTAATGCTAAATTACATGTCTTAGAAGATATCTCAGTTGGTCTTGAGAGTATTCCTTCTGCTTTTGTAGGAATTTTTCGTGGCGACAACATTGGAAAAAAGATGGTTCAAATTGTCTAAAGGAATTAGATGGAGCGAGGAATGTATTGGTTGGTTCATTGTTGAGCAAACAACTACAATGTCCTTGAATGTTAACTTGCCAAAAAAAAAAAAAACTCGAATGTTGAAAGAAATAAAATAAGTTCTTATTGATCGATATGTGTGTTATTGAATACATTGTGGAAGATCTCTACAATAGAGTAGGTGTTTAATGTAGCGTTAGAATGGAATTAGTACATGCATGTACTAGTGCCATGCACCGGTAGAGTTAGTGATATAAGTGGGGTGGAAATCCACCACTATTATTACTTCAACACTCCCCCTTGGATGACACCACGCTTCTATATTTATTTATAATGCTTTGCCTGGTGCGGTCCACATGTTATGCTTCTTTTATAAATTCTCAGTCGATTAAAGAAAAACCCAGAGGGAAAAATCTTGACGTAGAACTTCACATGTTGTGCTTCACATGTCGTGCTTATATAATATTTTAATGTTTTATATGTAGTTCATCACATGTAGTAATATCCTCAAAAGAGAAATATGGCTAAGTCAATTGTCTCATTAAAACCTCGCTATGAAAACCCAGAGGGACAAAACACGAACTTAGGTAAAATAGTACAAGAAAACTTAAAACATAGTTGGACTCGCATATGTTGCTTCATTAAAACCTTTACAAGGAAAAACCCAGTGGGACAAAACCTTGATAAAGGAAAAAGAGTACAACACGATAAATGCAAGTAAAGTTACCTCATTGAAGATGGCCAACTCTTGTTATTTCACAGCTCATAGGATAGGAAAAACCTTTGATGCCGACACAGGTACTCCCCCTGATTACATTCATGGGAGTTCGGATAATTTCCTTAGTCCTATGTTTTTCATTTGTTTTTCAAACGTGGATTGGGAAATAACTTAGTAAATAAGTCTGCCACATTTTCATCAGACTTTACTTTGTTGACTTGAATGTTCAGAAGACATTGTAGTTGTTGATTGTAAAAAGAAATTAAGTGATATATGTTTCATATTATCATCCTTAATATACCCTTGTTTCATTTATTTGATGCAAGTTGCATTATCTTCATAAATGCAAGTCGGCTCTTCAGTGGTTAAATTCAAACCACACGTCCTTCGAATATGTGAAATGATAGACCTTAACTATATACACTTACGAACCTCCTTATGTAGGGAAATCATCTCAGAGTGGTTCATGGAGGTTGACATGTACAAGAGTTTTCTTGGTCGATCTCCAGATATCGCGGCGTTTCCTATGGTGAACACATAACCAGTTTGATACCGACCTTTGTGTGGGTCAAAGAGGTACCCAGCATCATCAAAACCAACCAAAACATTATTTGGAGTTTCGGCGTAGGGGGTTGCATTTACAGTCTTTCTAACGTCCTCATGGGGATAAAATAAAACCACATCAGTGGTCCCTTTTAGGTATCTAAATATATTCTTGATACCATTCCAATGATGATGTGTTGGCGGGAGTTATATCTAGCTAAAAAATTCATTGAGAATGAAATATTTGGTCGAGTACATTGTGTTAAGTATAATTATGCACTTAGATAGGGAATTTCATCTCCCAATACTTCTTCACCATCTTCCTTCGAATGAAATGGATCTTTATGTACATCCAGACTTCGACCAATCATGAGAGTGCTAGCAAGGTGCACTTTGTCCATATTAAATTTTCCGAGTATCTTTTGGACATATGCAAATTGGTGGATTAATATATATCACAAGCTCGGTGTTCTAGTTCAATCACGATACAAAACCGGGTTTTCCCGAGATCTTTCATCTCAAATTCGGATTTCAAATATATAGCTTGCAGTTTCTCTTATTTCATCAAGAGTTCCTATTATGTTCATATCATCAACATATACAACTATGATTGCAAATCCGGAACTTGTTTTTTTTTTATATATATAAATATGCAGGGCACAGTTCATTATTTGTATATCCCTTTCCAATCAAATAATCACTTAGACGGGTATACCACATTCCCCCGGATTGCTTTAATTTATAAAGTTAACGTTTCAACTGAATTGGAAATGCACTTCGTGGTTTAGAATTACTTTATTTGGGAAATGAAAGGCCATCTGACACTTTCATGAATATCTTTGTATCAAGATCCTCATAGAGATATGCGGTAACCACATCCATAAGCCGCATTTCAAGTCCTTCTGAAACTACTAAGCTAACTAAGTAGCGGAACGTTATGACATCCATTACAGAAGATTGTGGTTCTTCGTAATCAATCTCAAGACGTTGTGAGAAACCTTGCGCCACAAGGAGAGCCTTAAACCTTAAGACTTCTTTCTTCACGCTTTCTAACAAATACATATTTATATCCTACAGGCTTTACACTTGGTGGGGTTAGCACTACCGCATTAAATAATTGTCTTTTTGCCAGTGAATTTAATTCTACTTGGATTGCAACTTCCCGTTTAGGCCAGTCTGCACTTGAAAACACTGGGGGTACAAAAATACACCACCAACTTTTTCGTGGGAAATCTGTATGGACAAACTCAACAAAAATCCGAGGGTTAAAACTCAATCAAGGAAAATTTTTATATATATCTTGTTATTAGAACGTTTAAAGAATTGAATCCGTGTGTAGACACCCTAATTTCGTTCACAATTTGAAGTCGTACTTCCGTGAAATAAGGTCTAGAAAAACACCGTTCATGTGACCACGTTTAAGGTCCAGGGATAGACATTTTCACCCAAAACAAAAATACATCCACTAGGTGTTAAACTTGAGCTAAACTAGTGCCAAATAGTCCGAGTACACCAAAATCTGCTAGTCACGAATTTTGAACTGGACGTTCATAATAGTCCACCCACAATTAATTAAGCCCCACCAAGTTCGTGTCCATATCCATGACTAGTACAAATCCAAAAGTTGGACGTCTTCCCTAATGAATGAAGATGTCGACACCTTAGTTTGGTTTCGCCTGCAAGACATTCCATATTAGAAAAATCTTGAGATTAAATGATATTCGGCTATTTTAGTAAAAGAGATCAAAATGTTTTTTAAGAAATTTTAATAATTGGAAATAATAATGATTTATTTGGTTAGAATATCTAGGTTTTTAATAAGAGCCATCATATTTAGGTCATTTTAATCCTAAGGTAATTGTTAATGGAAGAAAGCTATAAATAGTTAGCTAGTTTTGGTGTTGAAAAAAGGGAAAAAGAATTCTGATCGCACCCTATAGACAAGAAAAAGAACTAGAGAAAGCTAGGAGATTTTTAGTGGAGAAATAGGAGATATTAGAATACTTAGGGGGCATTTTAACGGTTTGCATTGGATTTTTTTTGGAGACATCTTGTTCATGGAAGTACTAGCCCCTGTTGATCTTTCTGGTCTAAGTAACATCAAAATCACGTAGGCTGTGAAGACAGGTAATACTAAAATCTTAAACTGGTTGGAAAAACGTGTTTGATAGGTGATGTTTATATGCAAATATTAATGAAAAGTTTTCACAATTTCTTTCCATTATTTGGTGCATAGTTCTCTTGAATATTCTTCTATTTTAGTTTGGTGATCATAGGCTCGGATAATCGTAGATGATTGCATCTTGTTGAGTTTTGAGCGCATGCTAAATATGTTTTTGTCATCGTCTGTTTTATGGCGTGAGTGGGGTTTGTCTAATCATACGTTGCATCACTTAGAGTTAGTGGATTAAAAAGATAGATTCATAAGTCCATGTATCATATTTCTTTGCATGGTAATTAATTAATACATGTTATATCATCATCTGTAGCTAACTGTTTTAGGCAAGCATCACATAAGCATTCTGTTCATGTCAACATACGTATCTAGTGTTGCATCCCATGATAAAAATCATTAATAATAATTTGTTCTTCATCCGTGGTGGTCATTAATTAGCATATTGCATTAGTTGTCCAGGTTTCCTAAGTCCTTTTACGTATCAACATATGCTTAGTGGTCAAAAGACATTCATCCAGTTTGTGGAATATCTAGTTCTCGGTACTGTTTGATGCAAATTATGATGATCCTCTCTGTGTTCGATAATAATAATAATAATAATAATAATAATAATAATAATAATAATAATAATAATATGATAATGACGATGTGATGATTGATTAATAATAATAATAATAATATTGGTTTGACCATTTTGGCTTGATTTTTGATAATAAGAATAATTTCTCCATTAATAATAATAATAATCAGTTTGTTCTGTTTGGCAGGTATTAGTTCGTGTCCATTTAGTTAGTGAAAATATTTGTAATTTTATGTATTTCATTTGTTTATTTCTTAGCTCATTAAAATTTAGAACCCTTGAATCCCAAATATAAAGTAGAGGCCAAGTTTCGGCTTGGACGGGCTATGTGCCTCACACCTTCCTAGCCCGTATCTTGATTCCCAGACTAAATCTCTGATAGGACCAGTGTTACTTTTCGGGTCCCAACTCCCTAAGTTGGGTGGCGGCTTCGATAATAATAATTTCCAAGTGTGATTCCCATTTAGATATTTGAGAGATCCTAACGGATTTCGACGGTATCTACACCGTGAACCTAATTACAAAGAGAGTTCTTGGACGGTTCGAAAGACTAATGTCCAAGGATCAATCAAGTCGTATCAAAAAACTAGGTCGGACGTATCTACTCTGATTGATCAATGCACAACCTGTGATATATCAATTATAAAGATAAATAATATAATGCGGAAAAAGAAATAACACAGACACCAGAAGTTTTGTTAACGAGGAAACCGCAAATGCAGAAAACCCCCCGGATCTAGTCCAGATTGAAAACCAAACTGTATTAAGCCGCTACGGATACTAGCCTAATACTAATTAACTTCATTCTAGAATGTAGTTGAGCCCAAACTTAGTCTCCCACTGATTCAGGTACAGGTTCGCTCCTTATGCCCCTTGAATCCCGGCAGGAATTTGCACAATTGATTCCCTTAGATGACGTCACACAACTAAGAGTTGTTTCAACTCAATTGAATACTTTAAACGATATATGCCTCCCACAGATTAAGCCTATATAATTGATTTCTTGATTACGATTGAAACAGATGATCAAATCAAATATATGATCAAGGTGATGGAAATCGATAGAAATTTGACAAAGTCTAGCTATCCTCAAAATCAATAGCAATTTAACAAATATGGGCCCGTGAGCACATGATTTGTGTCCGGACTTATTTAAGCAGACAAGAATGAGCAAGCATGTTCTTAGCTCAAGAAATAAAGATCTATAACACAAGAGATAGTTAAGATGACAAGAACAAAAATGAACCTACTTAGTGAAAAGAGAAATAAGACACACTTTCTTCTAATTCATGAATACATCACACTGGATTGAAAAACCTAAAATCAACTTCTAATCATGTTCGTGAACTTACTAAAGAAGAAGGAGTAGGAGAGTATGCGTACTCTTCTAATAAAGTCTTAATGGGCATGGCTGGGTTCGGGTGCGAAAACCCTTGAATTGAGAAAAATTAAAACTCAATTTGATACATAAAACCATACCAAATTATGTTTTTCAAAGTTTTGTAATTCATGACATCTGTAAAAATCAATATAATAAGATGTTTAATCATATTCTTAGCTCAACGAAAAGTTTCAGAGCACAAGAAATATTGATTTTCGGAAGTGCTGTAAATCATTGTGATCTTATTACATCATGAAGTTGGAGCTAGATCAACAATATGAGATGTTAACTTGATCATTATTGATTACACTGAGTCTTCCTTTTCTTCTCAAAACACTGGAAATGCCTTGATAGAAAAAGCACAGAAAGCAAAACAAAAAAAACAAAAAAAAATCCTTTACAACTGCTTTCCCATCTCAAGAGATTTCATGATGGGTGATTCCACGATCTAGTTAACAAGAGATTGGATGAGCACGAGGCACGCAAACCTCCTGGCATGACAATGTTTTGGTTATGTTCTTCCTTCTTGTTATGAGATGGTCTTCTATAATAGTCATAAGCAGTCAGTATCGTTGCAGTATAAGTGCAAGAGTTTTTGACATGTTTGAATACACCACACTGAAGGAATACTTTATCACGTAGCGGTTTGCAAACTTAGGTGCAAACTGAGTTCCTGAGTTGACAAAACTTTTTCAGTTTGCGAACCAGTTTGGAAACCTTAAGACTTTACCGGTTTCAGAGCTCACATAACCTTTTCAATTTGTGTACCGCTTTGGGTACTAAACCGGTTCAGGAACATAAAACTGTATTGGTTCGTATACCGATTTGGATACTTAAACCCGGTTCCATTATTACCACAGTTCCAAAATGGTTTACATACGAATATGCATACCTATCCGGATCACGAAACAAACAGATTTTCCCATTATGTGCATACGAATATGCGTATGACACAAATATGTAAGTCGATATATAGCTACTCGTCTACGTGTATGAGTACATGTAATACGGATTCATACTTATAACAACTATCTCAGTTTATAAGACTGATAACACTCTCTTGTATTCCGAATATAGTAGTTATATATATATATTTCTCTAAATAGATTCGAAACATTCCCAAATAACATCAATGACACATATCACTGTTTCATGGTATTTTCGAATTATAAACTTGAATCATGATTTTGGTTCCGAACAATAAATTGTTCTCCACCTAAATTGATCAAGTATGAACAAATGTTCATTAATATTAGTCATTATATTTCGAGAAATTCGTAAACTAAATAATTAGTTCTCGACTCGAAATTCTTGTCAATGCAAGCTAGTCTAATTAGTTACACGACAAATGTCTTAAGGATAGAAAAGTGAATATAACTTGAAAAATAGGTGGTTCAGTCTTCACTCACCTTTTGTTGATGAAGTTCTCCAAAATCTTCGGTTGATCTTCTCCTTCAAATAGTAGAATGCAAATGATGAACGGTTTGTTTCTCAACTACCTCTATCCTAGACCGAGATTTAACTGAATGTTTTGTTTTGTATCTTTAGCATAGGATGGTCTCGCTCCTGCCTTTGCTAAAGAACAATCTTTGCAAAATGAGTGGTGTGCTTTTGACAACGTCCACGAAGTAGAATGAGAGTGGGGTTGCACATCAGTTGATTTATAATGGCATCAGTTGTGTTGAAACAACACTATGACCAGCTAGTGGCTGGTAGACATTATACTTTGCATTGTAATTGTCTTTTGTCCCAAAAGTTTTCCACTCGAAAGAAAGGATGTCCATGTGATTTCTTTAAAACACGTATCATTATATCACGACCTGGGTACCCCAAGCGGTCGTGCCAAAGCTTGTATAAGTCATTGTTTAGCAGTTCATCATTAGTAACAACATGAGATTCGATAATCCAAATAGTAGTAATGTGCAAACCACTAGAGTGACTCATTAAATTCTCTAAAGTGTGTTATCTTCTGCATGTATTAGAGATAACATTGATATATTCAATTCCATTTTCATAGTGGGTTTCCAAATGATAACCATTTGCATGGATATCTTTGAAACTCAACAAGGTACGGTTAGCTCTTGGTGCATACACAACTTCCGTGACTTTAATCATTGTGCCATTTGGAAACAAGAATTGAGCATTACCTCGCCAAATAATTACTTTTGATGATCCAATCATCGTAGTCACAAAGGATTTATAAGGAATTAAGTCAACAAATAATTGCTTATTTCTTAAAATAGTATGTGTGGTGCCACTATCAGCTAGCCACTCAATCTCTTTTGGAGACGACATTCCTACAAGTAAATAGTAGTGTTATAAAATCCGAACAATTTGTCTCATGTACTTCAGAGAATTCGGTCACACCATTCAACAACGTAATAGATTATCAAAGTAAAAGTTAAATCTAAATCATAATAAATACCCATAGATAAAAAGTATGTTTTAGCAAAAATAAAAACTATTGATCCATCAACTAAAACAATAATTTAAGACTACTTAACATAGTTTAAGTCATCAAAAAAAAAAAATTACTTAAACCAAAGTCTGTTGAACCATAAAGCAAGAAAATAAACAAATGTCTAGGATCAGAAGATAACTAAAAACAACAATCAGTCAAAATCATATGTTTCCATTGGGGCATGATTCTTATTGCTGGGAGTCTGAAAGTGTGAAGTTGACATCTGGGGCATAATCATGTTCTTCCACACGGTGAGCCTCTTGATTTATAGATTCCCGGTACTTTTTATAGCTGGATTCTACTTTGGCACTAACCTTGCATTACTGGTACCAATGTCTGGTGAATCCACACCTATAACAAGATGCATTTCCATTATCGACCTTTTTAGGTGTGGGGTTTTTACGTGTTTTTTCAATATTGTTTCCCCTACCATTAGGTCCATAATTAACATCTCTAGACATGTATTATAATGACTTCCATGCCCATGGACCTTTCTACGACGATCCTTTTGTCCTCTTCCACGTGGGTTATTATCCCCATGTGAGTATGGAGCATGAGAATATGAATCAACATGTTTAACCCTCTTTTCTTTGGGGTATTTTCCTTTGTTAAGTTTGGCATAGTTAGCCTTAGTAATTTTCTTTTTCCCGGAAGCTCTAGCATTTTTATTTACTAGAATTTCATTGTATCTTTCAGCCACACGCAATAAGTTGATCAACTTGCTAAAAGTTGTTATTTCTCTTATTGTCAACCTCTATGCGGTATTGGTTGGCTAAAATGACGGATGACAAAGGAAAAGTGGATAATGTCTTTTGAATCATATCATCATCTGTAAGTTTATATCCACAGAAGTCTAGGCGTGCTTATAGCTGAAGCATGTATTTCTGGGATTCACTTAACTTCACATAATCAAGAAACTATATGTCATGCCACTGTTCATTTAACTGTGGGGGAAGGGAATCTTGGATGTTCCCAGATTCATTTGCTAGTTCATCCCATAGTTCTTTAGGACACCTTATGTGATGGTATGCCCAAAGAAGATGAGGTTCAATATGTCTCTTCAAATATTGGAGAGCTTGCTTCAGCCTTTTATACTTTATTTGCTTGGGGTAGCATTTCTGTCAGCAGAGGGTTTAATGTTGTGGGTACATTCTCTTGCTACAAAAGCTATATCCACATCAGCCATCCAACGGTGATACTCAAGTTCATATGAATGAGTGCAACAACCAAATTCTTGTCGGATTAATTCCATCTTGCTCGTCTACATAAGACAAGGTTAAAGGACATTAATATGGTGCTCAATCCTTCTGAGGCCATAAACACCACAAGTTTTGCGGTACCAATTTTCAGTGACCAAATTTCTTTATTATGGCCAAGATGATACCAAAACCAAATTTCTTTATGGTTGTGTGGGTAGCATGGATATTTCCTAGTCCAATTTCCGACCATACTCCAGCCAACAAATTGATTAACCAAATTTATTTATGGTTTAAACTGGGGAAAACCTTTTGCCAACCAAATTTCTTTATGGTTTAAAACTTGCAAATAGTTTGGTAATAAGGTTGACAAAATAGTCAACTTAAAATAGGTCGGTTAGAAGGGAAAAAAAACTACATATTTATTAAGGAATAAGTAGCAAACCCTTTTTAAATTTGGTTCCAACCGGAGATAAATATTAGTAGATATTTTGGGAAAATATTAACAACATGCATTAATGATTTTAATAATATAATAATTGTGAAACGTATAAAAGAGCACATGGTGAAGTTTCAAACAAAATATGGATTTGTAAATCTTTACTCCAAATAAAATAAACAAAATGTTGTAGGGCTTTAGCCCATGGATGTGCGTCCCAATAATATCTAGGCCTTATTCCTATTGTATATGAAGGATGTAACATATACTAACTCTAAGTAATGGAATCTTCTTCTCTCTGTGTCTCTTTATCTTTCCCAACCACTACAAAACATTATCATGCCCGATGCTCTACCGCAAAGCGATTGATTTTTTTTTTTCTGTATGGATGATCTCCATCAACGCCGGAATCACATAAGCTAAGTTGGATCTAATTTTTTTATTTTGTTCCCTATTTTTGATTTTGACAAATCTCATAATCAATTGTTGATGTTTATATTCTTATGTTGTGATTGATTTTGTTATAATCAATTAATGCTTATGTGCTGATGTTTTGATTTTAGCAACTAATTGATTTTGTCATAATCCATTGGTTGGAATATGTGTGGGGTTTGTTAGTTGAGTTTGTGAAAGCAAACAAGGGGAACTGTATGAATGGGATCGCAAATCAGAGACCGATGGATCATTTCAATCGTGTCCGTAAGAAGAGGAAGGGAATTTAGGCGAGTTAAGATGCGAAGAAATTCTGTCCGTCTTCTGTTCTCTGGGAGATCTCGTCTGTGAGGAAATATGGTAAGGGGGAAAGATGCTCCCAAACCCGGACCCATCAGCTCCTCCAAACCCGGACCCATCATCTGCCCAAACCCGGTCCAGCCCAGCCATCCCAGTCCACCCAACCCGACCCGATCAACTCAGTTCAACCCGGTCCGATCCAGATTATCATTTAACTCAGTCCGACTCGCTCCAGCTGACCCGGTGCAGTTCTATCCTGTTCTATTCTGTTCTTCGGTTTTGGGGCGTGCGCGACTAAGTTTGCACCGGTCCTGCCTATATACGGTGGGAACCAAATTTTGAGGTATGTAACTATAACGTGGGTTTTTATATGCCAAGGTTATTTACTCGCTAGGCTTATTTATTTGTTTTTAGAATATGCCTAGTTTTGTTTATCTTTGTCGTAAAATAAGTCAATAGCATATAAATAGTCAATTTAAATTATTGTTATTGATCTTAATCATTAAGAATTTTGGTCTTAATGCTATTTGTTCTCTTGAATATGATATTGGATATAGTTGAATGGTGTATTTTGTTTAATTGGTTGTACCAACTCGATTCCAATGTATTCATTTGGGGCTTAGAAGTACTTGAGCACCATTATTGGATACTTGATATTTTCCCAAATTTTTTGAATGTTCCGTGGAATGTATCCACTTGCTCGACTATTAATCTGTCAATAGTTTCAAAATATACGTTCAAATAAAATCACATGTGTTCCAATTTTTGTGGAAGAACTCACAAAAAATGATATGAGACATAAATTTTCATTTCTCTACTTCATCCATAATACTAACGAACCGGTATATGTTGAAGTATGACAACAAGAAAATTATCTTTATAACATATTCAACCTAAAGTAAGTGGTTGACATGTGTATTGAGATTCTCTTGGCCTATTGAGATAAAGAAATTTCTCAAATTAAGCTAAATGTAGCAAAATTGAAAATAGAAAGAACCCCAAAGTAACGAGGGTTAGACGTAATGACTCGTATTAAGCTTGTGAAAAGGGACATATATATCATGAGACAAAAAAGATGTATTTTTTCCCCACTAGTAATGACACCAAAGTACATGTATCAACTGAATATGGGATGAAGCTAAAATGTAACTCTAGCTCCCATCATAAATGAAAGAGTTGGAAATGCACCTGGTCATAGACGTTGGTATATATAATGTAATGTGTGTATCATAATAGCAACCAATTTTTACATCAACTTTAATGGCAACAAGAACTTTGCCTGGCCAATTGACTATCTTATCGAGCGCAACATTGTTCATTTTTTTTTTTTCAAGATAGAACAAAGACGTCGCAAAATCTCTAGATGTACCAAGAGATAATCACACCTTGTTAAATTCCCAAGTAACCCGTGCAAATGGATATCATGTGGAACATCAAAATGATGAGAATATAATTGATTGCATCTTTTATAGTCACTAAAGTATTCGGAAGGAAACATACTTTAGAGAGACTAATGAGTCAATTTAGTGAAATGTAAATCACTATAGTATTAATTTGGATTATTGAATCCGTATTGATTCCAATGATGAAATGTTGGAAATTGACTCACACGGGCTTTGGGCATAACCATAAAGCAACTTTGGTTGTGACATGATAATCGTTTTGAAAGGACTCATGCGAACATCACTTTATTTGAGTGAACAAAAATGGGAACAATATTGACAGAATGCGAATTAATGACATATCTCTCAATAAGTGTTCTCTGAAGTACTAGATGCACAACCCCCCTTCCCATTATGCTTTTAGGTAAGACAACATATCACTCATTTTTACAAAGTCTTCAGTAAAACAGGATCGTGACCATCCTTAGATGCAAATGGTAAAAATTCCATATTACAAAGAAAACAAGGTAAAATTTAGAAAAATATTCATGCAGAATGCGGACCATTAAAGTGACTGATGGATCTGGTGAATGTTTTGTCTTTTTGGACTAGTTATAGTTCCTAAGAAATTTGCGTTTGAAAACTACTAGCACATACCACACAATCCAAAGTGCAAAGGCTAACCACCCTTGTTAATGCTAGAGAATTTACATCAAAAGGACCTGATGAATATTGCATGTTTAATAAAATCAATATAGAACATCTTATACCCAATGGTCTCGCAGAGGCTACCATCAAAGGTTACAGATGGTGTCTAAGGAATAGGTTATGCGTACCAACCTATCTTTTATTGCTTTGGGGATATGCAATATTACACGCATCTTACTTAATTTGTTTTTAGAACCCAATATTAGTCAACCTTTTCTGCGTACCAGTTGGTAACTGGATTTAAGCCTGACATTTGTATTTTTTACGCATTTTTGGTTGCACTATATATGTGCCATTATGACTCCACATCGTACTATGATGGGTCTTCAAAACTGTTAAGTAGTTATGTTGGAAATGAGTTCCCAACAATTATCCGCATTTTCAAACTTTTGGCAGGAGATCTCTTACCGCTAGATTTGCGGGTTATCATTTTAATGAGACATTCTTCCCGTCGTTAGGGGGAGATAAGAAAAAGTATTTTCTAAGGGAACGACATGAATTTTCGTGGTGTGTTCCCACTATGTCTCATATTGATTCTTGTGCTCCACAAATGTAAATGTGAAGTGACAAAGAATAATCATTTTTCAGAATGTACACTGATGTCGCTAAAGTGACAAGATCACACATACCAGATGCAAATATTCCTGCAAGGTTAGAAATCCTCAGTATGGGGTACACTATAGACTAAGGTGTTGCAACTACACTTGGTGGAAGTGTAGTTAAGGCCGTGGCTCCATAAAGGAAGATGGAGATGCCACTAGGTTCGATCAATGCTCACCTAGAAAGGAATTAGATGAGTAAGGCAAAACCTAATTTGTATCATTAATGAAATCATCTCATTTTATTATCTCTGACTATGTCCATGAATCAATATTGGAGGACGCTCCGAAGTTTAACGATTCCAGAGAATAATGACATCCCAAGTGGATTATGAGAACACATACGAGTCAATGAAAAGATCGTGTGAGCATATTAATGATTATTATTTTCATATACAGTTGCTAAAGGAAATCGATCACGATGAGATCGAACCATGCTTCTTATTGTTTGAATATCAACAATAAAGAGCATATTTGGCCTACACAATCCAGGTAGAATTTGATTCTTTGACAAATATATAGGTATTTGGTGTGGTAGTGCTAACCAAACAAGTGTAAATCCTGTGGACATGCATGATTATATGTCACAAAGCACAGTGAGTATAATGAAGTCGTAATAGTATAAAGACTCTCCTTGTGGCGCGAGGTATCTCACAAAGCCCTGGAATTGTTTACTTTGTTATAATGAGTATTATAGCATTTTGCTACTTATTTAGCTTGGTAGTTTCAAAAGGACTTGAAATGCAGCATATGTATGTGGTTGTTACATATCTCTGAAAGAATCAAGAGATAGAAGATATTTACAAAAGTACTTGATAGACTTTTGTTTCCCAAATCAAATGACTCTAAACCACAGAGTGCGTTTACAGTTAGATAGAATGCTCACTTATAGATTCAAGCAATCAGGAGGATGTGGTATACCCGTACAAGTGACTACTTGATTTGGAGGGGATAGACAAGTAAGTTATTTTTCCTTGCGTATCACAAGAAAGTTCCTGATTTAGAATTGTAGATATCTATGTCGATGGTACAGACATGATGGGTATTCTTGATGTAATAAGAGACCTTAAAAGGTATTTGAAATCCGAATTTGAGATGAAAAATCTGGGGAAAGCTCGACCCGAATACTGAGCTTGTGGTATATTATCCCACCAGTTTGCATTTGTCTAAAGTTGTCAGGAAATTTAACAAAGACATGCATCCTGATAGCACTCCCATGATTAGTCGAGGTTCAAATGTAAGTAAGTGACCATTTTGTCTAGAGGAAAATGACGAAGATGTGTTGGGAGATGAAATTCCCATATCTAAGTACAATAGACGCATTGTTGTACTTAGTAAAATAATGTACTCGATAAAATTTTGCATCCTCAAGGAATTTGTTAGCTAGATATAGCTCAGCGCCTACGCAATGTCATTGGAATGGTACAGTGAATGTAATCATGTACTTAAAAGTAACCATTGACATAAATTTTGTTTTATCCCTACAAAGACATAAAAGGAATGCTAATGAAAGTGCAATCCAAAAGTTGTTGATTATGAAGGAATAATAATATCTTCTCAAGCGAAAGTAATCAGGGGGAGATACGGTAGGCTATTTTCTAGGTCATTACCGATATTTAATTTCGAAAAGTACATGACTAAAGTAACAGTCTAGAACAACTCTAAAAGTAATCAAGGGGAGATGCCGACATCAGGGGGAGGATCCAAGGATATGATGTCGACATATTTTACTTTGAAATTAAAGATGTTTTGTACTCTCTTTCCCTTCGATCGAGAATAGTTTTTCCCAAAGGGTTTTGTTACTCGACAAGGTTTTTAGCGAGACAACACTAAAAACATCAAGTATGTTGAACGTTGAAGACATAAAAATCGCGTTGATATTACTGAAAATATCTGAATCAAAGAAATGAAACGCTATAGTCTGTTAAGCAACGTAACTTCCAGGATCAACAACATGGTCATATAAGCTTTCAAGTCACCAAGGTACAGTGTGATAAAATCCTTTTGACTGCATTAGACTAATAAAAATTGTCTGACATCAGGGGGAGCATCTAATGGTGTGTTGAACTCTTTTCCTTCACCTAGGTTACTTTTTCCCACAGGGTTTTATTGCTCGGCAAGGTTTTTGATGAGACAAAAACAAACACCAGGAAGTAATTTCCCAACTAAGGCTATTATCTTTCCCACAAGGATTTTCTTCCTTAGGAGTTGTGAAGCAGCTAATCAACTTCAACGGAACAAAGTGATCATCTGCAACAGATCACCTTTACTTGTATTTGCCACGTTGTACTCTTTTCCCTTCATCAAGGTTTTATCCTACTGGGTTTTCCTTTCCAAGGTTTTAATGAGGCAACATATTCGAGTCCAACTATGTTCTAAGTTTGCTTAATATTGTACTCTTTTTCTTTAGTTCAGGTTTTTTCCCTCTGGGTTTCCCTGGCGAAGTTTTAACGAGGCAATTAACTTAGACTCGTCGATCTCTGAGGATCGTATTGCATGTGATGAACTACATGTAAAATACAAGACAACATGTGAAGTACTACATGTGAAGAGTTGTACCAAGGTTTTATCCCACTGGGTTTTTTCCTTGTAAAAGTTTTAATAAGGCAATTGATTTCGGTGCAAGTCATCAAGGAGAGGACGTCATTTGAAGAACTACATTCGAAGCACTATATGTGAAGCACTGCATATGATATTCTATTGGACCGCACAAGGGGGAGTGTTGTAGGGCTTTAGCCCATGGATGTGCGTCCCAATAATAGCTAGGCCTTATTCCTATTGTATATAAAGGATGTAACATATACTAACTCTAAGTAACGAAATCTTCTTCTCTCTGTGTCTCTTTATCTTTCCCAACCACTACAAAACAAAACTATTATTGTCATGAATATATCATTTTCAAACAAAATACCAATATTCATGCTTATAGAATGGTTGGGATATACCTTCCTTAGAAATAGTACCTGATTGTGATGAGAATTAACAACTTTTTATTTTGTTTTCGTTAAGGATCAATGCTCAATTGGTTAAACAAGGTGTTGATAACGTGTTGTAGACAAAGATAATTGAGAGAAATAAAAGAAGTTCTTATTGATCGATATGTGTGTTATTGAATACATTGTGGAAGATCTCTATTTATATGTATATATATATGCATACAATAGAGTATGTGTTTAATGTAGCATTAGAATGAAATTAGTACATGCATGTACTAGTACCATACACCATGCATACTTTAGTGTAGAGTTACATGAAGTAATGGTAGTAACGATAGTGGTATAAGTGAGGCGGAAATCCACCACTATTATGACTTCAACAAAATGTTGTATATGTTCCTTATGTTAGATTTAGTTTTTATACTGTGAACATTTCAGAAATCCCACTACAACGGAATTGGTTGTTTAAATAAAAGTTAATTTTAGTTTCTATGCCTTTTTATACAATCTCCGGGGTACCAGTTTATGCATAGATGTAGAAAATGCCAGACCACTAATTTTCTCATTTGGCTTTCCCATTCTTATTTGGATTTCTACCGTAAGGGTTTTAACGCTATATGATTTATTGATTCCAATCGGAAGTGGAAGTGAAACATTATGCAGCGACAATAGGCACCTCAGATAATGATTATGATGCCACCATTTCCTCATAAGTTTCTGCTACAGTGTCTGACAAAACTGATGAACATTATGAAATACCGAAGCTGCTACACTTCCACCACTCTCTTCCACCATCCCTTTCCACCATTAGGTGGCACCATCCTAACCTTTGATTTCATCAATTTTAATCCTATGAAAAATTATTGAGTTACAAGAAAACAAATTCATATAAGTGAAGAGATATGATGGTAAGCAAAAGGTCTCATTGCTATTGGGTTCCTAAGCTTATCATGGAATCTTGTCATCCTTTTAATTTCCATGGTTTTAGTTGCCATCGTTTAGAATAATGAAATTTTGACCAATACTTACATGATACGTAGGAGGGGAAGAGAGTGGTGGAAGGGGGCGGTGGACATATAGCATTTGATATGAAATACACCACAGATGGTATATGACCTGAGCTGACCCATCATAGAGCCAGTGGTTGCCAGCTTGCCATTCGAGGTATCTTCTCTTTCTCCATTTTTTAAATTAAAAATTCCTCAAAATTGAAGCGGTAAAAATTACTCATATCCCATAAACCACCGCCGCTTAAACCCTAACCAGCAAACTGTGGAGACAGAAGGAGAGGCAGAGGAATTGGTTATTCAGACTGGGCGAAGTTGGTAAGTTAGGTCTTGTGGGTGATTTTCTAAGTTATGTTTAGCGAGATTTATGGTTATGTGGGTAAAACTTTTTTTAGGTTATGATGTGTGTCGAATCTGCATTTAACTGTTTGATGAAGTTCCTGAGCGAAGCCTTTTTTATTTGTTATCATGATTTGTTCCATTTAATTCTCGTGAACTTTAATTGATGTTGTGGTTGATGCAGGTGGAATAGTTGGAATCAAATCACTTTTATTGCAAAATTGACTAGAACATAATCAAACAAACGGGTCAGTAAATTCAGCTTGTTTTTGTTTGTTACTATTTTTCAAATGAATGGGATCATGCTTGTTAATGTATTGTATTATGTATGATGCCTCAGTACCAAATGGTCTGGCCAAGTTCGTTTATGATTATTTCATCATTTGTAAGTCCACAGAGTTCAGTATTTCATCATATGGAAATGGTATGATCTAGTTAGAACGAAGGGTAAGCTCGTTTTTCAAAAGTGCGCCAGATGTTGTTCAATCTAATGTTAGGATGACACAGAGATTGTCATGGTCATGCTGTTGACTTACATGCGATTAGGTGTTGTAAACGTCAGTAGTTAACTTATAGTTTAAAAAAAAGATGTCAGACTTAATTGGCACGTATGAAAGTGACTTGAGAATGGAAATGCTCAAGCAATAACTTGATATGTTTAGCTGTGCATGATTGTTCACTTGTGAAACTTTGCAGGATCCTTCTGTTTGTCGTAGTTCAACTTGTACAATGATTCAGAATTCTTTTAAGTGATGTTATTTGGTTCAAAATAAATTTGTAAAACTGTAGAAGTAAAGAGCGAAGAAGAAACATACATTTAGTAGAAGAAGAAAAAAAGAACAGAAAGATCTCTACCTTATCTGGTCGTTTTAATTCTCACCCAATCTTTTTCTGTTCTCAGCTGTTCATTTTCATTTACTATTGAAATCACGTCTTATGGTGTCAGACCAATGCTAAATAATTTGCAAAATTCGTTGGGTGATATGTTTCTCCTCTCTTGGAGCCACAGGCTTCAGCATCTAGCTGTCAACTCTGTGTGTTGCTCAGTTTTTTTTTGGCTCTCCTTTATTTTGGTGTCACTGCTTTAAACCTCAAATATTATGTGCAGAGAGCAATGGCGAACGAAGTAATGGCTGGGGAAGGAAAGAATAGAAAACGGAAAGATAAAGAGGTGGCAATCTTTGGTAATTACAGACATTACTATGGCTATCGTGTAAGTTCTTTGTTCTTATTTATGAGATTGTGTTCTTAACATGCCAGTTATTGAATGTAACGTTTAATAAGAAGCATATGCATTACAATGTTTTCAGGTATGTAAAGACATGATGGCTGATCCACGATTAATGGTGTTGAAGATGGAATGGTTTCAAGATAAAGATTGTCTTGATATTGGTTGTAATCAGGGATTGATTACTATTGAAATAGGTAAAGTAGCAGTACTGTTATTAAAATGTGGACAGTTGGACAGAACATACTTTATAGGGTTTCTGGGTGCTGTTATTATAATTACCATTTAGTGCTAATTGTTTACACAAGCTTCAATGGTGAGTACAGTATAGCTTAGAATTGGTTAACACGTGAAAAATGGAAAATTGTTTATTCATCTTGCATATACAGATTACAAGGTCCTACTTGTAGCTCAACTTACTTCTTTACCACTTCATTTTTTTGAAAGGGTTCTTCATATCCAGTTTGTTTTTGGTTGTAGTTGTTAATTCTTGTGCAGGATGTGGAGGTGTTACCTTGTATCATCCAAATTGATGTCTTATTTTTTTGGTTTTCATATGCAGCAAAGACGTTTCATTGTCGAAGTATTCTCGGTGTTGATATTGATGCAAGTAAGATTTTCAGTAACTTTTTATTTATAGCATGAATAAGCTAGAAGTAATCTATTAATTAATTTCTTTACTAGTAATACCCCATGTGCGATGCACATGCTTAAATTGGATTCTTTTAACAACACCAAATTTGATAATAATGAAGAAAAAAAATCTTAAAATAAAAATTTAATATTCTTGTTTGTACTCATTATGTAGATAATTCAAAGAGCTTTCCAAATATACTAATTTTACAAAAATCCGATATATATTTTTAAAGATATCTAAGTTTTAATTTTTTTGATCTATTTTTAAAATAATGGTATTTCTGTAAATACACAAACATTGATTAAAGACTTATTTAATAGGGATATTGTTGTCATGTGAAAAGGCTTCACCAAACAATTAACTCTTTTATTTATATTAGTAAGATTATTTGAGGGTCAATTTAGACATTCCGCCGTGCTACACCAAAACCACCCAAAAAGGGGTCTTTTCTTTATTATAGTATAAGATAAGATAAGATAAGATAAGATAAGATAAGATATTGTTTACTGGTAATTATAGTAGTTCTCAAATGAACTGAAAAGGGATTCGTAGGGGTTTCAAAATATCGAAGACTTTAGTTTTATGCTTAAATGGTTGGAAAATATTAAAGATTGTAATGATGTGGAGTCGCTTCAACAATTGATAATTAATGCAACCAATTGAGATGGGATATGAATCTAATAATTCTTCACCCCCCGTTGTCTTTGTACTCTGTAGGATCTTTGTTAGGCCCTGCTAATTTCTCGTGTTCTCGACTATGGGCAAGGTAGGGTATTGCAGAGGAACACTGTAACAACCTCCATTTGACTAGTGAATCTTACTTCTATTATTTATTAGAGCTGGAGTTTCGTTTGACAGCAACGGGGTTGTTTCCTTCTTTAGGTCTCATTTAGCAGTTTTAGAAGCATTAGGCGGTTTGTTAGATATAAACTAAAAGGACTTGTTTGTAAAGGATGAGCTAACAATTACACTTAGGTTTTAACTGTGAAAGGTTGTGATCCTATACTTTTTTGTTAGTATATAATTTTTTAGTATTCATGATTTTATGTCTGGATGAGGTAATTTATCCGACCTGCTGTACTAATGACCACTGACGAGTAAAAAAAAATTAGCTGCATGGTTTATGTTAGTCATGTTGTTTTTGAATTTGAGCCGTGTTCTTGCCTTGACAGGTTTGATAGAGAGTGCATACTGGAATCTTAAAAAAGTAGCCAAAATGGAAAGTGCTGGTTGCCCATCTCCAGATGCCTCTGAACTAGTAGAAAGGACACGGGATCTAGAGCGTCGTGATGCAGTCTCTTCTAAAGAGGGAAAACGGGATCATCCAAAAAGTTTGTTGGACATAGTATCTTTCCAGAAACAAAATTTTGTTGATCATTTTCGTAAACAGTCCGATGATGAGAAGTATGATGCTGTAACTTGGTAAGTCTTTCGTTTCTTATATTTTTGACATGTCTGTCACAGCTACGCGTCTGAGAAGCCTTGTCTGAATTGAGTCCTAACAGCTTGCAAATAAAACTTCACTTCCACTCTTAAGTTTTTTCTTAGGAACGAGGCTTTCTGTGTATATATGGGTGAAATTCCTTCTTTTCCTTGGCCTCTCATGACTCACGACCATTATGGTTCTCTGAGTTGGATATTGCTCTAATTGACATGGACACTGATTAGTTGACTGACTTCAAATAAAGACCCATTCTGTAATTTGCATTCTAAACTAGATTTTCTGGTGCACTGCAGTTTCAGTGTGACAAAATGGATTCATTTGAACTGGGGTGATGAAGGGTTGATTACCTCGTTTCGAAATATCTGGAGACTTCTTAGACCAGTAATTTTCTATTTTCTAGGAGCAGCATGACAAAATTAACTCTTTCTTTTCTCTGGAAAATAAGTTTGTTTATTTTATTTTGTTGTGAAGGGTGGAATTCTTGTGCTAGAGCCTCAACCATGGAAGTCATACAAGAGCAACTACTTGGTGTCTGAGGTATATTTTTTCATATATTTCTTGGGTTTCTTATAATTGTTGTATAGAGTATATATCAGACTATCAGTCATTCAGAAAACGCACCGACTTTGTGTTATGCGAACATGTTGCGTAATCATGATGTTTAAAATGAATTCCATGATAACATTATAATAAACCCATCATCCGTATTTTGTTCTGCATCATCATTATATAATAGTATTAGTCATTTTGTTTGGTGCATACTCGTGCGTCTGTAAGGTCATGGGGTTATTACATACACAAGGTCACTACCCAAGTTATATCAAACAGATAGTCCCACATCAGGCCAGCATGAAGTTTAAAAGTAGACTATATCTCTCTAGTAACACCAGTCTTTTTTCTGAGATGACCCTCCCAGAGGCATGCAAATTAGCTGAGCACCGGGCCTCAACATTATGCCCTAATGGAAAGGTTGAATATTTGTATTTTTCTTATTTAATCTTAATGTAGTAGTGGCCACATCTTTCCATCATCTGAAAAAACATAGCAGGGGTCTGTAGTTTATGGCATCTCTTTTCAGTTTAGTACCTGAAGGGCTTTTAGCCAGGAACGGCTCTTATATTGCCAAGAAATACAATTATAGGGGTAGACCAAGATTTTTGAACTCTATCGAGTGTTGCGACCAGGTGTAATACAGATTCGGCTGATTTTGTTTTTAGGTTTAGTACTTGTTTCGGTTTATCCTTTTACTTCAGTTTTTCCTATTCTCTTCTGGATAGTTTTTTTTTGTCCAGTAAGCTTCTGTTGTGTGGTGGATGAGAACTTCTTTTTGGTTGCGCATTTGTGATGTAACGATTCCTTTTGTCGATCAGTAGTCATATTTGCCACTGTTTCCGCTGCTTTATTAATGGAATTATGTTTGATATAATAAAAATTGAAAAAGAGAAAGAGTTTGACTTGTTGTTTCCTTTCTGTTTATTATTGCAGACTGCAACATTAAATTACCACAGTATTGTGTTTCATCCATGCTGTTTCCCAGAGATTCTTCTTGATAAGGTAATCAAACTTTGCTCGTAACTGGACTGAGCAGGGTAAGTGCCCTGTGGGGGTGTAATAAATGATCCAAGGGCTGACCTTTAGTCTCACCATTTAGATAGATTCTCAGAAGAAATCATGTCTGATTTAAATTACTTAACTTATTGAGTTTAATATTTTAGCTTACTTTTGTTTGCAGATTGGGTTCAGGACAGTAGAGAGCTGTACTTCCAGTTTACCAGGCAGTGCCACTGAATTTAACAGGCCGCTCTTTGCCTTCCGCAAGTGAATATTGATAAACTACTTGAATGGAAGATAGAAAAACTCTAATCCAATCAGAGATAGCTCCAGAAATCAAGCCTCTTATATCTGTTATATAGTCAAGTTCCCCCCTTTTACATGGGGTAAAATTCTTTGAATTCCTGGGGTGTACATGTACAACTGACTGGTTTTAGATAAGCCTGGAGAAAGAACTCCAAAACCTGCCTAGTAGTAACAATGTGTCTGTGAAGTGTTTACACTTTCTTTACACTCCAACTGTTAACTGTCATGTCATCTGTTCATTGGTCCAATGTAAAAGTCGCGATTAATCTGTGTGTATGCCGGTCAGGTGCTCTTTTTTAAATACAAGAACTCATTTCTTGTTTGTGTAAGTTGAGTAAGATAATTGGATGTCATATACAAGTGCCTATCTATTCACGGATTCTTAGCTGTTGACCATATGAAGGACTATTTACATCTGATTACATCTGTAATGCTAAATTACATGTCTTGGATATCTCAGTTGGTCTTGAGATTATTCCTACTGCTTTTTTTGGAATCTTTAGTGGCGACAACATTGGGGTAAAAGATGGTTCAAATTGTTTAAAGAACTTAAATGAAATAAGGAAATGTTTTGATTGGCTCATTGCTTGACAAACAGCTACCAAACAATGTCCTCGAATGATGCATATGTTCATCTTCGTTTTTCCCCTGTGCAAAGTTCAGAATTCTCATTATACCGGAATTGGTTGTTCAAATAAAAGTTTATTTTAGTCGCTATGCGTTTTTATACAATCTCCCGGTGCACCAGTTTATGTACACAATTAGAATGTCCCATACAGCTAATTTTTTGGTTTGGCTTTCCTGTTCTTATTTGGATTTCCATTTCCTCCCGACTAATATTACAGCTGAACGGATTCAGAAGCACCTTGAAAAGAAAAGAAAAGAAAAAGATTTTTGATTTTGGCTGTAATTGATTGTCAGAACCTCAATTACTAGCCGAGCACGCACAGTATCCATCCCTACTTCAAAATAATTTGATGTATCTTAATGCAATTGCTGATGCCCAGGCCCCTGCGCCACCAACTTCTTCTCAGTTGCAAGAACATTCAAGTATGCTGTAGTGGAGAGGGCTTTTTATGCAACATCCTCAGGCAGCTGCTATGGCTCAGCAAAAACAAGCTTCACACAAAAGATGCCCATGCACTTAAGTCCATAACAAATGCTGGATCAGCACCAGCAGCAGCTACATCATCAACGAACTGCCTGACACTCTCAAGGGAGAAGACATGTTGAGGTGCATAAAGGTGTAGTTCTCCTTGGCCATTCCAGCAGATTTATTTTATCAGAATTGATGTGCCCTACTGTAGGCTGTTGCAGTTTGTTGAGAGTGTCGGGCAGTTCGTTGATGCAAAATCACTAATTGCTGCAGCAGCATGGAACCTAGCATATACCACCTGAGAGTTTTCAGAACAAGTTTAGAATTTAAAAAAGTGAATTCATAGCATATGCATGGACTTATTGTACCAGTAGCGAAATTCCTCTTCCAGGATGGGTGGAAAGAATAAGTTTGTTAGTAAGTGTTGATATCCATTTCACAGGAGCTTCTACTTCTACATTTTCTTGCACTTGCTTTGTATGAGTTAAAGTAAATGAAGAACCAAAGACGAAAACAATCAGATTAGATCGACGAAAAAACCAACAACAAAACACACACGAAATACCAGTGCCAACTTGCACCAGTTACCATTAAAATTTGTCTAATTGCAGAAAAAAGATTATGTGAAGGAAGAACCCAAGTTTGAAGGTAATTATGAAAAAGATGTATGTGATGCAGAGAAGAGACAAGAGACTCAAGACAATTGGTCAAGCAACAACTATTTTAAGTACTGTCCTCCTTCACACTCAAATGTTATATCTGTTATGTAATGCAGTAGTTTTTTTTGGCTAAATCACAATTTTTATTAGAACGAAAAACTAAAATGTTAATACAACCAAAAGGAACAAAAGAGGAAAAGCAAAAAATACAAGGGGAAATAGCTAAGTAAAGTTAACTAAGCTAGAAGACTAAGAACCCAATAGGAGCCCAAAAGCAGAAGAAGCCCAGCTATAAGTGAATCAGCCCAGCAAACTTAGCCAGTGATGTTAAAGAAAAGTAACACCTGAGAGTCATAAACTGTGTTCCAACTAATCCCTTTCATTCTATGACTTCCAAGATGAACCAGACTGAGAATTCTACTCTGAATTCTGTGTAAGCTAGGCTGCACATTCTCAAAGAACATTTTGTTTTTTTGAAACCAAAGCTCTCTTAAGGTAGTATAAGCAACAATTAACCAAACCTCTTTGATCAGGGGACTTTTATGTGTTGCAGCATTAAAGATATTATCAAAAGAAGTAGGAGGATTGAAATGGAAAACCTTTGCTAGCCAAATCCAGATAACCTTGCTGAAAGTACAAGACCAAAGGAGATGTTCCATACTGTCTTGGGCATGTCTACAAATGCAGCATATAGAAGCCAAGTTGTATCCTTGCTTCACCTTCTTTTGATCATCAACATAAATTCCCTGCAGAAGCTTCCAAATGTTACTAGAAATACTAGGATGCAGAAAAGGTTTCCAAATCTTAGAAGGCCAAGAAAGAACTTGCTCTCTATGTCTGATTTTGTCAACTGCTGTAAGAGTTGTGAATTGACCTGTGGATGATCCATTCCAAATTAACTTATCATCTGCACCACAAATGGAAGGCAGAGAAGATAGAATAAAATGTTGCATTGAAGAAGGAATACTCCATTGATGATCAACAATCAACTCCTTGACTGTCATATGAAAATGAGACTTAATATAATCTGAAAAGCCAAAGATATTGATGAGGGGTTCTACTCCAATCCAAGTATCAAACCAAACAGAAATTTTTTCACCAGTGCCAATGATCTAATGAATGTCTTCTTTAAGGGATTGCCAAGCCCATTTAAGACCATTCCAAACTGGGGAGAATTTCCATCTAACACTCCATTGACCAAACTTATCTTTATATTTTGCAGCAAAAAATTTGGAACAAAGATCATCTCAATTTTGTAGATGCCATATCATCTTCATTAGCAAAGATTTATTAATAGTCTGCAACCTTCTTATACCTAGTCCACCTTCAGTTTTTGGAGTGCAAGTTTTCTTCCAGCTGAGAGTTTCAGATTTCCTTATTTCACTATTTCCAGACTAGAGAAAATTTCTCATTATCTTCTCACATTCTTTGATCACAGCATTAGGCCATTTATAAACAACCATAGTGTAAAGTGGATAACTTGAAAGAACAGAATTAATAAGACTATTCTATCATGGAAAGAAAGAAGCTTACCTATCCAAGTAGAAAGAGAATACTGCATTTTTTCCACTATTGACCAAAGAGTAGCTGACTTTACTCTGCCAGGCAATAAAACTACACCCAAGTATTTATCTGGGAAATAAGTTAATTCCATTTGCAAAAAACTTGTAATATGCTTCTTCTGTGCCATTGTGCAACCATCTACAAAGCATTTGCTTTTAGTTCTGTTAATAATTTGACCAGAACTATCTTGCTATTTGCATAACAAATTAGTAAGATGCTCCAAACTTCTTCTAGAACCATTACTGAAAATAAGAACATCATCTGCTAACATCAAATGAGTAGGGAATATGCCTTTTTTATTGACCATTGGCTGCATTTTACCAGAAGTAACTAACTGAGTAAGATTTCTACTCAAGACTTCTTCCATGAGAATAAGAAGAATAGGGGAAAGTGGATCTCCTTGCTTCAAACCTATTCCCATGGAAAAGAAACCTCTAGGACCTCCATTAAGTAAGACTGACATTTTAGCAGAAGAGAAAAAAGTATGAAGCCATTTGCACCAGTCTGAAGAAAAGCCAAACTTTTGAAGAACTTGAAATAAAAAAGACCAACTGACAGAATCAAAGGCTTGAGCAATATCAAGTTTTGAAATGAAGGAGCTCATCCTATTGGTAATAATCTTTGTAAAAACCTTGAAACTGACATTACTTAAACCAATAGGCCTATATTGACTAGGTTTTTTTTAGCTCCTTGTACTTTTTGAATGAGAGTAAGAAAGTTAGAATTCATACCCTTAGGAATGTACTTTCTTATCCAGCAGTATTGAATGGCAGTGATAAAATCATGGTGAATGATATCCCGAAAATCTTTGAAAAATATACTTGAAAACCCATCAGGGCCAGGAGCACTTTCAACATCTATATCCCAAATAGCTTGTTTGATTTCATCACTTGAAGGAACTGCATCGAGCAAGGATTGATCAGTTTGAGTAATAAGATTTGGAATAACTTCTAGAAGAGAATCATCTACATGAGTTTGTTAAAAATGAAATTTTTGTTCAAAGAAGTTAACCAAAAGATTGGCAATCAGTTCTTGGTCAGTTATAAGATTCCCATGCTCATCCTCCAGTTCACATATGAGGTTTTTGGTATGTATGATATTGACATTATTATGAAAGAATTGAGTGTTAGCTGAACCCTCTTTGACCCATTTAATTATTGATTTCTGCCTCATCATGGTATTGTAGTGATTTTTTCTAGAATTGTAAACATTCTGAGCTTGGACCAAGTCATTAAGAGCAGCTTCATTGTGAGGATTATTATCTGAAATTAACATCTTAGTCTTAACTTCTACCTCAACTTCTTTGAGTTTAGTGTTAACATTACCAAAGACCTTCCAATTCCAATCTTTCAAAATTTGCTTCAATCTTTTTTGCTTCTGCATGAATATATAAGGAGGATCACCAATTAAAGGCTCATTCCAACTATCTTCAATGACCTTAAATAATCCAGGGTGTTGCAACCACATTTGTTGAAATCTCCGGGGGATATTCTTTGGCTTAGGAATGTTAGCACATCCACCAAGGAGAGGAGAGTGATCAGAAACAATTCTAAGACCAACCTTATACCCCCAATCAGGATATTTCTGCAGCCAACTCATGTTAAAGACAATTCTGTCAAGATTACACAATATTCTTCTTTCTCCATGCTGACAATTTGACCAAGAGAATTCCAGACCAATTTTAGGAGCTTGCAGCAATTCACATTGATCCAAACAATCATTAAAATCAATCATAGATCTTCAAGAAGGAGATCTTGCTCTCTTCTTTTCCAAGATGGAAAGAATTGCATTGAAATCCCCTAGAATAACCCAAGGTTTTCCAAACTGACTAATTAAAACCATTTCAGACCATAAGAATCTTCTTTGCACTATATTTACATGGGCATGTACTCATGAAACCAGAACATCACCTATTGCTATTGTGATCATTTGACTAGTAACTGAAACCACTGTTGGAGTAGAAATGGAATGACTCCAAAATAACCAAATATTCCCTTTATGACTAGAGGAGGTATTATGAATAGCCATACACTGCATACCTGGTAAATTTAACCTATAACAAAAATAAGAAGTACACTGAACTCTTGGCTTAGCAATGAAAACTAAAGTTGGAGTAAATTGATTGACTAAAGATCTTAATTTCATTCGGGCCCTAGCTCTTCTAAGGCCCCCGAGATTCCAAAAGATTATCTTCATTTCTTGGATGAGGGATTTATAGGTACCCCTTTCCCATTATTCTTTCTGAAATTATACTTAACTGAAGCTGAAGTAGTTTTATGCTTTTCAATAGTTTTTTATGGAGACTTTTTCTTTTGAGCAGAGGAAGAGGAAGACACAGGGGAATCCACCACTGTAGACCAAGTAGTAAATTGAACATTCTCTGTCAAAACTTTTCCTGTAACTCCATCCAAAAACTTGATGATAGTATTCTCAAGATTTGCAGTGTCAGTAGGGTTCAATAAATTGTGTTGTAATTCCTCTGTCATTTTATTGGTATTCATATGCTTTTCAGTACTTTGTTGTAATGAATTGGACTCTACAACATCACACAGTTTTTCCATAATTTGAAAGTCCTCCTCAATTGGAGATTCTTCTATTGGTAGACTATTAAATCTCTCAGAATTGACAATGACTTATTCCACTGGAACACTAGGAGGAGTAATGATTATGAACTGAACAATTGAATCCTCTTCTCTGTCAGAGGTATCACAAATATCAAAAGGAATTCTAGTTGAAGCATCTAGTATCTTAACCTTTTGTGGACCTGGATGTTTAACAACATTTTCTTGAATATTTTGCTGAGTTTTAACTCTATTCTTCTCAACATAACATTCAGTAACAAGATGTCCAATAATTCCACAAGTACTACAAAATTTTAGACAATCAGGGATCAAAATATCCTGAAAAAAACCTCCAAACTTAGTGTTAATCCAAATTTTGTTAGGTATTGAATGAGCGAAATCCATCTCAACCAAAACATTAGCATAATAACCCACTTCACATTTCTCTGTGGCTGCATCAATCTTAATTGGATCACCTAATTCTTTACAGATTTTGAATAATATTTTTTCTTTCCAGAATTCAAGACCTAAACCAGGAAAACGAACCCATACCTGAGCTTTGCAAGTTCTCTGAAAGGCTGGTCGAAAATTAGACATCCAATTTCGGACTCTTAAAACTTGATTAAGGACTTCCCAGCGTCCACTCTTAATATAATTCCTATCAATTTCATTATCTAGTTTGATGGTGAAGTAACCTTTTCCAAGAGGAATAAGTTTACATCCTCCAACCAATTTCCATTGTTGTCTTAGAATCACAGCCGCATCAGTAAATTTTGTTTTCTGTAAATGTAATCGCCCAATGAGTGAAAATTTCCAAGGATTCAAACCCTCATCAAACAATTCATCTGGTAAATCAATCGATGGAACTTTCTTATAACCAGCTTCAGTACATTGTGTTGATGATTCTAAATTCATATTTCCGTTTGTTGAATCGATTTTAGTAGTATTCATCGACCCACACTATTTTAATCACCAGAAATCATTGTATTATCAAAAAATCAACGAAAAAAACACCTGAATTGATGAATTAACAACACTCAGATTGAAGAAATTTTGACTGAGTTATCACCGATCCCGTCGTCGAGTTGCAGAGCGCCGAGTTTTAAATGATCATGTAATGCTGTAGTTGCCCAATATGGATATCTCCCTTTAAGTCTAAGCAATTATTTTGAAATGTTGGTAATAAAAATGTACATATAGTTTTTTTGGTAGCATTGCATTATAGAAGGACACGAAAATACCAAGAAAATGGTAACTTTATGGTTTTCACTATAAACCTAAGGGCAGTAGAATTTCCAAATTCACCAATGCAAAACATCTGATGACTTTAAGTTGGGCTTGAATACCGGACCGAAGTTTTCCACAACATGGTTGAGAAACGAGTTTAGCAGCAACAAGTCAATATAATCTGGACACAAATCTGGTTCAGGAATTAAGAAGAGGCAACTATGATCCATACTCAACAGTCAGGGATTAATTAAACTCTCGCCAAGACATCATTGTTTATATGCCAATCAGATGCAACAATTAACAATATACATCATTATCAGGTAGGCAAGCATGCAGTTATAGCATTACACATTCTCATGCATTCTACTTAATTCCAAGGAAAAAAATATTCAGGCTATAACTTTAAGTTAAACACTACATATTTAACAGTAATTATCATATATTTCAAAATGAAACTGAAAGAAGTTTACCAGCTTATAAAGTTAATAATAATTAACAGCCTCCAACCTCTTCGTATCTTCTTCTACTAATTCTTTCAACGAAACTAAGGTGTTCTTGTGAGGGAATACGTGAAGAATCCGTTCCTTGAGTTCCAAAAGCCTTTTCAAGCTTAAAGCTTTTGTGTCATAAATGTTGAGATACTTATAAATGTATGTTAAAACACCGTCAGTCTTCGTAACTACAAACAATGTGGTTCCATCTGTCCTAAATTCTTTACTCCAAACCCATGATTGATGTCCTTGCTCATTGTCATTCTTTTTCTTCAATAGCCATATGTCACAACATCTTCCGACTCCACTGACATATATCTCAACAGCAAAAAACAGAAACCCATACAACACCCCTATGCTATTTAAAGGATCATTACACTCTGGTGGGTAAGGAGGTGGTGAAAGAGGTTCAGGAAAAGTTTGTTAGACTTTCATCATGCTCTATAAAACGATTTTAGCAGGATCAACATGATCTAGACTTATCATGGTTGCTACAAATTCAGTAAACTCAATAGGTAAGTTAAGTTGCATACCTTTAGCAGCAGATAGGTTTGATTCATTCCATCTTTAAGTTTTGTTTAGATGCGAATCCTTCGTACTCAATTTCTGATATCTTTCAAATGAAATTAGCAGGGACTTATGGAAATTATGTTGAGGATAAACTTTATTCCTCTCACCACTTCTTTCTAGTTGCTTACCTTAGTGATGGAATTCTAGCAACTCTATTCTATGGCAAGGAATAGGTTTAGAACCTCTATAATGGCTATTTATAGCAACAACTGTCCTTTACCATCAAAAGAACTCAAAACAGACCACTATAGTATAGCCGACATACTAGATACTTCTTTTGTCACCTTACAAGAAGACTCTCGTATATGGATATGGCTCTCCGGTTCAAACCCGTATGAATATGGGTATGTATGCCACAAATCCAACATTTTCCCACTTGGCCCATATAACCCATACAAAACGGATATATCCACCAAGGGTTTGATATGAAAAAGTTATGCGCGCAATCTATAATGAGAGTTTAATCCATTGCAATAAGTCATAAGATCATTGCTTCATAATACGTTAATGCGAGTCATGGCGGTCATACATAAATTAACGACATACTCCCTTCCATGTACTACAACATCAACACATTACAAAATAATGAAAACATAAGTTCTTTCTGTTCATAAGGCTAACACCATAAGAGCCTTTATACCATCAGTTTAGTAACCAAAAATTCATGTAATATTCATTCCATCAACAATTGTTTGCACATATGGAATAATAAGAAATTCAGAAACAACACATTACATGAGATCTCAAGGAGTAATGTGGAAATCAACAATTCATCCATACTTCAACTATTATAAGGGTCCAATACATTATGATGCAATTTATTCTTCAAGGCATCAAGTGGCAACCCTCGTTTTCATTAATGGATGTGCATTAATTCACAAGTTTTTGTACTTGAATTCTCCACATTAACTTGTTGTTTCCGATCCTCTTTCTATACAATGGGAAACTCTATCTATATATGCTTATTTGCATATAAGGTTTCACCATTTATAGCTTAAGAGAAAAATATTGTTGTGCGCAATAAATACTCAACCACTTGGCTATAATGTCGACATAATCCAAGTCTTGAGATAGAGTTACACAACCTCATATTACGGTATTGTGATATACCAAATATCAATTCAGACTCCAAAGTAAATAAGGCAGCTACAGTTTCTTTATGCTTCATTTAGTTACACCTCTACATTAGCATAGAGTCGTATCCCGATAGGACTCTATGAATCATAAACTTAAAAATGAATCTGAACAGTTCACCTTCGACTAATCAATTATATGAAGGAACATACATTTACTTTAATATTCTACAATAAGTTATATTCCTAGGTTACTTTGGCAACAACCAAGAATGCCCATTATAGAACTCCATAAATTTCATGTGAAACACATAATACGTGAAAAACCTCAATTGCTTAAGCATAAGGTATTCCTTGCATTTTCTTGAGATTTATAGACTACCATTATATAAGATTGATTTTTTACTCTTATGTGTAATTTCAATACTAGCAGAGCAACTGTCTATGTCATAAGTCTAAGAACTTTTCTTTTCTGAGATGCCTTTTCTTGTACTAACTGAAAGTTCATCTTATCCAATCAAAACTTCTTTAAAGAGGATTTTCTTGGTTTAAACAAAACACCAAGATTTCCAAAAGAAATGGTGACTAGCATGTCATCAACATGCAAAACAGTATAGAAGTACTTATTCCCACTGATCTTCAGATTTATACCTTTATCGAGAAAGAATTTCTGAAATCTGAAGGTCACTACTGAAATGGGTCTTTAGAAGTCTATATACCGGTCCCTGAGGATGACATGTTAAAAGTCAATTTTTCCTTCTGAGAAAACTTTGCAGTCCCTTTATCCCAAAATTCCTAACTAACATAATTGTTCCTACTTTCGTTTGATGAAACTCTAGACAGTTATGATTTATCAAATTCAGTAATTATTAAATTCAAGCCAGACACTTGTTTGACCCAATAATTAACACTTTTTGAAGATATACCACATTATTAGAAGAAACGTCAAATTTCTTTACTTTCTGAAATTCGAGTGGTTCAACTGATTGTGGATCTTTATATCTTAGATCATATCTAATCATCATGGGAATAATAATTCAAATAGTGAAACTATTTTTTCATAGTTTACAACTCCCACAAGATCAACCATTATCAAGTGTCTAATTTCAAATAGCTTTGTACTATAATCAGGATAATCATATACACATACCCCTTGTATTAGTAGTCTTTATTAATACAATTCTTTCATGTAAGTGGAAAACTCCGGCTTTCGTTGCTCAACGTAATCATCCTAAACTAGGTTTCCATATACTCAAAAACTGATAAGGTTCTTAAGATAAACTTACCAGAAACTAAGTTTATGATGACCGAAACAACTTTATAAGTTTTCACCCACAATATAACAGGAAGGTATTAACTATGTCCAACACATAGAACAACTATTCTTAACAGAAACAATTATGTACCTTGAGCATTGTGCATTTTACACAACACAAAAATTCTGGGAATTCGGCTATAGGACAAAAATGTTATCTTTAACTCGTCATATTTAGAATATATTCATCATTTCATCCAAACTTAATACTTTCACCTTTCCATATGATAAGAATTCAAGCCCTAGTAACAAACACTACTATCCATGCTTATTACGTGTAGCTAATTATCAAACAAATGTAACCAAAATGTGAAAGCCATTGATAAATATGATGATATTAACTTTACCGAAATTCCCTAACAATTATCATGAAAATAACATAGTCCATAATGTGACTATGTTACCACAAAATCGCTTAATATGCTTATGCATCCTCCCACTCTTATCATATTTCATGATAGGAGGTAACCTTAAGTGTGCCAACTAAAATCATTCAGTTGCATGATATTCATTAATCACCAAGAGTAAGAGTGCAATGATATCATGATATACTCAACAGAAATAATCGCATAAGCATCAAACAAGTGAAACATAAATTTTCCATTCAGATCATATCGTCGAAACTTGTCCTTTGGGACGGAAGTCCGACGTACGTAACATTCATTATATTGCCACCTGATTAGCTTTAATTTTCAATGTACCATATACATCCTCAAAAATAAAAGGTCTTAAAATATTTGGTTGTCAAGACCATGAGGATAAAACATACTAAGAACTTCAGATAGTGTTGTCTTTGGAAAAATCACTAATATCATAATTAATTAAGATATGCAATTGACAACGTCACTGATCTTGCAGAGTTCACTATTCTTCAAGGGATACTTTAGCAACCCTAATTTAGAAACCCAAATAATTGGTTGAACTCGAAGCGGTTCGGATGACATCAACATGCAACTAATATGCCAACATTATGTGCAGAACAATTAAATGCAACTAATACGGTAGCAAAGTATAGCCAGCTTGTCGTTCCCCATACCATAATCTTGACACCTTTGGGTATCCAAGTCATGCATAAGAGAGAATACTTAACCTAATTATGAAATAGATGACGTCTTTAGACAAATCATCAATATCGTAATTAGGATATACAAGCGACCTTGTCACCGTAATTCTTAAGAAAGTTTATCCCTTTTAATTGGCCACTTTGGCAGCACAATTTAACTAGTAAACTTCATATACTATTCAGGTCACATTCATAGTATATATGCACCGAAAATGAATAAACTGAGACATCAAAATTCTTCCTTTGGGAGGAATTATACATAAATTTTATCTAATATATGACTCAAAATGTCAGTTTGCTATACATAGTATTCTTAAATATTTCATATTGTATGGTACCTTTGGGTACCAAAACAACCTTCGTATAAGAATACATGAGTTAATTATTTCACTAAGGTGTCATCATCATTTTCATTTTTTTTTAATAATAACACCGGCTTAACTCGAAAAGCAAATGGCTATTTTATCATACATGGGTCTAACCCATACGAACGATTACTTTGGTATCCAATCCAATGGTTGAACTACATTAATTATACTGGGTCATACATAGTATATACATGGAAAATATTAGCGATCATTAATGGTATATATATATACATTTAAGCATCGATGGCCGTTTACAAAACATGATCATTCGAAGGCAAGCATTTGGTATCCCTTCCTTTAGCCTATGTGGTTCTCATTTAATTTCATAAACCATTTTATGGTACCAAAAGTAAATCAAAATTAATTTAGTCACTATTGGACATTAATTTAATTATAAATCAACAAAATTAAGAATCAACTTTTAAATAAATTGACCCCACATCAAAACATCCAGTTCTTAATTCACATTTTGTCAGCTTGAAAGTCAAAAACACAATTATCGTGTTCACACTATGGTTGGCAAAGATTAAAGCGCATTGTGGCTACCATACTCAAACTGATCCACATAACATCACATGTTGGTCATAATCTGGTCTCAAAATACTTGCGAGACCAAGTCTTGATACAGTGACATGTCTGACTCTAAACAATTACAGAGACGGTGATCGTTCGGTGTACATTGATAGGGACCCACTGAGTATTCTTATTCCAATCGGTCATAGAACTTTCATGACCAAGTCCTACAGTTAAAGTTGCCCCTAGTGCCTATATACCAATCTTATCTAGTTGACAAATCACCAAGCTAAGTTGATAATTTCAAAATTGGATGAAAAATCAAGCACTTACATACAGTTTCTTGGTGACATATAATCACACATAAATGCTTAGTTGATTGGGACCCATGCTTACTTTATATTTCATTCACATATTCACACTTATTTGGCTAGCGTATATTTATTCAAAGCTATTAACACTATATTTGGTTAGACTTTCAAAACCACTAATGAGTCCGACGATCATACGCACGCCTAGTCGAATGGGACCAACCAAACAGTCCAAGTACACTTAATACAAATCCCCTTTGGACTTAGTCGACAAATATGACTCTAGTAGGTTCCCGTGGGGACCACGTAACAAAATATTCCGAACAAAAACAAACAATCCCATTAAAGCGGTCAAAATATTCAGCACATTAAGTAGGCCATGATACTATATTTACAAAACACGTTCACACACTAAAGGATATTATTTTCATCATGATGCTTTCAAAATGATTGTTCGGTAGTTGAGTGCTTAACTTTATCATTTAACTTCAATCTTTAATTAAGCACATAAAACGTTGGGTCTATCTGCCCATAACCACAAAATTTATCACTAATGTCATATTACATTCACACTAATCCACAAACTACTCATGACCAATTCATTTTATTAATTGCCTTTTATCTTATCTCATTATAGGTAAGGATAGCATATATGGTCAATTCTGAAAACTATTAATGTTGACTGGGACCCACAGTCCATTATTACCTAGTCAGCAGTCGGTCATGGAATTGGGCAGAAGGAAACAAAATTACGTTGGTAAAGATTAACACCATGCAATTTTGATTAAACCACTTAGGCCCACGTATTCAAGATAGATCGAAACATATTTTTTTATTCCGTTCACATTTAGTCGGTCAAGAATTCTAAAATTCAAGATATCTTAACACGTCACCATCTTCGCTGATTGAGAATTTATCAGTAAAAAGATACTCTTGATATGAAATTCTCTTTAAAACAGAAAGCACAAAACCCATCAATTATGTTTGTGATCACATAAGATAAACAACTACTATCATTTAGTTATTTATTAATACCAGCATAAATTAAAATTCATAAACTTGGAGCAGTTGTAACGATTATGGGTTTTAGGACTCTTAACAATTTTATATTACCCTTATTACAACAACACTATCAAATATATGGTCGCAGTTACAAGAAAAGAAACCAATCTTAAGTATTAAAGGTTAATTCTATATTTCGATCGAAACAACATGAAATGATCAAAACAAAACCATCATCATCATTATGAAACGATCACAGGACTGATGAGTTCATTCATAAGGGTTAAAAAATTCAACCAGTTCTCAATCTATAAATTCATACACGTTTATGAGAAAACAAGACTAGTCCAACATCGCTCTGATACCAACTGTTAGACTTTCATCATGCTCTATAAAACGATTCTAGCATGATCAACATGATCTAGACTTATCATGGTTGCTACAAATTCAATAACTCAATAGGTAAGTTAAGTTGCATACCTTTAGCAGCAGAACTTTAGGTTTGATTCCTTCCATCTTTAAGTTTTGTTTAGATGTGAATCCTTCGTACTCAATTTCTGATATCTTTCAAATGAAATTAGCAGGGACTTCTGGAAATTATGTTGAGGATAAACTTTATTCCTCTCACCACTTCTTTCTAGTTGCTTACCTTAGTGATGGAATTCTGGAAACTCTATTCTATGGCAAGGAATAGGTTTAGAACCTCTATAATGGATATTTATAGCAACAACTGTCCTTTACCATCAAAGGAACTCAAAACAGACCACTATAGTATAACCTCCATACTAGAGACTTCTTTTGTCGCCTTACAAGAAGACTATCGTATATGGATATGGCTCTCCGGTTCAAACCCGTATGAATATGGGTATGTGGGCCACAAATCCAACAAAGTTTCCTCAACAAAATCAAATGTCAACACAAATGATGACTTAGATCCCCTCCAGTAAACACATTCATTGGCATAGGTACCTTCTAACCAAGTATCTTCAGTTTTACGATCCATGTTTCCCAGTTTTCTCCATCCATTCTTACTGCCTAAAGTATATACGTAAACATAATAAAACTTCGTCTTCCAAAGTAATGCTACGATTTTGTACTCATCGTAGAAGAAACATAACCAAATCCATTTTCCCAAAAAAATCTACTTGATCTTCACCATCTATCTTAATTCGAGGAAGTACAACACACTCTCTAATGATCGGGTTAAATATGAAAAATGGTATATAAGATGGATAAGAAAGACACACCAAGCCGTTACAGGAACCAACAAACTGTGGTCTCTCACATGGAGGGTTGTGATTAATCCTTCTTCTCTCAATGGGTTTTGTTAACTCATTATGCTCCTGATTATACTCCAAGTAATCTAATTTTTTATCTAAACTGCCCGTAAGAGTCAAAGCAATAAAACTCAACTTACCTGAACCAGAATCAGAGAGATGATGGAAATGCATCTTGGAGAACGATGGATGGCGAACAATATTTCTCCAATTTGTGCACACTAACTTTGATTCAAGGACTGATTCGGTTGGCAGACGAGTTAAAATGTCTAGAGTTATCTCCGTAGGTAGAAACTTGAAATACTCCATGCTTTGTAGTTGAAGAAACAAGGATTAGGGATTCACAGAAAATGATTTACAGAGATCTTAGAAATTGAATCTAGGGTTTATAAGAAATTAAGGGAGTTGGAGATTTCTGTTAGATGAAAAGAGGAAAGGGAAAGAAATCTTTTATAATGGGTAGGTTTGTTTAGATATAATCCCATTTCGCATACACGAACCGGATATTAAGGGGATCCGATACTTATTTGTTGATTCGGTCACTAGAGTACAAGTCTACAACTAACAATGGTAAATTTTTGTTAAAGATGATCGTGGGATAAAAAAAAGTGGCTCCGGATCGCCTGTTGCCAAAAACCCCTGTTTCCCTGTTGCACCCACTAAATAGGTCACACATGTCCCCTTATAGTAACTGCCACTCCTTGACGATTTGGATGTAATCTAGTTAGGATTTCCTTTGAGAAAAATAATGGTAATATAAGCTATCCTTCCTAAATTGGGGCGTATAAGTACATGACAAAATAGGGTCATTAAGAAGTAAAATGAAAAGCCTCTTATCCAATTATTTTTTTAATGGCTAGTTTACCTCTAATTAATTAGTGTTGATCCGGATAATTAATAGATGTTTAGTCAAATTAATCCTAAAATCAATTAAGGTTAGTGTATCATCAAAAACTGAAAAATTTTGATTTTGAAAATTTGAATTTTTTTTTAAGAACACCAACCAAAAATCGGTTTATGTTCACATCAGTATCAATTGTAATCTCAAAAACATACAGAGATTTTTTGAAACTAGCTTCTACCCAGCATCGGTTTATATGGACATGAAAATCAACTGATTATCCATAATCGGTTTATATGGGCATGAACGTAAACCGATCGTGGGTAAATTTTCTCTTTTTTATCTGTGAATTATGTGTTGTTATACATCAAATAAAATCAAAATTCATTCTATACCCGAGTTAATAAAATGAAATTGAGTATGATTTCATACTCATTTTATGATCGAGTATTCACTGGAAAAAAAATGGGTTAACCAGAATCGGTTTACACGATACATATGTAAAAATTGATTCATGACATTGCACAACAGGAATCGGTTGAGAACAACAATCGGTTTACTCGACACACATATAAAATCTGATTCTAACATTATACATCAACAATCGGTTTTTATAAGTGCTAATGTAATCCGATTTTGGTTCAAATTTCTCGAACCAGAATACATATCAAGGACAATCGGTCTTTGTGGGCATGAACATAAACTGTTTCTATTTGCATCGGATCACATATACATTAACATTAACCGATTCTGATAAACCAGGAAAATTTGATTTCAAAATTTTCAATTTTTGAGCAATTTTATGTTACTAAAACCTAGTTTATAGGATTTGGTTGAGAAGAAAATAAGAAGAATCAGATAAAGTGGAGATGTAAATGAATTTGATTTTGATTTTAGTTTTTAAATTTTATGATTTTGATTTTAGTTTTTAATTTTATGATTAGAATTTGATGAGGACAAATTAGTAATATTAATATTTGATAGAGGGTAAAATGATATATTCACCAAACTGAGACACCCCTTATCATTTTCTATGGGGTGGATGAAAAAATCCATAGGCCTCAATTAAGTCCTATAGGCCCCAATTTAGGAAGGTTAATTATCTCTACCATCCATATTTCCATAGATTAAAGAGTAAAAACCTTACAGAGATGCGCTCATCATGCAGCCCATGATTTGTACTAGCTAATCACAAGCCTACTCATGTAATGTTTTTATGATAAAAAATATGTAAATCAATTTTAAGATGATCAATTAATTTACCACATGGATTTTAGGTTTGCTTATGCGGTTATATATGCAATGCTCTGAAGATATGATCTGAACGGATAATCATATACATCTATGCTATCACTACTGTCTCTTTATCTTTCTTCTTGAGTTCCATGTGGTTTGATCTTTTAATGCAATAAAACCCCATTGAAGCAAATTTTAAGATTATGAAGCTGAATTTGATTACTACTCTTGTGACGTACATTAAATAAAATAAAATCAAAAGCACAAATGAACCCCAAAGATTACTTATATTTTTTCTTTATGAAAGTTACTTGCTGATACTCCATGACCAAAAGTGATCGTAAGATCAACCATAGTCATCGACTAAAACCAAATATTTGGTCGAAAACCCAGACACAGCGAACAGATTATCGATTAAAATCCGGAAAAAGACCAAATCCCAAACCATATTTGGTCTTTAGTTTGGTTTTAGAGCAGGTATTATTTACATTTGAGGTGGGGCGTAGGTATTATTTACGCCTGATGGTGGGGCGCAATTCAAAGTTATGCCTGATGATGGGGCGTAATTCAAAGTTACGCCCGAACTAAAAAAAAAATGGGGCGCAACTAATAAGTTCGCCTGATTGGGGTGTAGGTATTATTTGCGCCTGACCAAATTTTAGTAACCCATCGTAGCGTAAACCACGGACTAAACCAATTTTTTTTTTAGTTTTTGGTCTTTGGGTTTGCTCGCGTGATTGCAGTTGCACTAAAGAAGACGATGGACCAGATTAAGGAAAATCGAATATTTCCCTTATTTTTCTCTTAGAAAATCTGTCCAAATTAATTAACTAGATTACGTCCAAATTGTGAAAGAGTGGCAGTTATAACAGGGACACGTGTCATGTATTGAATGTTTGCAACGGGGAATAGAGGTTTTTGGCAACAGACGATCCGGAGGGTGAGTAACAGCAAGACTTGCCCGATTTTATCCCGTGAAGAATCCTGAGAGTGGATCGTGTGATGCGCCCCGACGGACTCTTCTAGCATCCGGATTAGTGCCGGAGAAAAAGTGGGACATTTAGAAGTACCGTATGATAAACACGACGAATGAAAGAATTCGAGCAGTTCTAAAACAAAACTCCTCCAAAACTTCCCAGAACGAAGTGGTGGGTCTTACATGAATACCGTATGACCCGTTGAAAATATTTTTATGTGTTTTACGGTTTTGGGATAATTTATTTTCCAAAGTTTATTCAAAGTTTTGGAATGAAAACAAATGATACAGAATGGTGATGCTATTTGTCAGGGACTCAATTATGTGTACAACAAGTATTGATAGTATCTCTCGTAGCTCTGATTAATTGAAGGGGAAACAAAAAATCTATCTAATGTTGGTTGTTGTAATATAAAGTTCTTGGATGATACTACTACAATTTTATTTTTATTTTAACAAAGAAAAGGGTAAGTTTTATACAAGAATCGAATCACCAAAAAGGTGATAAGAAACAAAGAGTTACGAGGATGTTCGGGTCAAAGCAACCCAATTACGGATGAGAGTAGACAAAGCAAACCCGAAAAGATATTAGTGTTGATTGTCCAATTATACAAGAGGGACTTAACCTCAATAACAATATATATTCCTAGAAGGTCTAGAGACATTTACATAGCATGTTATTCCTCTCCTTCAAGATAATCCACTAGATAGCAAAGAAGAATTAATTGGGGGATATGAATTACTTCCCCCAACCCATGGTGTGTGCTAAGGGGTGACTTTTGGTTATGAATATACTAAAATACCCTTCCCTCAAAAAAAAAAAAACTTAAAATCAAAAAACAAAATCATATCCCCCATTTCCATCTCCACTTCTTCCCTCAAAATAAAAATTAAAAACTTAAAATCAAAAATCTAAATCATATCCCTCATTTCCATCTCCACTTCTTATTAATCTTATTTAGGGGTAGTGTTTTGAAACCCAAATATTCTCCATTCCCTTTCAAATTCTAAACTCTCCCCACTCTATATCAAATTCTCTTCACCTCACTTTGGAAACGAAATTTTTTATTTATTCGGAAGTGATGAAGATCATGCTGAAAGTGATGATGACCATGACGGAATTGATGAAGACCATGCCGGTACCGTGTTCCGGCATATGGTCTTTATCAATTCCGGCATGGTCTTCGTCACTTCCATTTTGAATTTTTCCTGTCTTTAAAAAGCTTGGTACCGGCATGGTCAGTTGATATGAAGACCATGCCGGTATTTTTTTCCGAACCCCCCCGGATAGTGGCAAACAATTTATGAACATTTCCAACAATTGCCGGCATGAGTTTTTGGTTGAATACCATGCCGGCACCAAGCTTTTTCAGCTGCAACAATGGTGGATTCAAAGAAAAAAAATCAATTTTTCAACCTCTTATTATCAGTAATTATCTCATCACAATCATCTTCCCATTTTCAAAAAAAGAAATTCCTCTCAAATATTTTTTTCCCTCCTTCTACTCTCACCCAAACACAAATAAAAATACACACTAATTTATCCCCCAAATACTTAACATTTTACTAATTATACTTAATCACTAATCCTAATTAGTGGGGGCTAGATTAGGAATTAAAAAAATAATTACATAGGGGGTCACCCAGAATTTCTATTGGGACACCTATTTTGTCCCGTAGCTATATCCCCCAATTAATTCCCATATCCCCCAATTAATTCTTCATAGCAAAAGCTAAGTAACCCCAAAGTCTTTTAAGCATGTTTTTGATTTTCTTGTTCTTCCATTCCTATATAGTTATTTTGACATCACTAGGAAAGACCCACCTGATACCAAAACTATTCAGAAAATAAGACCAGATCTCAAAAGTTAATGTAGAAAGAGACGTGCATTGGTCTCAGAATGTTGTTTGCAGAGAAGATAATTATCATTTTGGACAAGACCTACACTATATAAACAATCTAATGTTTGTGCTCTATTGTAATATAAAGTCCAAACTAAGAAAGAAACTTTCATAGGTATTTTTGGATTCCACAACTGCTTATCAGGGAAATACAAAAAAAGTATCAGTTTCAAGAGCAGCATAAGCATTAGCCACCGTAAAGACTTTTCCATTACCATAGTCTCAGAATCTTCAATCCTCGTCCAAGTCAGAAGAAATTGTAGCACTAGGATCACCAATTAATTGCAGTTTGCTTATCACTTATAGAATTTCGTTATCATTAGGTGGTCTAGAAAATTGTAAATCCCAAGCTCCATCTGCAGAGACCATATCTTTCATAACCACATTTCTTCTTTTTGAAAGTTTGAATAAATCTGGAAAAGCCTCTATTTAAAGAATGCTCACTTATCCATCTATCCTCCCATAAGTAAATGCCACTACCATCACCTATAATCAAGGTGGTACCAGATTGAACAAAATTATTTGATTTTAAAAAATTCCATCCCATAATCTATACCACAAAGCCTTATTAGATTGATTTGGAAAAAGAGCATCTGTAAATCCTCCAAATTTTTGGTTAACTATTCTTCTCCATAGAGCATGTTTTTCAATGCCATATCTCCAAATCTATTTTGCATGTAAATCTTTATTTATCAACTGCAATTTCTTGATACCAACACCATCTCTACATTTAGGGGGAGTTTTGGATCTATGAACCCAACTTTTTTTCTTTACTGTGTCAGAAGATCCCCACAATAAATTTCTCATAACTTTCTCCATTTCCTTAGCTACACTCACATGTATCTGAAATAAAGAGAGATAATAGACTAGTAGGCTAGCCCACATACTTTGAATCATTATTAATCTTTGACCTTTAGACAAGTAAGATCTCTCCCAACCAGACAATGTTTGATGTAACTTTTGAATTATGTCACTACAAACTACTTTGCACTTGGGCTTATTACCAAACCCACTCATATTGCTCAAAACTTATGATAGTGTGCATATTACAGAGAGTTTTGAACTCAAAACTTATGATAGTGTAACCAAACCCACTCATATTGCTCATATTTCACCTATTCAAAGGGAAGAGTTGCGGTCTAGGTACTCTATTGTGAGTAATGATAGAAAACGTGTAAATATCAGAAAACTTTATAAGAGATACAATCAACTGGAAGAAGATGGAGCATCAGAGGAGACTCTTCAAGAAATTCAAAGGGCCATAAAAATGGAATTCCAGTATCGTTGGGATAGTGAAGATTATGAGGTTGACGAAGATTCTGAGGAAGATGAGCAACCTTTAGAAAGTTTTTGCAATAATGGTAAAGTTATTCCATCTCCGGATCATAATAACGATCACTCGCCTATTCAAAAGGAGGAGAATGGATATGACATAACCATTGTTATAAATGGTGTAACGTACTCAAACAATGATTTTAAGATTTGCACCAATGAACTAGACTTCCTAGGAGATGATTCCGATTCCGACGATGAAATTGTTGAAGAAATGAAGATTGAGAATGAAAACAAATTGATTGAAGTTGTGGAAGACCCAATTGAGATTGTCAAAGAATATAATGATGCTGAGATTTTGGTTGAAGCAGAAATTAAAAGTTTGATAGAGGACCACGATATACTTAAGGTAAATAATTCAATAGAGATAAATGATGAGGATCCGAAACAAGGTTTGTCTAATCCTTTGCATAATTTTCCATCTATTGATCCTTTCCATCCAAGTGAAGTAGATTCTCAAAGAGTTTTTAACCCGACTTTTAGGAAAATACCTCACTTAGGATTGGAGTTATGTGCTTTTAAAGTTTTAACGGATTATTTTGCTTCTAAGTATCCACCACTTGATATGTTTGATTCTAATAGTTTGCAGGTTCGCCATGCTGAAGAACCTTTTGAAGTTCCCGAATTCTATGTTCTCTATCCACTTTTGAGTGTAGAAAGGACTAAGTGTGGGGGAAACTTCAATAAAGCGATAGCTTCAATATTTATGTTTTGTGCTAATGTTTTCATGAAGCTGTTATTAGAATTGCATATTATTTTCTGGGAGGACTACCAGATTTTCAGATTGTTGGTATATGGACGATAACAAAAGAGTCGGGCTGACGACTTTAAACCAAGCGCTAAATGGGAAGCAACCCATAGGTTTTGTATCTTAAAGCCTTTTATTTTTTGTTTTTATTGTTTTCATATCATATTTTCATCCCCATGTTTAATTTCATTGAGTCCATAATCTATCTTAGAAGAGAATTATGACGAATAACTTTTCGTCAGAAATATTCAGACTGCGTGTAGTTCAGTCCAGAGACCATAACTGTCAGAATGTTTATCTAAACACTGTTCCCTTTAGACACTGTGTATAAAACACATATATGAACAACTTTTGTGAAATGGAGTTTTTCCAAATTCCTTACCAATTTGCACAGGTTTTGCGTTTTATCTGTTGTTACGTCAGAATTCAGAACTTTCGGTTTTACACATTGAGGACAATGTGAAGTTTAAGTGTGGGGGAGTCTTTTGAATATAGAGTTTTTAGCCTTTTTTGAGTCAAAATTTTCAATTTCTTTGTATATATTTGAATAAAACCTCCAACTTGTAGATATTTTAGAGTCACTAGCATACTTCTAGGTATGTTTACATAGAGATTCTGACCGACATAACTGAACTTGGAACTACATTCGGATTTCTTACGAATTGGAGTGTTAAATAATGGATTTAATCATTCCGGTGATGCAAATTAGGAGCAGAGAGAAATGCATTATTAGAGTTGCTGATCAATCATTAGTGGAGACTACCTATTTTCATATCAACTGAGGCACCAGACCAAATTTTCTTTGTAGCTGACTAAAGAGCTTTCTTTTGAGTGTGTGTCACCGTACGTTAATTCCGGGTAGAATGGCGAGCTACCCAACTTCACACCATTTTCAACACTATTTTTGATCTCTTGAGTGCTAATTTTGTCAATCATGAGGGTGACGTCTATAGACGAAAACCACCTTCTTGTAGTTTGATTTGCAGTTAGCACCATTCTCTCTCTCGCCAACAACAGGTCCATAGAAACACATCATCATCAACAATGCAGCGACATCAAAATCTACAAGGAAAGTTGAAGACGTTTGAGTTTACAAGCAACAATACAAGGAAGAGAAAATTTCATATCCAAGTAAAGCAACATACAATGAGCAGATTTTTATATACATGTTGAAGATTTACACATAAGGAGCGGAATTATAAATCCAAGTTGAAGACTTATTTACAAGAGCGAAGAAAATCAAAAGATGAGAATTATTGAAGTTTATGATACGAAGACAATACAAGTTGTGAAGATCAAAGTGCTAAAGTACTTCTCTCATGGCCATGTTAATTTTTTTTCACTTTTATTGTTTTAGTTGCAATCTCTCTTACACAAAAAAATATATATATAAAATAAATAATAAATAATACAAAATACAAAATATATATATATATATATACAAAGAGATTTGCATTAGGTTGTTATTTTTTCAATAAGGCCATGTGGAAGAAAAATATATAAAGAAGTTTCAAGCAATAAGGAAATTGAGGAAAAGAGTTGCAAATTGTCAAAGTTCTACGAAGTTCAAGAGTTTATCATTAATAGTTGAAGACCGAAGACCAAGAAGATGAAGAAGACAAGCTGAAAACTACGTTTCTATTGGATGTTGTGAGAGTGGTGCTTTCATCATTGCAATCAAGTGTGGAGGTGGTAAGTACTCTCATCCTTGATATAATGGTTGATTTCCTTTCTTAGAGATCATCAGAAAAAATATCTTTGTTTTCCACAATTTTGTGGAGTCTCCAGAAATAATTCAGAAGGTTTCCTTCCCACCATTCAATGTGTGTAGGATTCTCTCTTCATTCCTACCTACACACATGTGAGACCCATAAAAAAGCCATCTTATTCAGTGCAATTATCATTAAATCCTTTTAAGTGAGGTAGAAGTCGAGGCAAAATGCTTATTGATCATTCTCAAACACGCGTTTCTATCATTATGGTGTGGTTATTTCTCACTCAAAATTAAAGAATGAATATGTTCTTTGGTATTTCTAACTTCTTATTACTAGCATCCAGAAATTCTATGTCCTCATAGCTCTTTGAATGCTTGGGAAGCTGTAAAGCTTTGAAGTTGGAGTAGGTTTTGTGGGTATACCTCTCGTAAGCCCTCACGAGACTATAACTTGTCCACTAGGGACACCTAGGGGTTTAAAGGCATGTTATTCATGCCAAGAGTAACTGTATCCTCGACGATATGGAGTTGTTGTATTTTAGATAGTTTGCTCGAGTACTAGCAAAAGCCAAGTGTGGGGGAATTTGTTAAGTGCATATTTTTCATATATTTAGTGTCGAATCCATGCTAGTAATTGCTATATATTCTTGCAAATTATTTTATATTATTCTTGTTTTCTCTTATTTATGTTTTGCTAGGTGAATCATCCAAAATAAGCGAATTGGCACTTAATTGTGCAATAAAAGAAGTTAGCCGAAAGCGGAGAAGGGTCAAAGACCAAGTGGAACTCGTTCGAACCTAGGAGTCCATGATATCATCTCGAAGATGACTAAAATACGAAGCCAACGACGAAAGAATGGAGTCGTTACGACGTCGCATGAAGATTTTATGGGAAGTTAAAGCAAGCAAAGTTGCGCGCACAAAATTTATAAGGGGCAGTCATTCTGTTAAGGGGTGACCTGATTTCAAAGGAACTGCTAAAAGCAGTCAAGACTTTTATTTGGGGACATCCAAAATTCAAACAGTGTTGAAGGCACCCGGTTGTTTTACTCAGGGTACTTCATCCTCTTTAACATCAGTTTTGCATGCATGACAGTAAAGGGATTCTTGATCGAGACTAGCAGCTGTTGATGGAGTTCGAGATGAGGTTAATATGTGATGATAAGGAGATTACAAAGATGGAGGACGATGTGGTGTAGACTAGACAGGGAAGAGCTCGAGAAAGGTTGCATGGCTTTGATAATTCTCGGTGATGGAGATCGTGATCGAGACAGGGAGGTTTGGTGCTGCCATTTCATGTAGTGATGGCGTTGTAAGAAATTGAGTTGGATATGAAGAGTAATGAGGAAACAATGGAGTTGTGATGACGTTGGTGGACAGAAGAGAGCTCCAGCCTGTGATGAGTAATTACGAGAAGCAGTGGAGAAGTGAAGTTGTAGCCGATGACAGTTGCCAGTAAATATGGAGATGAGTTAGCACGGAATGATGGAAGCTGGAGAAGACATAGAAGGAGTTGTAGGTACTTCCATTGGCAATGACGTGAATGAGAAGGAGATACCATGACTGGTGGATTACCAATGAGTAATGGATGTTAGGTCTGACGGATAATGAAGATGGAGACGGTAGAGTGGTTTCTGCTCGAGTTTCGTTTGCTGTGGTCGGATGGTGAAGTCTGTGATCGAGTTTAGCAGTGACAAAAATCTAACTTGGTTGCTGCCAGCAATAAAACGATGGATTTCAGCCTTAAAACACAAGAGAAGTTTCGGTTGGGATATCCCAGCCGTGATAGAAAGCAAGAAATTCCGTAAAACATCCAGGAGAAATTTCAGTTGGGATATCCCATCCGTAATGAAAGAAGAAGAATACACTGTCAATTTTGGAAAACTGACAGGCCAATTTCAGTTAAAAAGAAGACATTGGGCTGCGCTTTTACTATTCCTAACCGAGCCCATAAAGGCTGTTGGACGTGGTTACACGGATTTGGCATTCTTTTGGCTAGTTTTTGGCAAGTTTGGCAACCTACTTCGCACGGGATTCGACACGGGCACTTCTATAATTTGGAGACTATATAAGAAACACTTCTTGACCTAAACATAAAAAATAGATATATCTCTACTTCTCATAACACTTTTTTGTTCTTCATTAAAAACCTAGGGTTTACCCCTTTAGGGGGAACCGGGGAAACGGTGTAAACATGAGAAGCTAAACTTTTGTTGATTGAGGATGAATTCAATGTTCTAGCGTGAAGCTTTATTAATTATATAAACCTATTCGGAGTTTTAATCGCATAATCGTTTGTTTTCACTATTTCTAGGGTTTATGATTGATTAATTAGATTCTTTGGAGCGCACGCTGGATTAATCTTTTGATCATTCTATTGCTAGTAAAGGGTTAGGATATCCGAGTAATTGTTGAATAATCCTTACACAAGTAGAGAACGCGAGACCTTGCAGAGGGATTTTGTGGAGCAATCGTGTGTGAAGACAACACTAGTAAGTGGACCTTGCGCTAAGAGTCTAACTGCATGGATCAACCTAAGTTCACATAACTCAAAGCTTCCGTTGGGTTACACCTTGAGTGTGCTACTACTTGGTAGTTCGGTTGGATAGAATTTCATATGCGAGCGCTTCGGTATGAAGTTACATAAGGAACTTTGGGGATAGCACTGCGCCAGCTGCTTTCCTACGATTGGTGATGAATGGTTCTTATGGTGATAGATAAGTATACTAATCCAGTTATCGCTTGGTAACGGAGAAGGATTCCTTGATCATCCTCTCATCTTATTCTTTTTGTTATCTTTTTAATTATTTCATAAACCAACCCTCTTTTTACTTTGTTTTGCTATCTAAATAACATATCAATTACACTGTTCTTTGTGGGAACGATCTCTTACTACCGCTATATTACCAGTTATTTAGTGGAAAATATCTTAATTAATTTGTTGTGGTTACGACACGCATCACTTATCATTAAGTTATACCGTTACGGCACAAATAATACCTTATCTAGGTCATCTTTTCTCCATATTTCTTTGTTATGTATTACAAAATGAAGATTTACTAAGTTAGGCAAGATAAAGAGCGATCTTGTGGTCGATTCGATGAATAAACATTTTAATTGACAAATAATACATTAGATATTTTCCTCTTCCCACCTCAAAAGTCAAAACCAAAACGGAGAAAATTTGATGGGATGAAAATAACAAACCTATCTTCCCATAAAACTGAATAATTGATTCTCTCTCTCGCACACAAAATCTAATTCCCCAGTTTTGAATAAACAAAAATCATAAATAAAATTGGGAAGGAGAGAGAGGAAAACTCCAAAAACATATTTATGCTCAATCTTCTATCTATGTTCTTTCAATCTTCTTCCACCTAAACATATATCTATGACCAATCAAACTACTCTGAGATAACAATTTTTAAGAAAACACTTTCTTTTTACATTGCATCATGTATGAATTTTAGGGATTCAATCATTTTATTGATATTTAATTTTTTGTATATTTAACTGAAAAAGTATACATTTCCAAACATATGCTAATTGATTAGAATAATCTCATTGTTAAAAATTGGGGGGTGTTTGTAGTTTTTCATTTGTAGATTATGAAAATTTGGCTGTTGAAGGGCGCTGGATTTTGGGTTGCTATATATTCAGAACTTTTTGGTCTAGAAAGGTGAGAATTTCTAAAGTAACAATGTTTCCTTTCTATCATGCTTAAACTTTAGTGGGGATATCATTTTTGTTTTATCTTGATAGAGACGTAGAGAAGACTTAAAAGATTATTCTGGTTACACACTATAACTTGGAAATTGGTTGATGTTTACAAAATGATCGCACATGTATAGACACACACGAATATCTAGCTAGGGTATATGACATTGCTAAATAGGAATTAATACTAAAGTAGGTCGGCGTTCCACAATGTTGCATATTTCCCTTTTGTAGTTGCTCTTATTGCTTAGTCGAGAAGAAAATATAATTGTACATAAACTTCATTGCATTTTTTTTTCCACTTTTCAATTTGGTTGCTTAAGGGTTTTAAGCACTGCAAATTTTTTTTTTTTTGATATCAAATTATCTATTTGCATATCTATCTGATATATTTTAGTATTCGGTGCTCCAGGATTATTTTTTAGATTGAAAGCTAAATTGACTCTTCCAATTATATCAATTTTATTGGTTCTACAGGGGATTGGGAAGACCCGAATAGATTTAGTGTGGATCTAAATGGTAATAATTTTATTGGTCTTCTTAATAACCTAATGATTTTCTCAGGATCAACCCATTCAATTATTTAATATTATTACATGAAACTAGTTGGAAGCCTAACAAGCTAGGCTCCAACGACATACTACTACATTAATTGAACAGGTTGCTGTGCTAGCCTACCAGCAAGCCTCATGGGTAACCTTGCCAAGGGGAGCCGAAGCGGGAGGGGGGGGGCGAGATTGTGTCATAAGGGGGGCAAACTAACACTACCTTCCATGTTAATTCCTGCAATATTACGCCATTGGGGACTTGAACCTGGGACCTCCTGGAACCCATTCAATTATTGTTACCTTTTGTTTAGGAAATCAATATGTGTCCTATAGGCCTTTCCACAGTTTTGAAATGACTTTTGAATTATGTCCACCTAGGAAAACACAAAAAACAAGAATGAAAATTAAAGCAAAAAATGATGTATGACACAAATAATTACCATCAATTCCATTAAAGGATTTCTTGATCTTTAGCACGCATCCAACACAATCCTTTCATATACTGTGAATATTTCAGTCACTTGAGGTTTTTCTATGATTCTTAAGAAACATAATATCTCTTACACATATTTCTCCTACATTATATCGAAGTATGATCATACTATTTGTTTGAGAGATGGTTTAAAAAAGAAGAAGGAATAACTCTAATCTAGGAACCATGAGTAAGCATAGATAACAACTTCATACTCAATAATGCTATATATTTTGTGTTGGATGAGAGAAGCAATATCTGAAATGTGAAAGGGATAGGTCAGTTTAGCAATCGACCTTTAAGAATATAGATTTTTTTTTGTGAGAGACAAGAACCATGACCACCACATTGATTGGGTTCAGTAACAATGTAACTAAAAAGGGGAACTTATACGCATGTACTGATATTTTTATTTAGCGTAAAACCATTGTAAAGTACTTTGATTTTCTTTCCCAATTTTCTACTTTTCTAAGTATCATGATGAAGTGTCTATGTTCTCCACTATTTTTATATTCAGCAATAGCATCACAAAGATTTGATTACAATGTAAAAACAGATAGCCAGAGTAAGAAAATTACTTCCACGTGAAACTTTCCATTTTTTTGAGCATATAAATTGTGAATTTCAGTTTCCAAAACCAGTATTTCCTATACGAGGAATTATAAACATTAAAAAATTTGTGTCAAAGATATGTTACTTGGGTTAGGCACGCGTATTGATCAGTTATTGATCCTTTTAGTGTACTAGATTTTTATACTTTTGAATTGCATTTGACAATTAGTATAAATATGTGATACTAATCAATCATTAATTAATCACCGTATCTTCCGTGGACCGTTGTAGTATGCATAGAGGAAAAAAGTTAGGATTTTGAATTGCATTCACTTACATTTTGAATTCCTTTTTCAATGGACTATCCTATTTATACGTTAGGGGTCTACAAGTGAATTTCACAACCAACTTCAACCACCTTTCAGTTATATGGTGTGAAATTTTTGTGGCCTAATATGGAAGTTCATAGGTGAATTGCGTTACTTTTTTGACATAACATAAATGGCTTAAACTTGGATTCGATTAAGTATTATTAATTCAAGCGTCAGGATGCTCCTTTTTTCGGGATTCGTTTAAAAATCCAGGAAGATTTAACTAGAATTTCACTGTTATCGGTAAATAATCTAACATAATTATCTAGAATTTTGTATAACTCCCGTGCTGTTACGGCACGGGTTAAGACCTATGGACTTACATATGTAAGTAATAAGTCATGAAAGTAAAACAAAGCATAGACAACTTAGCTTAGATAAAGGACGCTCTGGATTCATTCTTGGGAAAGCTAAATCGATGGTTGTGGTTGTAAAAATATAAGCCGTAACGTCACATGATAAACAAGATATTATATATAGACTTGGTATTTTTGAGTCAGTTGAGTCAGATCTGACTCAAAATACAAACACATTGAGTAAGATCTAGATGAATCAGGTGATTTCGGTCAGATCCAAAAAGAAAAGAAAAAATGTTAGTTTTTTTTTCGTGTAAAAATTCCAGAAGTCTCACAACACTGGAATTAGTTGTTCAATAACACAAGATACTAGTTTATTTAAGGATACCTTGTTTTCTTTCATCATGGACTTACATATGTCAGTAATAATAAGTCAAGTCAAGAATGTAAAGCATAGTTTGGACAACTTAGCCTAAATAGAGAGCGGTCAGGATGCATTTTGGGGAAATCTAAATCCATGGTTGTGGTTTGCTCTAATTAAAATTAATCATTATGAATATTTTATTAATTAGTGTCTCATTAATCTCTCATAATTAATAGTTTATATAATTTTCATCTTAATTAATCTAATAAATATGTATTTTTACATTAATAAACATTTTGATAAAAATTATATCAATAGAAATTAGTGGTTAGTAGTGGAAGAAGCGGTGACTGGTATAAGCGGTGGTGGCGGTGGTGGCGGAGGTGATAATATCAGTGTTGGTGGAAAAACTAATGTCGACGGGTGCTTTTATGGTGGCGATGTTGGTGAATAGTCGTGGACATTATTAGTCCTGTATATTTACAACAAAGGCAACATTGTACCGTGAAAGACGTAGTTGGTCACCACGATTGATAAAAACAGATATCATATTTTGAAGATGAGACCATACCATTTTGAAAAAAATGGTCATAACCGACGGATCACCTAAACAGTACTCATTCTACCTTTAGTATCTGGTTATATAAATCATGGTTCTAACCATTCAAATAAAATTGATCGCAATACAACAGAGTATATAAAAATAAAAATATAATGGAATAAATTAACTAACTAACGACCTAAGTTTGTTCAACCAAAACTTTACTCATGATGTTTGTGGTTCAAAATTAGAAGTACAATAAACAGCCAACGGGGGGTAAGGGACGGTTGTGGTGGAGAAACAAATGGTATTAGATGGTTTATAGTGGTGGAGACGGTTGTTGAGTACCAATAAGCTATGTTAATTTTGTGTCGCTACAAAATGGGTAACGTTATAAATTAAAAGTTGTGGTTAATCATCTTATGAATAACATAAACTCGGTTAAAATACATGAAAGATCAAAAAAGATAAAGTAAACCACAAAATGTCACGTTATATAATTACTACAAACAAACTAGCACAAGTCAAAAATCAATACACAAATAATATATTTATTATCGAGATGTGTCGTTATGGTAAGCGTTGTACCCTAGATATGTATATTTTTCTGCCTATTTCTTTGTACTATATTATAAAATGAAGCTTCGCTAAGTTATAAAAGATAAACATCGGTCCTCATTTTTTCTCCCAATTGGTAAATTCACGGTTGTGATCGATCCCATGAATACACACTTTAATTGAGAAATCATTACATATTCTCTTATTCCGATCTCAAAAGTCTAAATCAAAATGGAAAAATTTGATCAACTGAAAATAACAAACCTACCTTCCTATAAAATTAAACAATTGATTCTCTCGCTCACATTCAGTAGGATAAGTGGGTTTGAAAACTCTAATTCCTTACTTTGGAGCAAACGAAAATAAAAAAAATATAGTTGGGAAGGGAGATAGATTGTGGAGAGGAAAAAACTCAAATCCAAGAGAATAGTTCCATTCAATCTTCGTCCACCAAAACGTACATCTGTGACCAGGTAAACTACTCTGAGCTAAGAGAAATTTTTTTTTTTATTACATTGTTTCATGTATGAATTTTTGGGGTTTCTATCATTTTCTTAAAAATAATTTGTTGTACATTTAGCTGAAGTATACATTTTCAAAGATAACCTTATTGATTAGCCGGATTATGAAAATTTGGCTATCACATGTCGTCGGGATTTCAATCGATTCACAACTTTTTAGTCTAGAAAGGTAAGATTTTCTCAAGAACCAATTTTCGTTATTTATTTAGACTTTGTGGAAATAGAATTTTGATTTCATCTTGATAGATAAACTTATCAGATTATTCAAATTACACGTTATAATTTGACAATAGATTGGTATTTACAAAATGATCTTACATGTATACAAAAGCCCCTGTTCTTCGGGCTTATGTTTCAAAGTCCAGAATAATTTGACTAGAAGTTATTTTCAATAAATAATCTAACACGATTATACGTAATTTATATAGCACCCGTCCCATTATGGCACGGGTTAAACCATATTTAACTTTATAAACACAACACATACTAGTGTACATTGTTCAATTGGTGTAGAAACACAACTCTTTTTGAGGGATTCTCCTTTCCTTTGATCTGTAATTGGAATGCTATCAGATGAGAACTAATTATTTCTTTCTCTAGTTATCGTGATTTTACGATTCCTAAAGAGTTTGATAGCCCTTTTTCTTTTCAAAAAATAAATAAAAATAAAACAATCATCAATTAAAGAGATGATAGTTGTCTTCGTTAACCAGTGCCTCAGAAAGAGGTGACTACATCGTTTTAGATGCTTTATGCTAGCTATAATGTATACCAGGGGAACCTTATAACCCATACCAAATATTTAAGCACACTGCTTCTTGTGGAAATTTTCAGCCGACAACAAACCCAAAACGAGTCGTTGGAGCCTTTTTGTACCTGGTCCAGGTCAGAGTTTAGGCGCATGTGAAATATTATAACATTAAGTACTTATGTTTGTATTATTATCCTCATCAAAATTAGTTCATTTCTCAAAGGTTCATTCATTACTTTAAGAACTTCTAACTGGATAGAAAAGAACTAAAAAATCACAAACATACAATGTGAAAAGACGAGGGTACCCAAATATACCTCAATCTAAAACTTTTCCACCTATAAGTCCTTTTCCGAAAGTGATTGTCTATGGACTGAGTCGAGACAATACAACTAATCGGTTCATACTTCGTGTGATCGTCCATGGATACAAGATCAAGATAATACAACAACGAAGTATGTTTACTTGATAATATATTCGGACTTAACCAAACTCTAGGGATTGTTTATCAAGTAAAATAGGAAATAACGTTTGTGTATTTTACTTCTAATTATAATAAAAAAATTATAATTTAGGAAATAGAAAAGTAAAAGACACAGCAAGATTTTGTTAACGAGGAAACCGCAAATGCAGAAAAACCCCGGGACCTAGTCCAGAATTGAATACTCTCAGAATTAAGCCGCTATACAAAACCAAACTAACTTTGTATAGTTGAGACCAAGCAACTAAACCTATAGTTCACGTAGTTCCCTCAGTATCCCTGCGCCTCCAACTTGTAAATAAGTTACGCACTTGGAACAATTCCTTTGGTTCGTATTCCAAATAGTAAAGGAACACAAATTTGTTCGGTAACAACTCTTTTCAAACAACGTGATATAAGTCTGACAAAGGCTCTTCCGTTTAACCAATAAACTCCTTTGTCGGGTCCTTAGATCAATCTCTCAACATCTACCGAAGTAATTGTTAGATTCTACAATCAATAATGTTAATCACAAAAAAGTGTATGGATGCAGATCTTCTCAACTAATCAATCCAATCTATCACAAAAATAAACTGATTATAGTTGGATCCCTTTCCAGCCGAAACAAGTATTGTGCACACCAAAGATTATGAACCCAAAAAGTCTCCTTGTCTTCAAATCTTCTTTAATCTTCAATCAGCACCTGCACACAATCAACTTGAATCTCTTGTGATCAATCACACATAGAGTGGAGTATGTTAACATTGGATTATCACAAGACGTCTTTAGATCTACAAACAGTCTAAAGATCCCCATCGAAACTTCGATCTAGCTTGAGTGAATCTTATATCAGAAGAGAATATTCTCAAGCATAAACAAACTAGGTGCAATCAAAGTTCAACAACCATTAGTCAATCAAATTAATCAAAAACTAATAATAAACTGCAATTATCTAGTTTCCACCAACGATACTAATAGAGCTTCTCAATCCCAAAGAAGTCTTTAAACCGAGCGGTCATAAGGGATTTCACCTAATTAGGTTACTTTCCTCTCCGAATAGGCGGCTCCACCATTAACAACACAACTAGATAGTTTTGCTGGCTCTGAGGATTAGTTTGCTCGAAATGCAAACTTCAATATTTATAGAGAAGGAAGTTTGGACACCAAGGAATTTCCAAAACCGAATATTCTCAAAGATATGCAATAAACACAAAATCAGTTTTCATAACCCCTGGAAATGCACTATCCAAATATTGACCGAAATCCCAATAGAAAAATCTATAATCAGTAAATGCACATTACTAATTATTATTTTATAAAGATATGCATTTATTTGCTGGGAAATAAATAGCATATAAAAACTAAGAAACCTTAAATAAAAGATTCTCAATTTATTTCGATCTTGGGATTCTACTTTAGCTATTAAGGAATATCTTTGAACAATTAATGATAAGAGTTACTACACATGTTCAAAGTATGTCGACATCTTTACTTTGCAAGTCCTTTTTCATACTTACAATCTTGGTTCGTTTGAATTCCAAAAACTATGTGATTGATTATCCTATCAAATCACCAATCATGGGTTTCACTGTTCTACCAAAACAAGTTCGGTTCAACCTCCATGTGAGTATTGTGAATAGTCACGCTAGTTACCAAAATTTGGTTGACTAGGTACTAGGATCGGTTCCCCATAACTTATGGTAACTACCTATTTTCGGTTGCACATGTCCATAGGATCGGTTCCCCCAAAACTACAAACTTGTTGCACATGTTCATAGGACCGGTTCCCCCATCTACTAAAAATGTGTTGCACCTCTTAAAAGGATTGATTCCCTCTTGTAAATTTGTTGCACCTCTTACTAGGATCGGTTCCCAAATGACTAGATAAAAGTTTTTATTTATAAGGCATCGATCATACCATCTTGAGTGATTACTTAAGATAGGTTTCACTAAATAAAAGTCATACCAATACATAAGTCAGGCCTTTTGAATAGTTTTTCCAAGATACATAAACAAGTTTATGAGCAGTTATACTAAATACACATATTGGTAATTCAAAATAGATTTGCAATGAATAACAATACCAATAAGCCTAGCGATTTCCCTTTCGGTTCACAAAAGAAGTTGATGAACTTACTTCCTTTAAACGAATGTAAAACATTGTTTCCTAGGATGAAATCTTCACTCTTACCCATACATAATCACAATAGCATTCATATGATCATGTCGATGTCTTATATACAAAGTTTAATGGTTAAGCAATAAACCTCATATTGTATTCCTTAATACTATATCTAACTAGACCTCAAGAGGAAGGATGATGTTGTCGTTGTAGCTCCATACTTCTTCATATTTTTCAAGTCTTCATGTAATACTTGTAAATCTCATATCCTAACACTTTCAAGCTAACCTATACGAAGTTTACTCTAGTATATAATCAAGTAACTATTTAAATGAGTTTTGATTCACTAAAATATGACAACCAAACTTGACATACCAACGCTTAGTGGGTTCAACCGAGCTATGCTCTAACACAATGATCTAACAAAGCATTCTAACAAACATATGACATTAATTTCCTATATATATATATATATTGGCTATATTTTGTATATATATGTATAAGTTACAATATCAGTTACATGATGAGTTTGCAAATATTTTGTTTAGCTGAATAAATTGATTAAAGAAACACTTAAAAACAGAACCTAGCTAATAGTTGTTGGTGTATGACTTCGGTAAATTGGCTATTATATAGATTAAACCATTCTTGATAATGTAAAAATAAAATTATATAGAGAAAAACAAAAATTTGAATCGGGGTCATACCTTGTTTAAAATATCATAATTGTTGTGAATTAAGAAAATAGAGAAGGAGACACATAGTAGAGGAGAAGTAGAGAGAGATTTATGATTCATTGTTTATGGTTACAAGGATTTACATCTCTATTTATAGGGATAGAAGAAACCATAATCTTAGATACAGGGGAATCTTAGTAAATAAACACCAGTTTATAACACTCCCCCTGATGACCATTATGTCTAAGTTACCAGGAAAACTCAAAAGAGAAAAACCTGAAAATGCACAACTTGTAACAGTGTTGTACACGCAATATATGTTGCCTCGTTAAAACCTTCAAAATGAAAACCCAGTGGGAAAAAACCTTGATGAAGGAAAAAGATTACAACGCGATAAGTCTAGTAAATGCACCTTTCATGATGGCGCCCCCCTGATAAATACTTCAATCTAGTCTTGTTTGCAAATATTTGAGTCGACTTTCCAATTTGATGAACGAATTTCTTGAATGCAGAAAGATCATGGTGCTTTCATGAAGATGTTTGCTAGTTGATGAAGTCTTCTTTTATGTTCTTCTTCTAATGGTAGTGTTCTCGTTTCTTCATGCTTCTTTAAATGTATTGATACTTGTGTCTTGGGTTGTTAGATTCTCGAAGATGATTCGCAGAAGTAGTTGATGTAGTTTCTTCAACAGAGTGCCAAGATGTAGATAAATTACCATACGTGAACAAAACTGTATTTGTGGTCATACCTTATGTGGATCAAAATGACATCCCAATTACTAAGGGCTTGTTATGTTGATTGGTCTAACAATATGACCTAGTTAATGGTGGGAATCCACCAAATAACCGAAATTATAAAACTCCCCCTTAAATGACCACCATGTTGAATAAATAGCCTCACTAAAACATTTCCAGTAAAACCCAATGGGAAAAAATTTGTACGAAGGAAAAATAACACAAATATCAACATTTTGAAAGAAAATTAAATGTCAACAAGATGTTGCCTCGTTAAAATCTTGTCAGGAAAACCACATGGGACAAAACCTGAAACAAAAGGAAAATAATACAACTTTTGACGTAAATAAGAATGCTAATTAACTCAAGTATATGAGTGTTATATAAAACAAGCACCAAAATCATAACTATATTCTATCATAAACAAATTTTAAGCAAGCATAATATTTTAACTGCTGACTTAAGAAAAATAATATTTATGCTGGTAAAGCATGGATTTTTGTGTTTTTAAGGACTCCTCAAGAGACCTATAACGTTGATATCATCAACTAATTAATCCATATTTTTGGTTTTGTACCAAATTTCTAAAAAACATAAAGGATTGTTAAACCTGGCATAGTCGAGTCAAGTGGTTGCATGAATATAATTTGAATCCTCTGAGGATCACGAATTCGAAAATGTTCTCTTATTATATATGAGTCCTTCAAGGACTACCATGCCAAAAGTGTCTTATAAGAAGAACAATTATGGAACCAATCTTAGGGTCTGAGTAAAAAGAAAACCATCAAATCGTTTTTACAACGAACATATTTCTCGTATAACGACACAATATGACTACACCGACCTATAATTAATAGGCTTCGCATGTTTAAGGTGTTAAGTCTTGGATCCAAAATTGTTTTAATCGAGAAATCAATCCAATCTAATTTGAATTGTATGCCAACCAATCACATTTGTCGATATTCCTCTGTAGAGGGGTTCACAACCACCATCCTTTATTTCAGTAGCTACTGTAAACGAATATTCAACAATATTTATCTTATCATGATCCCACGAAATTCTCAAAATATTCATAGTATTATCGGTACCGGTGCCCGCGGGAATTATAATCTCCTTATCTTTATGAGAACGTGGATCTTTTTTTTTTACAGACTTAATTGGAGCAATATCTGTAGCCTCTTAATGCTACGATTTTTAGAATTGTGACTGTATTTGCCTTACCAAGAGGCATAATAAGTTTATTAAAATAAAAATGAAATATTTCTGCACCAATTTGAGATGGCATCCTTTTTCAATTTGATCATGATGGGAGAGAAAGTATAGTTGTATAGTCTCCCTCTGATTATGACGAAAATATTATCATCTCATATATGAAAATAAGTTTCGTAGAGTATTATCTGATTAAATCAAGGACATATACTCATAATATATTCTGGATTTTAAAAATAATACCGGTTGGACTATAAACAGGGACTCCAAGAGCCATTAAAAAAATGTCCCAAAAATAAAAATAAAATTGTAGTCTACTTGACATACAAATTTATCAACCATGGGATTTATTTTTTACAACCAAAAGCATATAAAATATGTAAATAAAATAAAACTCAATTTTTCAGAATTGAAATTATGGACACTTTCTTTACCAAAATAAATCAATTTCAAAAGTAATCTAGTCACTACAAGGACTAATAATATGCTAATAAGCCGGGTGCACACCATTTGATCTTTAGTGTGATGTCGGATTCCAACTACAAATGGAACGATCCAAATTTGGAGATTAATACCAAAAGGAAAAATAAAACTGCTTAATATCCCTTAGGAATGCAATAATCATTATCTCATGGTATTTGAATTTCCGTGCGGCATAATAGCGATATTTCATCCATTTAAGACCAATGGAGAAAACCAATTTCAATTGGTATAAATCATTTCCTTTGAAGAAAGATAAAGAAATTATCATCGTCATTGTTTCAGAATAAATAGTCCAATGGAATAGTTTCTTGTAAAATAAATAGAAACAATTGTCTCTCATTTCGTTTGGTTAAAATTGAAGAGACAACCAAAGACTTCTCATTAGATATAGAAATCTAGATATTGTCGTTATAGGAAAACCGACAAAGATTAATATAGCTTGCATTTAGGAAGCCAAAACTTGGTACATAACGATGAATTGAATCAAAGTAGGGTTATTTAATGTTTGGTACCCAATAAATGTCCATCACCTAGATTTGGTACCCAATATTTAAAATATTATCGGTTGGTACCTTGGCTTGTTAGAGACCGTTAAATAAAACCATTGACTTAATAAACTGTTACTTGAATAATTAAAATCAATAAAAAATCAAATCAAATTTATATATTTACCTATTATGGAAACCTTTATCTTCTTTAATAAACTGTTACTTGAATAATTAAAATCAATAAAAAATCAAATCAAATAAAAATCAAATTTATATATTTACCTATTATGGAAACCTTTATCTTCTTCCCCCTTTACTTCCTCATTATCTGTTTTTTTCAGTTAATTCCTTCGATTTCATTTCAACGTTTTCTTCTTTATTAAATCTGAATGAATATTTGTTGGTGGTGATTTTTTTAAGGGTTAATCAAATGGAGATAAGTCCGGGTTTTCTTTGAACATTTAATTTTGACTGAAATTCAATTCTATCCATGTTTTTGGTTCGGGAAATTCAATTTTTCATTTCGTGTATATACAACCATGGTGCTTGGTATGAAAAGCTTTACAGTTGATGTGCGTTCTTGGCATGAGAAAGAAAATGTTCGCAAGTATAGTGATTTTCTTTTTGAAGCATGACAAGTATAGTGATAGCGATTGTGAACACTGAACAAGTGTTTGTGAAAATGACTAACACAGATTTGGATATGGAGATGAAATTGAGATTTAATTTAATATTTTTGTACGGATCAAGTAGTACTGGTTTAAGTAGGGGTAGCAGCAATAATAGTTGTGATGTGAGCATCAAATGTTGGTGTAGATGGAGATGGAATCGATATTAGTTCTCCAAATCTTCATTATTCATTCACGTTTCATTTATAATCCTTGTTTTCTTCTGTCTCTATTTAAGCTAGTAAGCTAGATTAGCTCTCTCTTCTTATTCTCAAACACCAATTTCGATTGGGTATCAACAAGATTGATAATGAAGGGTCTTTGTCTGATGGTGTTTAGTACGGGGAATCTCTATTTGATCTCAACCAATTGAATCTGTGGATTATCATAAAATTTAAATTTCGCACAGAACCTTAAGACTTATTAATTGTTAGTTGATTTTTAGATCTAGGCTTTGGTTTGATTTTATTTTTGAAATTGAGGAATGAATATAAGCTTGAGAGATCTGCTTCTTATAAGGGTCGGATATCGGATATTTATCCGATAATATCCGGTTCTGAAAAAAAAAAATGTTAAAAAAATGTTCATAATTGAAATTTAAGTTTAATTTTTCAAACATTTCATATCGGATATTAGGGTAAATCACAAATAAATCACAAATATGGTTAGGGTAAATCACAAATAAATCCATGCTCTATCGGATATTAACCAAACAGATAAATCCTAATCCGATTCCGATAGGTTAATGAATAATTATCCGTATCCGATATCCGATAAAACGGATAAAATCCTATAGGATCTCGAATACTCGGAAACGGATTCCGGATATCAGACATATATTGACAGGCCTAGATAAAAGAAAACCTAATTTTAAATACAAGGAAATTTTAATAAATAAACATCAGTTTATAACAATAGTAAAGAAACGGTCAACAAGTTAATATCGGGTAAATTGTTTGACCGTGATCCAAATACAACTCTGGTCAAAGCTGGAACCCAATTGCAAATATGTACCGTTTAATGGAAATACAATGATAATAAAGAAGCCGTCGAGAAGTTAATAATGGATCAACTATTTAACCGGGTCCCAAATATAATTCGGGTCCCAGTTGGAACCTAATCGCAAAGATGTATCATTTAACGGGACCTAAAGTTAAAATAACTGAGACTTCACTTGTATAGAAAGATATAGTTAGGCATCCACAATTCCAAGATCGCTAATGAGGGACGCCAGATTAATGGAAAGATATCAAATTCCATATAAGATAAATTAGAAAATCTTTTGTTTTTGGTACCCTCCCCAATAAATTGGTATCCCATTTGTAGCGATGCACAATTTCACATTGTCAAAGTTGTTCCACTTCCACCTTGAATCCGTCAACATAAATTGTTGTTGAAAATGTAAAAGCAAAATATTGCTGTGAAGAGTTTTTCCTCCTCCACCTTGAACATAAAGAGAGTAGTTCCACTTCCACAAACAATAAAGTGTTGTTAAAAATGAACGCGCAATTGGGGATGTTCAATCTAATCGGGGGATATTGATTACTTCCCCCACCCCATGATTTCTTCTAAGGGGTGACCAAATGTTATGAATGTACTAAAATACCCTTTGGTTAATTAAAAATATTTAAGAAAAGACTATTATACCCTTTCCCCAAACACATTAAAACCAAAATCCAAAACATATATTCCCAATTTCCATTTGATTTCCGGCAGAGACTTAGGTTCAGGTTTCGCAAATTTTTTTTTCTTCATCGTTCTTCAACCGTTCTTCATCGATTCCAAAAAAATTCGTCGATTATCTTACCTGAATCATAACAATGGCTCCACGAAATAAACCAAAAGCCCCATCGAACTCACAATCGCCTGTTAAGGAGAGATTAAAACAAAGACTTGCTAATATTGCTCAAGAGTAAGAAGAAGAATAAGCAACGCTGTCGGACAATCAAACGCTCGCAAAGATGGCTTCTGTTAGAAGGTATGTGATTTTGAACTCATTTATGAGTGTTTGAATCGATTTATAGCAATGGGTTTAGGTTAAAATCGCGAATAATGAACGAAACAGTTGTGTTTCAGTTAATTCCGGCATTAAATTGAGTTTGAACACTATGCCGGTATTTATTTACGGCATTCCATATAGGTTGAATTCAGTGCCGGATTTTAGTTACGGCTTAGATGTTATGATGAATGCAATGCCGGTTTCAAACCCTGAAATACAATATTATGTACCGGCATGAATATGTTTTGAATACTATGCCGGTTTTAAATTATGACATTGATTAATGATAATTCGTTTATGTCGGTACTAGACTTAAAACTTACAGGAACATCTATAAATTTGTCACCCGTGCCGACATTGATATTTGGGTTGCAGTGTATGCCGATACTTAGTTACGGCATAGTTTGATTTATTTCAAAAGTGCCGGTAGTAAGCTTTTGGTATCCAAGAGAATTAAAAATTAGTACCGGCATTGTCGATTGTTAAAGGTCAATGCCGGTATGAAATACCGGCAATAAATGTTTACTATGTTTTTATGCCGGTACTAAAACTAAAAATGAGATATCTTATTTTCGTTTTGTGTGCTTATAATATAGGTCAAAAGCCAAAGAATCTAAGAAAATAAAAAGTAAAGATGATGTGTCTAAGATAAGGAGGAAGGAAGGTCTTGATACTCCAAAGACTCTGCTTCCCCGGGGCAAAGAAGAAGGTCGCAGAAAGCGTTTGGGGGCTGATTGTAGAGGGATAACTTGGGAGAGTGGTGGTGACCGAAGTCGACTTGTAATCAATGAACCTACTGCAACAGTTGAGCAATATTAGCAAGATGAAGAGGAAAGTGAGGAGGAAGATAATGAGGTTCATCCAAGTCAATTTACAAGCCAAAGCGAAGTTGGTGGGCCAAGTGAACAACCGACACAAGGAAAATCCAAAGCCAAGGCCAAAGTAAAAGTTAAATGTTCCCACCTTCCTCATGTTGATGACATGATACCTGACCTTAATCGTGGAAGAATTTGGGGTGAAGCTCACGATCCGAGAATTCTATTTGGATACAAGCACTCTTGGGCTTGTACTATCTATCAAACCTATGTAAGATTTTTTTAATCTTGTGCATATGTATTCTTGTGAATTTATGTTAAATATTTTAACCGTACTATCTCATAATTGTAGGATCACAAGAAGGCTATGCGTTTTTGCCGAAACCAAGCTGCGGGGGATTGGGATTTGTCTTTGGAATGTGAAGAGGTCCAAACATTAGTAAGAGATTCTGGTCTATATGCTCTAGTTAAAAATTATGTGAAGTGTGATGCTGTGGCAGTCAATTGCTTCGTCGAAAGGTATCATGGCGAAACGGATACCATGCACTTCCCGTTTGGGGAGATGACTTTGATCCCGAATGATGCTCAGAACATTTTGGGCTTGAATGTTATTGGCAAATCAATATTAGAAGGAGATCATTGTCCGGACCTAGAATGGCCGAAGTTGCACGCTTTGACTAGCAAGCTGTTGGGTTGGGACTTCAAAACTTCCGTGGAAAGCTTTTATGTATCCAAGGCTAGTAGGACAAAGACAATCAAGTTGACTCTGCTTAAGAAGAAGTTTGAAAAAATGAAGGAAAGAAGTTCAAAGGATGGATGGGACCCTGCAGAAATTCGTTATACAGCCGTTGCGTACCTTTTATTCATCTTGGGCACTAAGGTATTCCCCGACACCAGTGGAAACAGGGTTTGCGCAAGCCTCCTTCAATACTTTGATCCGTTGGAAGAGGTGTTTACCTATTCTTAGGGCACCGTGGTAATGGCACATTTGATGACGGAGATGAGAAGGGCATCTAAGGATGTTACAAACCAATTTGTTGGAAATTTCACTTTGCTCCAGGTAATGTTGTTTTTAAACTTATTTTTTTATGTATATTGTTCACATATACTGTTGAAGAATAAACCACCATACTAGGAAGAAGACAGTATGGTTGAGTCAACTGGTACAATTGCATATTGTACCCTTTTTATGAAGTCGAAAACAAAATTTACTGATTATTATATGTATGATTCCACATTGGTATAGGTGTGGGCTTATGAACACTTCCCAACATTGTTCAAGGACTAACCCTACTTGAAGATTATAGACCTTACTGAACCTGATGCGCATAGAGCTAAGAGATACCAGTTCAACAATACTCCGAAGCCCGGTAAAAATTGTCGACTAATAGATATGAGATTGGCTCTGGACACGATGAATACCAAATATGTTGTGTTCGACCCTTATAAGGAGGCTAGAGAAAACTGGCATTCTTCGAGGTATCCGAACGTTGCATTCTACAATGGACCGTTGTTCCACCCAAAGGGATACATTATGGTCGATCCTCGACGTGTGATGCCGCAACTTGGATATAAGCAATTACCTAGGTTCATGACAGCCTCTATTTCAAGCTACACTCTTCACTTGGGTGAGTGCATTACAACTCCCTCAAAGTTGAGGGTAGTGTATGATCCAGTTCCAGAAGCAACACATTGGAGGGATAGGAAACCAAGTCGTCTGGTAGATATCAGTAATTAGGAGCTTGTGAACAACGGTGATGAAGATGATTCCTACTACATTGATAATTACCTGGAATGGTCACATCCTTTTATCATGCGCCCAGACGACGGCGGAGTTCCACCACAGTAAAACCCTCCGGTTCCAATCCTACAGAGGCACCACTTACAATGGCCAAACTTAATAATACTTGTAGTTGCAGGAAATCCTACACTACACCCTTGATAAGAATTCACAGTATTTAACACATAATTCAAGATTAAAAACAACACTTTATCATTTGATTCTCAGAAATGTTTACAATAAATAGAAGAAATCCAGAATACAACCGCTCTCTTGATTTTTCTCTCTCCTCAAGACTTTCTCAACACTCAAAAAATACATCATCCTCTCCCTGAATCTACTGGGTCTCTTTATATATGGTAATTACATAGTGGATGACAGCTAATATGTCCTTTAATTTCAGATCTGACCTGCGATATTATCGTAGTAGTTATAATTTCCATTCTTGCAAGCGTTGTACCCATCGCAGGACAATCATGCTCTTCTCGTGTTTTTTCATTCGTCAGTTATTACGTCACTCCTTAAATTATCTTGTGACACTCGTGAAGTGTTGTTGAAGAACTCGCAGAACTGCCGCTGTAAATCTCGCATAAGTGTTGTAGTGGCGATATTCTGATCCTACATATTGCCTCTTCTCATGTCTTTTCTGCGAGGGAGGAATGATCATGAGAAATAAAATGCCGCAGTTATTCATCGTTTCATCTTCTATGATTAAAAGAACTCCGTAAATTAAGTGTTACCGCCTACACGTGTCGAATATTCCTCTTTTAACCGGTAAATCTTTTATTACCCGGTTACCATCCTTCTGTCTATAAAAGAAAGAATCTATCAAATAAATATTTTTTCTTCTTTTACTTCTTCGTCTTCTTCACCTCTTCACTCTCTGCAAAATTTTCCCTACCTGCAGCTTTCTTCTTCTGCAAATTCACTTGCTGCTGCTTCAATGGAATCTTCAAGGTATGTGTTCTTCTGACGTTATTAAACTCGATTTTGATTGTCTAAATCATACTTATTCACTTTATTTGATCTTTTTTGCTTGATTCTATATAACTCCCATACCATGTTTTCTTTTCAGTGGAACTGCATCCAACACCAAGTTTGTCGACCAAAACCCTAATCTTTTCGAAGATTCACAACAATACTTACTGAAAAGAAAAGGAAGTCTGCGAGTCATAAGGTAGTAAGAAAAATTTCTTTTCTTAATAACAATATTGTTTCCTCTGTTTCTTATCTATATTATTACTCGCAGGGTGTTGAAAATGTTGTTAAACCTCGCAAGAAACATCGCAAATCCAAGACCTTTGAAATTGATATTGATATTCCCAAGTTTTCGTCTTCAAAACCTATTTCTACTACTTCGCAGATGGAACCTCCATCCTCTATTTGCGAGAATGTTATCATCAATACTAATAATGCCACTAATCCTCCAATGGATGAAACTCCCCAAACTGTTATGAACAAAACTTCTTCCTCTCCTATTTTGCCTCCAACCATTACTTTTCCAGACACTCCACCTTCTGATGATACAACCATCATAAATGACTCAAATATCCAACTCGCCATCATTACCACTTCACCCTCTGTACCTATTCCCTCATCCAAAGAAACATCAATAGGAATTGATGCAGCTTTTAAAGTTTTGTCTGACATTTTAGATGATGCCAAGAAATATTCTACTGACTCTTTCAAATATGATGTCTGCGAGACTTTAATCAAATATTTTGGTTCTGATCGAACTGCTTCGCGAACGTCTTTAGAAAATGAAGTTGAAGCTCTAAAAAGAAGTCTCCAAGCCAAAACTTTAGATTGTGATACTCTCGATCACAAGCTTCGCAACTCTTTACTGGATTGCGAAAATCTTCGCAATAAAAACAAGGAGTTAAAAGGTATAGTTCTTCTGCCTCTGCCTCTAATTTTTCTTTTTTAGTAGATTTTTATCTTTTTTGTACTCAATTTCTTTTTAAATATTTGGTTTGCCTACTTAGCTTTAAATCAGAAACGATTAATGAAGATATTTCAACTTGAGTATGTCGTTGAAGAAGCTCGTGTTGAGAGAGATTCTTGGATGGATCAATATAATAGATTAGATACTCTTTACACATACTCTATCGATCAAATAGATAATCTTACCAATGAGAATGATCAATTATTTCAAAGGAAAAATCTATTAAGTAGCGAAGTTACTCGCCTCTCATACTTGTTAACTCAAGCTAACTTGGTGATGGAATCTTTATCAGATGAAAATAAGACTTTATCTCAAGAGAAACATAGCTTCTTAAATAAAATGGCGATCTCCTCGCAACAAATAAATATTCTTCAGAAAGTGTGTAACAACCAAGAACAATCTCTTCGTTCACTAAAAGATGAACTCAAGGAAGTAACCGAATCATCTGCCGCTGAGAAAGATAAAATTATCAAGGGTAGGCTAACTCTAAGTTTAAAGGCTAGTAAACTCCAAGATCAATATTCTCAGTTAGAAGAATCTTACTCCGTATTAGCAAAAGAAAATACTTATCTTCACTCCAAAGAAGAAATTATAAAGTCTCGCCTGAAGGGTATAATTGGAGATAACTTTGATGATGTCATGAATCAATGGGAGAACTGTTTCTTAACATTAATTCAAAACTTAACTTCTCAAAAAGAAGGTAGTCATTTTGACTGCCTTAACTGTTAATTGCTCTATTTAATTTCTCTACTATATTTGTTGCGAGATTCTTATCTGAATATTTTCTTGTCAATTTATGTTTATCGCAGAATCTGAAAAAAATCTTCATTCTACCATTTTTGACTTGACTGAAAAATTGGCTAAAGTTCGCAAAGAAAACGGAAATCTCACCCCCATCTTGTTCAATCTCGCGATCGTGCAGAGAGGAGATATGACTACCTTGAATACTTCAAAAATATAGAGATCATAAATCGTGATAGAGGTTTCCTTCGCAAGGTTCATCTTAATGTTAAAGTTCTTGTGAATGATATTTTGATATCCCAGTCTCTCCCTCCTGTATCTGTTGATCCTCTAGAAGTAGATGATGATGAAACTCCTCTCCCCATGGATGATGATCTCATTTATGTAAGTGGTGAAGAAAATGCCTCTCAAGAAGACCCAACAGAAGAAGAAAGAAGTCCTTCTAAAGAAGTAGATACTGGTGGTGCAGATGAAGAAGAAAGTCAAGATGATCGCAACGCAAAAAATATTGACAAGGAGAATGAAGCTGACGAGACTAATGGCGAGGCCAATATTAAAACTTGAGTTTTGTTTTTGTTTTCCTTTTCCTCCTATTTCTTGCGATCAATGTATCTTTATGCAACTTTGGAATTCAACTTTATTTCTGTTATTTTGAACATTCTCAAGAAAGATAAATAATATTTTATTTATTGACTCCCATACTTGCCCCTCATTATCTTTCTTGTGATGAACAAGAATTTCCCGCATTTTCTCCTTGCAAAACTGTGTTGCGAATAGTACCTACGAGATTTTGTATCGTACATCTCTTTTGTGGTTAACAAATCTTTCCTGCATTTTTAAAAGAAAATAGTTAATGTTTGGGATTATTCTGTTGGTCTTATTTTGCCTTCCTAGTTAAAGGTCTTATTTTGCCAATTTTTTGTGTCCGCGACAAAATCGCAGGACGTTTTTACATTTACATGTAAAAACCCATTGATCTTGCCTTATCCATATTTTGTCGATTTCTCTGCAACAATATGACAAGTCTAAGCTCCCTTGTGAGAACAAAGCCTTATGACATTGCCGTCTTGCGATGAAATCGCAGGACGTCTTTACACTTTCATGTAAAAACCTATTGATCTCATCTTAACTTTTTCTCATGGCTTGTTGCCTCTGTATAATATTTGTCACGCGAAAATATGACAGGTCTAAATGTTCTTGCGAACGTAAAGCCCCATGACATTGCCGTCTTAAGACACTTATCAGCTCCCTGATGGAGGGTGATGCCCTTATCTTCCCCCTGGTTGCCCCTTCAAGGAGGGCACATCGGCCATACAAGACTAGCTCCTCCCATCCGGTCTTAACAACAACCAGTTGTTTTCGCAGCCTCTTGTCCTTTATGCCTATATGGCTTATAGTTACAAGACTGCACCTTAAGTGGGGTTTTCTTCGGGCCGAGTGCATCATAGCCAAGACTTGCCAAAGATGGCCGGGGTAGTTTCGTACGCCCCGGGCACCCTTGGCTCAACCGTGTACCTCAGCACCTTGGTCATACTCTGCACTCCTTAGAAGAGACCCTCGGTCGTCCAACAAGGGTATAACCTTATATAGTTGGAAATCCAAAGTACCTTTCCCGGATAGGTTTTCTCTAACCCCAACATCTTCATGACTCAGGTTCCAGCAGCGGTATAACCTTATCCTTGAGTCACGCAAAGATATGCCCCCTTATATGATGCACTTTAGGTCTTATATTTGCCTCTTGCGAAATTGTATCCGCGAACTAGGGTGTACGCCATATAGGTTCGTCCCATTCTTATGTCTCTGCGAAATTTTATTCGCGTTTCTTGCGAGTATTGCAATTCTGATGAAATTTCTTTTCTTTGATCATCTCCTTATTTGCATTTCAACTCTTGTATAACTTCTCAAACTTTTTATTTTTTTTTAATTCAAATGATATATTCTTTGAAAACATTTTCTTCAATAAATCATTCATAAATTTCTTAAATTTCATCATTTTACCTTTCTACTTACTACTTTCTGCTTCTGCCCTTTTGTTGCGTTTTGCTATTTTCTTTCCATCTGCGAGACGCTCGCCATCTACTGTTTGCAGCTCATGTTGATTTCGCAGTATTCCTTCCTCTCGCCGTTCTATTGTATCAACCATCAGCTTATCACCTCTTTGTTTTTCTGGATGTTATGTTTCCAATTTCTATTTCTCGCTGCCCTTTCTTCACAAGATTCCATGTCAATTTCATAGCATTTCTTCCCACCAACCCAGTCTCCCTTTACTACTCCAACACCATTAGGATGAGGAAATTTAATACATTGGTGGAAGGTTGACACCACACCTAATATCCCATGAATCCAAGGTCGGCCAATTAGGGCATTATAAGGTGATTCAATATCCACAACGCAGAATAGAATCTTAGAAGATAACCCCTTTAATGGAATTTGCATTGTAATTTCCCCTTTGGGCTTGTTGGTAGTGTCGTTGAAACCATAAATCTTATAGGTTGATGGTATCAGATCTTCGTCTTTTCCACCCATGGTTCTATAAGTATGATAAAATAAAATATCAACTGAACTTCCAGTATCTATTAGAACTCTGTTAATGGCCCAGGAATCCTCAGTTTCGCCATCATAATTTTCTTCATCTTCTTCTCCTATTTGTTTTGGATTTATTTCTAACCTTACCACCAGTGGGTTGTCATGCATCTCTCCAGGCTCTGGTACTTCTTGCGCAGTGAAAGAAATAGTTTTCTTTTGCCACTCCTCTAATGGCGAGACTCTCGCAATATTCATTATATCTCTTCCATCTACGTCTCTCGCGAAGACTGCTCAGAACATTGTCGTGGAAATCCTCAATAGTCTTGTATGAATATATGATGGAATTACAGAACAAATTCTTCGCCTTGGCTCCAACCTCTATCACAAATATTTCTTCTCCTTTTACATTATTCACTCTGCGAATATCTAGTGCTGGTGGTAACTGCTGAGATTGCGGATGTCCTATTAGAAAATGATTTAGCTTTCCCTGATCAATCATCCTCAAAATTATTCTTTTTACATTCCTGCAATCGTTTATTGAATGTCCATGAAAATGATGATAAGGACAAAATTCTTGATTTCGATTATTTTAATGTGGCTCTTTTCCCATATTCCAGGGTGATGGTATATTTTCCATCAGAATGATAGCTTCCCAAATTTTTTCTATGCTAGCATTCAGGGGTGGCATCTTAATTTCTTCCCATATTATTCTTTGATTCCCTTGCCCTCTAAAATTATTTTTCCTATGACCGCCATAAGTCTCTTGCGGCTGATCAAGTCTTTGAATTTTATTATTTCCACCGTGATTGTAATAATTCCTTTCCCTCTTATACTCCTCTTGATCTCGACTTCCCATGGCTACTAACTTCTGCTGGTTTTCAATAACCACTTTCTCTTGCTGTGGCTGCGAGGTGCTCGCCACATTGTTAATCATTTTAGGAAGTAAATTCTCGTTTGCCGCTATTGAGCTAGTGTTTGCGACTGGAGATGATTCCATCTCATTTTGTTTTTCCTCTAAAGAAATGTATTCTTCTTGTAGTTCTCGTAGTTCTGTCATTGTGATGGTATTTTTGACTCTGAAAATTTGTATGTACAGCAGATTGGTTGCGAACATTGCATTAATGAAAGATAAAATGAGGTATCTCTCATCCACCCTTCCTGCCACTTCACTACACATTGTCTTCCATCTTATGGTTAAGTGTTTCAGACTCTCGCCAATCATCTATTTTAATCCAAATACATCTTCAATACCGGGCCGCGAAGAATTTTTGCTTATATATGCTCCCAGAAATGTAGCTTGCATATGTTCGAAAGAAGTTATAGTATTTTTAGGTACGCCTTCGAACCATTTTAACGCCTCACCAGTTAAGCTAGATACAAAGTATTTGCATAATACAGCATCATGGTTTTCCTATTGTAGCATACACCTAACATAATCCTTGACATTTTGAACAGCACAGGTAGTCTCATCAAAGATACTGGTTAATGCTGGTAAATTGCATTTTGGAGGGATTCCTCCTAATTGTACTTCTTGAGTGAATGGAGTTCTCGCAGCTTCTTCAATAGCTTCATCAAGTTTCCTCCTGCCTCCTTCTCTTCTGTTATTCAACATTCCCCTCATTTCTGCTAATTCTCTTAAAATTTGTTCATTCCCAGCTGAATTTTGCTCCATTGGTCTTTTCAATGCAGCTTCTCTTCTTCTGCGTTCATGTTTTTCTTGTCTTGCGAGATTTTGTGTATCTTCATCTACATCTTCATTCTGCCTTCTTCTGCGATTTTCCTATTCACCTCCTTCTGGATTTCGTAACTGATTATGCCTCCCAATTTCTTCTCTGCGAGTTTCTCCATTTCTCATCGTTTCTCTTCGCTGTCTTTCTATTCTTCTTTGTATTCTATCATATTCCTCATTGATGTTATTGCTATGGAGATTTTGTGTGCGTCTCCTTTCTCGATTGTCATGATTATTCTGCCGTATTGCTTCTTGAAACTCTTGTTCTTCCACTTCTGCTCTTAATCTTTCCCTTTCGCAAGCTAGATGTGCTTGGAAGCTAAACTCTTTCGCAAGCTAAACTCTTTCTGCTCTTAATCTTTCCCTTTCGCAAGATAAACTCTTGTTCTTCCCTTTCAATTTTGTCCTCAATGATTCTTTGATTTCTTTGGATTTCTCGCCCATGTAATATTCTTCTACCTTCTTCTTGATTTTCTTCACCATCTTGGTTATTTACATCCTCTTGATTTATATTATCACGTCTACCATTCATAGTTTCATCGCGTGGAATGTAACGATCATTAACCATTTATTCTTCTCCATGATGTTGCTCTTCATTTGGATTTTGCATTTCCTCTCGGATATTTTCTCCAGCATTTATCATAGGGGAATTTCGCCTTGGTTCTTCTCTAAATGATCTTGAACTTGATCTAGCATTATTTCTTGATCTCCTACTTTGTAATCTCAAATTCTCCATTCTTAACTCGTGATTTTGTCTTGTTATATTCGCACGTTCTTCCGCCTCTAACCTCCTTTTTTCTTGTATTTTTTTGTCTTAAAACCTCTACTGTTTCATTTGCATCATCTCCATGTATTAATCCTCCATTTACTTCTCAGTTTCTTTCTTCTCTTCTTTCATTTCTTAATTATCGATCTTCTGCTTCTTCTATCGAATCTGACCGCCAAGTATGCACACTCACTCTGTCGTAATCAACAGCTCTATCTTGTATTGGTGTTTGTTGATTTGGCTATTGAATTTTATTTTCTCCTTCATTCCTTGTTCTATTTCTTCTTGTTCTTATCCTTGAAGATTCTCCTATTTCATTTGTTTCTCCACCTGCAAGTCTTTTACTCCTCCTTACGGTTGTTGGTGGTTCTGATGTGTTTCTTCTTCTTTTAGCCATTAATCTTAGTAATCTTTTGGATATTGTGTAAGATCTTTCACTAATTGTTCCAAATTTCTTCCAATCACAATGTCAATTTTTATCTTTTTCTTCAAATAATCATCATTTCATCCCTGTTTCGGGCGCCAAAATGTAGTTGCAGGAAATCCTACACTACACCCTTGATAAGAATTCACAGTATTTAACACATAATTGAAGATTAAAAACAACACTTTATCATTTGATTCTCAGAAATGTTTACAAGAAATGGAAGAAATCCAGAATACAACCGCTCTCTTGATTTTTCTCTCTCCTCAAGACTTTCTCAACACTCAAAAAATACATCATCCTCTCCCTGAATCTACTGGGTCTCTTTATATATGGTAATTACATAGTGGATGACAGCTAATATGTCCTTTAATTTCGGATCTGACCTGCGATATTATCGTAGTAGTTATAATGTCCATTCTTGCAAGCGTTGTACCCATCGCAGGACAATCATGCTCTTCTCGTGTTTTTTCATTCGTCAGTTATTACGTCACTTCTTAAATTATCTTGTGACACTCGTGAAGTGTTGTTGAAGAACTCGCAGAACTGCCGCTGTAAATTTCGCAGAAGTTTTGTAGTGGCGATATTCTGATCCTACAAAACTCTTGGATTGCTAGTAAGTATTGTTAATTCCTTAGTCGTTTAATACACACATTATCTTATATTACCATATATATACTAATTATGTGTGGGATGTGTGAAACCAGCGGCGTCAGCTTGGCAAGATGAAGAAGATGTTAAGTTGTAGGTACGAGAAAGGAGAGGTGCTATCAATTGAAGAAATGAAGAAAGTCGAGCAGTTGCTTGATAAAATTGAAGATCCAAGTGCAAAAGATTTGTTCGGGGAAACAAGGAAGGCGCCGGCCCAGAAGAAGCAAAAGACCAAGTGATTAACTCTTCAGTTATGTTGCTTTATTTCGATGGTCTTTGTTACGTTTTAAACAATTCCGAACATGTTTTTGGATTAACTCTTTAGTTGTTTGGTTTACTTTCGGTACAATGATAGCTTTATTAAGGACATTTAAGAAGAATCCAGTTGTCTGTTTATGTTGAACATGTTTAGGTTTTTACTGAAATGCATGTTTTTTTTTATACCATAGGTCCGACATTAAAACATTGAGGTTTTATAGAGCCGGGAACGTACCGACATTGATTGGTTATTCTAAAACCAAACCGGAACAATGGGATGAAATGTACTAAGTTTCTGTAAAGAATTTGGACCGTACCAGCATTGAAATATTGATGTCAACAATTTCGGAAATCTGTTTTCGTAAACTTGGAATTTGTTTCCAGAATTCCGGCATTGGTTTTCATAAAACTACAATGCCGGTATTGGATTTGGAACTTACATAGTATTTCCGAATGCACTTTTATTTCATTCCTAAGTTATCTATTACATTAGGTTTTAAAATTTAAATTAAAACATACTAAAAAACATGTAATGGAGTAATTTAGGCTAAATATGATTTAATAACCTATTTCCATTCCTTTTCAACAATTACGGATCCTTTGAGCCTTTCGCAAATTTCTTTGAAGACATCGTCTGGAATCTCGGTGTCAAAGACCAGCTTCATTGGTTCATCCTCTCTTTAGACATATTCATTTACCTTCATATAACTCCCATCACACCCATCAATAGGGTCGTATTGGCCCTTTTGGTTTTATTTTGCTTCGGCTAGTGGAACAGCTTTGTCAAACCATTGAAACTCTTTGCACTTTGGGTGATTCAAACACCTTAGGAACATTCTTCCATTTTCGGCATCATCATTTTTTGCAACCCAAAACCGGCGTGTCCCATCACACTTTCTACACTTAGAATAAATAAAAGGACAATTCAAGGCTAGATGTGAAGGTGACTTGAAAATTTGACAGCTGAAATTAGTACTCTGTAAGAGAAGATTATATTAGTGATTCGTCATAGCATAGAAGATTTTAATTGTCTAATTCATCCTTAGTAATGTTTAATCTACTTACTTTGCAGGTATAGGTTGTTGATGAATCTCCAATTGCTTTTTAACCTTGAACCGTGCTAGCTTGATCTTTTTTTTGAAGCTTGGTTTCGTCAGAGAAGTATTTTTTGAATTTGGTGGGTGGTTTGTGTAGATTGTTGCGGGGTTTTATATAGATGGAAGCCCCAACAGTATTATTTTTCAAAAAACTAGCCGTTGTATTTTGAAATTTACATATGCTGGCATTGTCGCAAAATCAAATGTATGCCGATAATTAGTTCAGGCGTTGTAATCCTCGTTAACAACTACGCCGGCATCATGCGCATAGTCCACAGAAGCTGAACGTGAGATGAAAAGTTTCCGGCAAAATACGTTATTTGTGATTTATGCCGGAACTTAGTACCGGCGTACATTAACTTTATTCTTTTAGCCGACACTTTTTCTTTCACAATAACTATCCGTTGAGATTTTTCTCTATATAGGGAGAGCAAATACTTGGACCCAATCGCCCTAAAATCGTGTGTTATTTATTCTATCCCTGAGACTCTAAACTTACGAAACCCTAAACCCTTAAATTCTTATCTATACATAGCTTAGTATAGAAACTACTCCCACATACACCAAATGCCATCGTTTGACTCCGAGGAAGATTTATCAATCACCCAAGCATGGTACGCCGAAACTCGTCCTTCAACTATAGGTATATGTACCAGGGATTCAATGTGGTTGAAGATTTTTAACAGATTTACTCACGATTATGGGAATCCGAAAGGAAGAACTTCTCAAGAAATCAAGCAACGTCACGACATAATCCTGGGCGGGTGGTTGAGTATTTAAAAATCAAACATAGGATCGCTAACATTACACACAATAGATTGACCCCTGAACAACTCATAAGTATCTTTTCTATTAATTCGACACAATCCCTTCTTTTGAACTTTTATGTAACAAACTAAGTTTGTGTCTTGTTTTGGTAGCATGTTTTCGTCAAAGCGCGTTACTTACAGGAACAGGGGGAAGCGTTCATGTTTGACGAAAGCGTGAACCACATGGTAACCAAAGTCACAGGGTACCACCAGCTGGGTGAATCAGAGACGGATTCTTCTTAACAAGATTGATAGGTTTATTGCATTTTGGTTAGGTTTTTATCGTATTTTTTTTTGTAAGGTTTTGTGGGTAGATCTCTATGTAAACCCTCACGAGACTATAAATCGTACACTTGGGTCACCAACTGGTTTAAAGGATTGATGCACGTGCTAAGTGCATTCGTTGTTCCGTCGACAAGGATTACATATGAAATGAATTTTAGTTCCGGCACAATATGTTTACATAATTCGACTCCGGTAAAAACTGTCGGCGCATATGTTTTGCTTATGACTATGCCGGCTTACTGTGTCGAAGTTTTATGGTTTCTGGGTACAATAAACCAAATGCCGACATTCGTTATATAGGTGAACAAATGCCGGCATTATGTTCCGGCTGATATCAATCCTAATTATAATGACGACTTGTTTAAAATTCAAATTTGTGCAAGTACAACTTCCTTGATTTAGTACAATAACGGCCAGATTTGGGCACCATCCTATTTTTACACACGTTCTCCCTACAAAACAACACACAACTGGTTCCATATACTATCCAAAGCTAATATCATTATATACTCTTTCTAGCTATCCCAATACCTCTAAAATACAAAGCAATGGCATCATTTGATTCACATGAAGATTTGGAAATCACCAAATCTTGGTACGCGGAAACTCGGTTTAGAAGCCAGTCCACTGTAAGGGTGGATTCTGAAACCTTTTGGGGTCGGGTATTCAACATAAATAGGCAAGAGTTTGGGAATCCAAAAAGAAGAAGTGTTAAACAGATTCATGATAGGCATCAAGTCATAGAAAATGCGATACTTGGTTATTTATCAATCCAAAAACCAATTTTCAAAGCTACCAACTTTAACTTGTCCATTGAACAATTTGTAATTGTTTTTGTGGTTTACTAAACATTACTTTGATCTTCCTACTAAACACCGCTCACTAAGTTTTTATTATGTTTGTGTAGCATGAAGTCGTCAAAGCGCGCTACTTGGAAGAAAAGGGGGAGGCATTCGCATTCGATGCAAGCTATAAAATCATGGAAGACAAAATCCCTGAGTATGGCCAGGAGATGATGGAGGGTGTATCTTCTTCGGACGAAGATTGAAGGCTTTAGAAGATTTAGTGTAGGTTTTGTGGCTAGATATCTATGTACCCTCAACAAGGTTTACATTCGAAATAAATTACAGTTGTGGTATAATATTCTAACATATTCGATTGCGTATCTATCCCGGCGTAGAATATAGTGTATTAACCCAAAACCGGCATTGAAATCTTTGACACTTTTTAGGCGGTAAATAGTACCGGCACATAATGTATATGGATTTATCTGCCGGTAGTATATTCCGTCCACATTAAGAACCATTGTTCCGTGTCGGAAACTAACATTCAATACCCAACGGGTTTTTTTTCAAAACATAAACCATAAACCTTTTACGCCGGCGTCAATAGTCGTGTACTGACAATGCCGGTACAATAAAGTAGAAAATAGCCATTGTGGATTCATCTTTTTAAATGAATTGATACTCTCCATTAAACTTGATACCTCGAGAAAATAATTGTGCTACAACACATATCTCTATTGGCTAATCCATCATCAATGTCATGGAAAAAGAAAAACTTACGAAGAACAAACTATCGACTCTGATAGGAAATCAATCATCATCCACCATCAACTCAATTGCCATTATACTAGATAAACTTAGAAGGAAGGAAAACACCACCAAGTCTATTTCCGCCATGGAAGAAGAGATACTTAAAAGGAAAACAGAAAAGGAAAAAGCATCAAAAGAAGATAAATATCGCAAAGAAATGTAGGAAATATACGAACGTGTATAACAAGCGAAGATAGAAGCCGATGTTGAGGAAGAAACCGAATGGATTAAAAACTACTACGTAGTATCGGATCTCCCGGAAGATCACCGCCCTTTAAACCTTTTTTGGGGTCTTGTTGCGGATGGTCCTTATATGCCGAAGTTCGTGGATGGTAAGTCCAAGAAACGCAAAATGGAATACGAGAATGTGTTTGTATAGAATCGAACAATGACCCTCATCAAATTATGTCACAAATACAACAAGTATCTCGTAAGATACAGAGGGAATAGGTATCGAGCTCAGGATGCATATTTGGCGTGGAGAAAAGAGCCTTTTAGGCATTTCGAAGCCGCTTTGTTTATGGAATACCGATCCGAGAAATGATGATGGTTGCAATTAGCTTCAGATGTTATATTTTATGTGTAACGTTCTTGTTCAAGTGTTTAACATTAATTAGGTTAAGTTTGGGCTAGTTTGTTTGCTTAAATCAACGTTCTTATATTTTATGGTTAACTTTTTTGGCTGGCATTAAATTGTCTCATTTGAGTATACAAGTACATGTACCGGCGTTGAATTAAATCAACGTTTGTTGACGGTAGTGTAAATTTCACAATCAAAACTGGTTGTGAAAATGCCGACAGTTTCGGGTTTCATTAGTGCCAGCCGGAATTAAAACGGTTACGAACTCGAGTTATGGGGCAGTTACAAATTCCTTAATTCGACTTGAGAGACGGTTACAAACTCCTTCATCCCACTTATTTGACAGTTACAAATTCCTTAATACCATTTTACAGTTAAAAAATCCTTAATTGTATTTAAGTGGCGGTTATATAATTGAAACTATTCAATCTCTCTTTCCATCCAATCTCCCTGTCTGTTTCATCTTCTAAACCAAAGAGAATGGTTCGTCGCAAACCTCGTGGAAAACCAAATCCAGAAGAACAGGTAGATGATGGTGTTAAATCGAAATCAAAAGCACAAGAAGAGACTGAGGAGTCTGTTGGTGAGGCGCAAATAAAAAATCTTATGCGGTAAGTATTTTAATGGTTTATCCAATAATATAAAACACAAATTGAAACTTGGTTGTTCAGTACTTCCACTACCCTGAAATTAAATTCTCAAACTGCCATTTAGTCAATATCAATTCAGTAACCTGTTTGTTTTGCGGTAGAATACAAGTAGAAAACCTTGGCGGATTGTATGTCTTGTAACCCTATTTTATTGCATGTAACTGCCGGCATTATAATCTCTATTGCATACTATGATAGAATCTAGGTACCAGCTTTGTATGTTTGAACAATGCCATGCCGTATGTTTGGGTTCTTGAGTTAAAAATTCTGTACAAAACTAATTGAATTACGATATATTATTTTATTTATCCATCAGTGCCGGCACATCTTCCGACATTATCGAGAAGTTTGGTATCTGTGCCGGTATCTGATCCAACAAAGTTTTCAATTTTATGAATAAAATCGAACAAAACCGGCTGTGTATATTAGGTATGTTTAGCGCCGGCACTCTATTCCGGCATTATAATATATTATCTTTATATGCCAGAATCATTTATATAACTTGGTTGAAATATTGGGACGTAGGTCTAGAGAAGCACAAACGGAAAAAGGAAAGGGAAAAGCTGTTGAAGAACGAAAACCCAAGTCATCTCGGGGCCGACATAGTCGTTCTGATCTGGATCGTGCTAAGGTCGTCATTCGAGAGCGCACAGGGGAAACAACCAGCAGTGAGGAGGATGAGGAGTGGAAAAAATTTCCTCAAACAGACGGAGAAGGTAGGTCATCCTCACAAGCGGTGGGCTTAGAAGAACCTGATGTCGGAGTTCAAACCACTCAGAAAAAGGAAAAGGAACTGCCATCCCATCTTCCTACAATACATGGCATGATTCTAGACCGCATTGATGGTAAAGAGTGTGGTCAACCACTCAACCCCCAACTTTTATTTGGATACAAGCATTCTTGGGCTCGTTGGATATTCCAGACTTATGTAAGACCTTGGCATCCTGTTATTATATTATTTATCTATAATCAAGTGAATTTAATTTAGTTTGTTGTGTTTCTATAGAACCACAAGAAAGCATTCCGTGTTTGCCTCCATCAATCTAGTGAAGCATGGCCCCTGGAGTTAGAGTGTCCCCAAGTTGGAACAATAGTCAGAGCATCTGGGTTGTATCCCGCGGTAGAAAATTATATGGCCACGGATCCCGTCACGGCGAACTAATTTTTGGAGAGGTTTTTTTGGTAAAACTGATACCATGCATTTTCCATTTGGCGAGATGACAATTATCCCTGAAGATGTCGAAAGGATAATAGGTCTAGGGGTTCTGGGGAAAGCCGTCAAGACAGGAGATGAGTATCACGAACTAGGATGGGACAAGATCTTCGATCTGACCAAAAAGTTATTAGGTTGGGACAGGGATACGACTTTGGAAAATGTGTACAAGATAACCCGTTCAAAGACAAAGACCATCACATTTGTCAATCTCCTTCGATTGTTTGGGAATACGAAGGGAAAGGAATTGACTCTCGAAGAAATTCAGCAAACCGCCGCTGCTTATCTGCTGCACGCCTTAGTCTCAATTGTATTCCCTGACGCTAATGGTAACATGGTTCATCTGAGTCTCCTTCAATACTTGTATCCCTTGGATAGAGTCAATGAGTATTCATGGGGCACTGCTTTCTTGGCACACTTCTTGGCAGAAATGCGTAGAGATTCTAAGGTGAATGCACGTCAATTTAATGGCTCTCTCACTTTAATTCAGGTAGATTGAATTTATTATTTTGGAACTTATTGTGTGGGCTTATTTGGTTAGTTTCCAATTACTTTGTCAGTAAATTTTTTTCTACTACATTGCATTGGCATAGGTGTGGGCTTATGAACACTTCCCAGAGTTCTTCAAAGGGTATAAAGGATTGAGTACTTTTCCTTATTATGAAGAACATTAGGCTCTAGCTCAGAAATACGTCTTCACCGCTCGCCCGAAGCCCAATAACAGGTAACAGTTATTCGCAATGAGATTGGCTTTCGACTACGTGGATTTCCAAGATGTTGTGTTTGACCCATATAGGAATGGCAGAGGAGTTCACTTTCAAAGGCATGACGATGTTGCATTTTACAACGGACCCTTATTTCATCCAAAAGGATTTGTTATGCACAACCCTCACCGTGTGATGCGCCAGCTTGGGTACAAGCAGAAAGATCTTAAGGATACATCCCATTAGAAATTCTCTCATGACTTTCCTCAATGCCAAGCAAATGAGAACAATACTGTGGAAGTTTACAACCACAGTCCAATTCTTGCACATTGGAGTGAAAGGGTAGAACGGGGACTGGTTTTTGATAGGGTTGGTTGGAATTCGGTGGAAAACGGTTATGAGACAGAACGAACGTTTCTCAGAGGTCATCAGAACTACTCGCATCCGTATATTGTCCGCCCGGATATCATAGAAGTTCCTCCACAAGCACCACATCCAACCACAACTACGGATGAATCGACTGTACCAGGACTAACTAAGATCCTCACGTTGTTCGTACGTACTTCGTTTTATTTTCCTATTCCTTTAGTCTACATCTATGAACTTATATAGGCCAACAAACTAAGAACATGTTCAAAAATATGACAACAACGTCAGAGGATAGGAAATTTGGGAAAGTTCTTTAGGAGAAATAACAAGAAAGGAGAGGTGTTGACCCAGAAATAAATGGAGAAAGTCGAGCAAAAGATAGGCAAAATTGAAGATCCGGAGGCCAAAGAATTGTGGGACTAAAAGAAGAAGAGGGTGCACAAGAAGCCAATAACCGAGTGATCATGTGTTTGTTTAACAATGTGGCATTGGTTTATTTATGTTTATGTATTGAACAATGTGGTATTGGTTTATGTTTGTTTAGGTTTACGTCTCGAACAATGGGGTATTGGTCTAGGTCTGTTTATGTTTATGTCTTGAACAATCTGCGTGTCTTGCTAAACTCTTTGGTTGATTTGCCTTATGTTTAACTTGTTTTCGGTTTGGAATCTCTAAACTTTGGAGTATGTTTTTTTATACAATCAAGTTTTGTTATTATATTTATTATGTTGACAAACCGGTGTCAAATTAAACATTTTGCCAAGTTTATATGTTCTTTGAACGCGCCGATACCACCTGATTTTAGAAGTGTGAATTAGGTTCCGGAATTGTATAGGATGGAAAGATGGTGCCGGAACTCTAAATCTTCTAAAAACCAAAAAAAATAGAAATCCGGCATGGAGTGTTATTTGGATAGGATGCCGATATAGAAATTTTGCAAGGAACAAAAAATATGTTCAGACTACCGGCACTGTTTATAGTTTAAAATTTAATGCCGGCATTGTCACTCATTCTACTGGATGTTGTTCCTCACTAACCGGCATAGGGAATAAATTTTTGTCAATGTCGGCTTAATAATACCGGCGTAGAAACGATTAAACTAAACAACGCCGGCATAGGCATCAAAATATTGTTAAGTGTTTACAATACACACTTCCCAAAAACCAAAATGTTGATACATTTCTTCCACAAGTATCAGTAAACCACATATATCCAAATTACTCATCATCGCTTCCACACGTATGAAGTTGCATCTTCTCCTCTTGGAGAGGTCTTTTTGATAAAGCCAACGCATCCCAAAATTAGTGATTCTCCTCATACAATGCCATCCATCCCGTCCAGATACTGGGATCTAGATCCTTGTTTTTCATCATCCCACAAATAGGTGGCAATGGATAGTTTTCCTTAAGTTTAATAATAATAAAATGATTATCGTTCACGAACGCCAAAACAACTCTTTTCTTCTTAAGGGATCCTTCGCATTTTTGCCACTTTGGTGTAAACGTAACTTCTACAGTGGGGGTAAAATAATGAACAACATAATTAAATGTATCCGCCACTAAATACCCACAAAGCGGCATTCTCATCCAATATTGAGATGGAAGGAACTTCATCTCCTGCTCGGGACCTAACTCTCGAGCGTACATATCATCAAACCCTTCTTCATCACCAACCAATTGATCATAAAATCTCCTCTTGTTCATAAGTTGGGTTCCCATCCTCTTTCTAGCATATCGGCATGGTGTCATCCATATACTAAATGCCGTCTCAAATATGACTAATTGTTCGGTTATGGCATGATACCCACAATTTCCATCTCCATCGACATCATCCGTATATACAATATACTCGCGAATAACCTCGGGAAGTTGGTCTATGTAAGACTGTATCTTCGTATGATAAATTCTAATGGTCCTACCTATTTTTTCTCCTTAAACATCTTCATATAACCATTTTGCTGCTTAATTATATCCAATCCATCCTCTGCAATCCCTATGCTTCCAGTGTCTTCAGTATGTGATGGGAGTCTGTACTTCCTTGGCCTACCCCTTCGCTTTTGGACCGAAAATACTTCAACTTCTATGGGGCCTATGGAGTTTTCACCCTCGTGTTGTTGTTGGCTAGATATGGGTCCCTTACCTTTTCTATCAATAACCTTTTCATTTGTTGACTTGATGTAGGTACATTATTTGGCCTTCCCTTTTTATTTGGTACCACCGAATCGTCTCCTTGTTGTTCTTGGTAGCTCAATGTTGGTACATTTTGCGTCCTACACCTTTTCCTTGGAACGTCCGCTACATCTACTATGGGTGTAGCCTCGGAATGATCACCTTGTTGTTCTTGGTAGCTCAATGTTGGTACATTTCGCGGCCTACCCCTTTTCCTTGGAACGTCCGCTACATCTACTATGGGTATAGCCTCGGAATGATCATCTTATTGTTCTTGGTAGCTTAATGTTGGTACATTTCATGGCCTACCCCTTTTCTTTGGAACCTCGGCTACATCGACTAAGGGTGTGGCTTCGGAATTCTCACCATGTTATTCTTGGTAGATTGATGTTGGTACCTTTGGCGGTCGACCCCTTTTCTTTGGAACCTACGCTACATCGACTAAGGGTGTGGCTTCAGAATTCTCACCTTGTTGTTCTTGGTTGATTGATGTTGGTACCTTTGGCTCTCGACCCCTGTTATTTGGAACCTCCGATCCATCGACTGTTGGCAAGGATAACGAATATGTCGTTTGTTGTTGACTTGATGTTGGTTCCTTTATCGGCATACCCCCTTTGTTTGCAACCGACACTTCCGCTAACCTTGCTTCTGATAACTCACATCCGGTGGGATCTCGTTTCTTACTTGACGCGAGTTCTTCTTCACGTTCAGTCATTGCTTTCAATTCTTTCCTCTATTTTCTCCTTGTCGTTTTAGTTTGTGGTCTGCCGGGAGGATGTCCCTTTGTTGTCTCTTTACTTTGTGCAATCCATGGTCATATAATTAACCTTAGTTGGCTCAACAAGACTTTCCAGCTAACCGAGGTGCCACGTGAGTAAGCTTCATAGAATTCCTTTGCTGCATTAGTATCCCATGGCGATTGTCCTGGATCTTCCGTAGGAGGGGGGGGGGGGATCGAAATATAGTTTCTTCCAAAACGGATCAATAACTTCAATAGGTATCACTTCTTCATACTTCACAAGCATATGATGACATGGAAGCCCCAATGAAGAAATATCGGGACAAATACACACATCACCCGGTTTTCCATAATTTATCTCATATTCCATTTGTCTCATCATATGTTTTATTGCCCAGTGTGATACATTGAACCAAATTCCTTGGAGTAACTTAACATGGGGAAGAAATTGGGTCAGCCTTTCCATTGAGCTTTTCTCAAATTCCTGCTTGATCCTGTAGATATCACTCTTAAAGTATTGCTCCATTGCCTCGGTGACCGTAACCACGTTGCCTTGTCCGGACTCGATGAGATCTTTAAATCTCCCATGAGTGGACTCCGCTACACTGGTTGATTCTTTCTTGTAGTGTTTATACCTGTTTGTCCATGCACGCACAAATTTCTACTTAAACTTATCTAACCATTGAGTCCGACAATACCAGACGGTAGTCGGATAAACCTCATTCCAATCGGCAATAAACTGGCCCAACCTCTTTTCGTACATATCCTCGGTGAGAGACCAATAAACTTTCTCCCAATCTCTTAGAAATTCCAACCACTTTTTATGATTTTCAGCATGTTCTTTGTCCACTCGCCCTTTTATCTTGCCTCTCTCATCCTCTTCTTTTTCGGGGGATAGTTTGTTCTTGCAAACATCTTCTTCTAGTTGAACAATCATTCTCTTCTTAATATCCGCCTTGGTGGGTTCAAACAAGGCATGACAATTTTTAATAACATTTTGACGTATATGATATGTACATAGGAAATTTTGTGCTCCAGGGAATATGTCAGATATTGCATTCATTAAGGCGTCCTCTTGATCGGTTATGATGACCCTCAGAAGTTTATCTTCCCGGAAGAATAATTTCAATTATCGTAATGCCCAATGATAATTATAGTCCCTCTCATTTTCCATTTAACACCAATCCAATGTGAATGTTACCTTGTCCGATGTTTGGCCCACGATGTTGAACAACGACATATTGTATTTGTTTGTCTTGTAGGTGCAATCCATCAAAAGAACACCACAACATGTATTTGCCAATTGTGAAAGCAAAGGATGCAAAATGAATATTTGAAGGGTCTTATCATCCGGATCTCTTTTAATGATATGCGTGTAGTTGTGATCCCAAACTATCTTCTCAAATTCTTGCATAACGGTCCTCCCATCCCATTCCTCCCTTCTAATGGTTGCTTGTGCGCTATAAATTGTTCTCATAGAAGACACGTTACTCTTATCCTTTTCCTTGAATCCTCTGAGAAATTGTCTCGGTTTGATAAATACTTTGCTCAATATCTTTACATCCTCGAATTCATGAGGTTTTAGCTTCGAAACTAAGGAGTGACCAACAAAATCTTTCGGATCCCGGTGGTTATGACAACCGAACCAAACCTCACCATCCTATTCCTTGTTCATGTCATTTAGATGGAATACAAGCTTAAAGGGGAAATTATCCTTCCTCGTACGTGTCTTGTATACCTTATCAGTCTTCTTTGGATATACATAACCCTTTCTCTTGTGGCTATTTTTCTCCTTGTACACCCCATTTCTCCCGCAAACCATCTCAAAACGAGTATCTGAACGTTGGGTATTCCTCACCAACACACATATGTTCTTAAGAGCCATCTCTTTAGCCCAAGCGATTGCTTCCTTTGGATATTTTATTCCATACACAAGGACAACCATGGGAGATTAGAAGGTTCATTACAAGCAATCCATTAGTGAGGTCAAGATACTATGTGAAAAGTATACTTTGGTAACATACCAGAGGCATTTTATAGTATTCCGACGTATCCCGACCAAGCGGCTTTGCATTTTTTGGATCAATATATCTCACCACCAACGGATGGAAAAAATATCAGTGACAACAGAATTGGAAAACAATGCCGGCACGGTATTCCGGCATTATCGACCTATGTCCCGGCATTGTTGAACTAAAACAGAACCGAAGACAAATTTTTAAACCTACGCCGGTACCAAGTTCCGGAATTATCGTTGTCTAGCAATTTACGCCGGTACCAAGTGCCAACATTAGTATATTATGTGCCGGTACATGAGCCGGCTCAGTGATAAACTATGTTTTCTATGCCGGTGTTGAGCTACGGAAGGCACTGCTTCCTGTATGTTTTTCATTCAGTACCAGCATAGAAACCTTTGAAATTTACTATGCCGGTATCATATTCCGTGGAATATTCCTTGGTAGGTAAAAAGAAACTTGTGTACCGGCATAGTTGTTTGTTTGCATTTGATGCCGGTATGTGTTTCGAATTGGGGGATATTGAATGCCGGCATAGACGATTCATGAATACCATGCCGGTTTTCAGTGTGCCGGCATTGTATTCATACGAATACTCTGCCGGTACAAAGGTTTTACAGTTGAAAAAATGGTGGTTCCAAACAAAAAAATCAAATTTTCAACCTATCAGCAGCTTTACCTATGTGTTGGGGATGCTTGTATGGTGGGCAAGTGTACTTTCTTGTGTAGGTTCTTCAAAAAACTCTCCTTGGTCGTAAAAATCATCATTCAATGGTGTGGGTTCCACAAAAACTTGCAATTGTGAAGATTCAAGATGAGCAAAGGGCACCCAAATTACACATTTCTTGGAAAGGTACAAGTATTGTTAAACTCTTAAAAAACCCTACAACCATGTGCGATTTGAAAATCAGTTGGATCGGCTGAGTGAGTTTTTAAAAAATTTACCAATTTAGCCTCCCTGGTCGAGTTAATATTTGTAGATAGGGTTAGTACTCTAGTTCTTCCCTTGTCAGTTAAGCGAAAGAGTCAGTGAAGAGACAAATTCAATCCTCTGTAATCTCTTCCATACTCAAAATATTTTTCGTCAGCTATATTGATCACAAGTTCACAACTTGCAGAAATTCGATGAGAAAATCAAATACCCATAAGCTTCTTCTATAGATTTCCTGTTGAAACGAAGGTTTAATGGAGGAATTCAACATGCCGTCGCACTGATTCATCACCAGGTTAGTTAATTTTCGATACTAATACTTCATCAATCGATATAATTAAACGTGATATGATTTCTTCTATTGGTTTCTACCGAGGATTGAGTTTTTATTTGATTTCAAATTTGATGTTGAAAACGAGGATTTAATGTAGGAATTCAACATGTAGTTGTACCGATTCATTACCAGGTTAGTTTATTTTTTGTACTAATATAATCAAATCTGACTTGATTTTTCTAGATTTGAAATTGAAAAGGGGTTTCTGAAATATGTGGTGATGATTTTGATTGGGGATTTTTTTTTTTGAGAAGTTTACGAATTAAACCTTCCATAAGGTGAAGGAAATGCTAGATTTTGGTTCTTTTGATTTTCAAATGATAATAATAATTATAGGGACTTTTGTTTGATTGACTTACTCTTTTATGTCAGTGATGCTTCATCTTGCTTCATATTGGTAATTGTGAGGTAGTTCTAATGTGGGTATGAATTTAAGAGCTGATGCATATATGAATTTATCCATGTATGTCAATCCAGGGTTAGGGATTTTTAAGTTTTTCTTCATTTGACATAAGTGAACATTAAGGAAGAAAAGGAGGCTAAAATTGGTAAGACCATTTGATTCGTGTAGGAGTGGATTCCACAGACCCGATAGTTTTCAGCAAAAGAGCACGCGTTTGGTTAGTGGATTGGTTTCGCTTTTTCTTCCTTGCTCATCCATAAATTTTCTTCCTTAATTACATCGTGGTTTAGTCAGTGTACTGAATTCAGTTTCGGTTCAATTGGATATAAATCGAGTCCATGGCATCTTTCTAAGAATGGGATGCTCAGTCTCAAGTTGATCGTTACTTGATGCTCAGAAGGACTTAAGGAAGTTAATGAACTCTACTTTGGTATTCTTGGTTTCAATTTGTTTCATTTCATTTTACAATTCCCAATTTATACCGATCATTAATTAACTCTTCAGTGATCTTCATTGTAGTCAGGATTGGAGTGGGGACATGATGAGTTGTTTGAGAACAATATTTCTTGCCATGCCTTCCTAAAATCTAAGTATGCTATGATTTCCTCATTAAAAATTTGTTAGCTCTGCGTTTTGAGTTTTGTGTTTTGATTTTGTAGGAGGCATGTCAAAAGCATAAGGGAAAGTATTTTAGGAACAACATTATTTTAGCAACAACAGTAGTTCACCATCAATTAGGCAAATAGTAGATGTTAACAAGTATCATGTATTTTTTTGTGCACTCATGTTTTCATCTAAGTTCAATCAAATGGAATAAGCCCATGCAAACACATGGGTGGACTTTTTTTGGTTACAGAGAATAAAAAGGGAACAATTACATCTGTGGTTCTACGAACCTTATGAAATGATAATTATTTTTAGATATACATATGTTTGGTGTGGTATATAAATTTTTGTGTTGTTTGTATCTCAATTGTGTTACATACTTGCATAATCATGGTACTTGCAGGCGAGCTTTAATACCTCTGTTGTATGTACACATCATAGTTTGTTTGAGTCTCTCGGATTGTTATTGCTTAATAACATAGTCCATAAGGTTGAACTGCTAACAAGATTACCAATTCATGTGTCATCACCTTAGATGCATTTCATTCAAGTAGTGATAGCTTGGACTGTTAAATAATTTGACGAAAAATGTGTTTGGTTTATTGTTGTTTGCGGCATTTTATAATAATTTTTTTTGCAGAGGGCAGTGTTTTGACCTGAGGAAACACTTCTGCGCAATGCCCTGTACTAAAATATATATGTGCATTAATCTGAGGAAAGAAGCATCCTGGCAGCGTAGTATTTATTTTACTAAAACTAGTCAATTGATATAGCCAGTCGTTCCTAGTACCTCTGTAATATTGCCATTCAAGGCTGTTCACTGGTCTCCACACAAGATAGAGGTCGTATATATTTAATTGGAAAGACTGATTGATTTTTTTTATTGGGTACTAGGAATGACTGGCTGAATTTTTTTTATTGGGTACCTCTGTAATAAAGGTCGTATAAATTTAGTTGGAAAGACTGGCTGTAAAATTTTATTGGGTACTAGGAACGACTGGCTGAATTTTTTTATTGGGTACCTCTGTAATATAGGTCGTATATATTTAATTGGACACATGTAAATTATGGGCGACAACCGTGATGTTTGTTTGACACGATACCGACCAAAATACGGGACCCAAACTCCGTGTTAACCGGGTTAACCCAAACTCCTAACCACACTAACTAACCTAACCTAACCTAACTAGGGTTAATGAACTAACCCGATCAGGGAGGGTAAGTTTGGAAAAAACGGGAAGGGTTGACTCACAATACCTAATTAATAAGGTATATTTAATTCCGTCCGTTAGATTATCTAGGGTTGAGTAAGGTATAAAATGCTAAACCTAAAACTAAATGAAGACATATTTTTTTGTTGCCTTTTGATTTTATGCTACTCTTCTAGGTATTGCATCAAATCTATAATCTTCTCCATCTCGATTATCAAAAACACAAGAGTTTTGGCTAATTCTATTCAATTTGATTGATGAATTGAATTCATTAATTCTCTAATTCTCTCAGGTTCAAATTATAGATCGAAGGAAGGAATTTGACCTTTCCAGGTAGAATGAAAGGAATGACTAATTTTGTTGAAAATCAAAGATGGGATTTTTATGTGGAATTTTGATCAGTGATTTATAGATTAGGCTTCGATTTTGTTTGAGTTTTTCATTCAAGATACTCTCCTTGAAATTGTAGTTGAGCTAAAGAATTATCATCGGTGACAAGGTGAAGAGAATTCTTGGGTGGTTCTCTTCACAATCATCCTCCATTTTCCCAAAATTGTTAAGTTCTTTCTCAAATTTTCTTTCCCTCCTTATACTCTCACCTCACTCACCCAAACACAAATATAATAATCATTTATCAAAAATCTTAATATTTTAAATTTCGAGTTGTGGAATGAGAAGAGGGTAGATTAAGGTTGTTATTATTAATCACTAATCAGGATTAGTGAGGGCTAGATTAGGAATTAAAAAAATAATTACATAGGGGTTACCCAAAAATGTTATTGGGACACCGTTTTTGTCATGTAGCTATATCCCCCAATTAGATTGAATATCCCCATTCTTCATTCTTAAAAATGTAAAAGTCAAAGCAAAATATAGCTTTGAAGAAAAGTAGAGTAAACATTATTGCTTTTAAGTTGGTTTCAAAAAAAATTACTCCCTCCGTTTCACAAAGACAGTCCGCTTTGACTTTCTCAAAATATTAAGGAGACCATACTATTTTACTTGACTACCCTTAGTTACTTACCTATTTTATTTTAATAAAAATGCTAGCAATAAAGACTATCCAAAATTGATTTGAGAATTATAAATACGAAATATAAAAGATATTGAATTTAAGAAGTATAAACTTTATAAGGAATTTTTTTTTAGTGTTAAATGTATATTTCCTTAAAAGGAATGAAGGATATATTTGTTTCCTCAATTATACTAATTTATTTAATATTTTAGATTGAGTCACGTTAAAAATAGATTTATGAATATAAAGAATTCAAGGGTATATTAGAGAGTTCATTGAAAATGTATGACTATAAACAGAAGCTGGACATAATTTTGAAACTGACGAAAAAGGAATAGAAGACGGTCTTTCAGAAACAGAGGGAGTATTGGTTTTAAGTTAGGTAACCGGGTCCGGGATGGATGCAGATCCTGTGTGACCAACTTTCCCTTGTCCTCTGTCCCGTCTAATAATAAAGCACCACGTGGAATCAATTTAAATTTTACCTTAGATAGAAAACGCGTTTACTAATTTAATTAATTCACAGATTTCGATGGAGGAAAAACGGAAAATCAATATTATTTCCAAATCCACTGAAGTTCCATATTTTATAAAAACTCCTTCCGTATACAGTGTTTCGCAAATTATTAGTTTGGGTATTTTCAGTTCATCTTACCTATACAACAAATGGAGTGCTGTCTATTGCTTATTACTTGTACTATCTTTTCCTTCCGCATGATACAAAAGAAAATGTAAGACAGCGTTCCCATGAAAAAATTTAAGGATTAAACGCTTCAACTAGCTACATTCGTAACTTAAAAAAATCTGGTGCATACACTTTACTTAAACATGTTACAATCCAGGTACAAGCATGAGCATCAAAGAACGTTTGAATTGACTTTGGTTACAAATACAACACGACCCTGGATATTAACAGGGCCATAATCTTATATACACAGGTACAACCTGTACACATGCCCAAAATAAACAAAATTAGTTTGGAAATGATATACACAGGACCGAAAAGTATCCACCGTCCACCACCGTCTTCTTTCTTTTTCTGCTGCTCCTCCTAATTTCTTCCGCCCTTGTTGCCTCCACCTCCATCACAATATCTTCCAAATTCAAACCTATATCACCAAGGTTACTCGTCCAGTTTATGGATTGGTATTACATGTAAGTTTGTAAGTTGTAACGATGGAAAATAAACAATTTGGGTTTAATAATCAAGAACCACTAGCTAGGATCAAATCTACAGAAACTAATCTCACTAGACTACTGCCATTTTTACAATTAAATTAACAGTAAAAATCAATCAAGAACTTAACATCCCGATTAAGAGAGAAATCTCAAACATGATGAAAACAATCAAAGTACAGTGAAGAACACTGCATATGGAAATTAAATACAATCCTTTTTTTATAATTATCTATACAAATAATTTTCAGTTTAGATCTGAACACGATCAACGGAAAAACAACTGTGCTTTTGAAAATAAGTCATAATAAAACTTACAAGGTTGTTTACAGAAAATTAGAACAATATGAACAAAAAGGTTGAACTTAATCTTCATCATCTCTCTACAGTTTTTTTATTAATGGAAGCTCGTGGTGATAGTGGTGGTGGTGTGTTGGTAATGGTGGTGGAAATCGAACATGCGGTGGTGGGTTTAAACTTTTACTTTTTGCTCTACGGCAAAAGAGAGAAAAAGCAAAAAGTAAACTTGTTTACGTGCCTGTAAACAAGATGACGGCCCTGTGAACAGCAGCGGTCTACAACACAACAAGGTTGAAAAAGAAAAAAGAAAAGTTGTTCTTGAAGAAAGTACATCACATATTATAAATCCAAAACTAATTTACTATGAATCTATTGGCATTACCATGAAATATCCACAATAAAATATTAATATCAAAAGATATTGAGACCTGATAAAGCAATCTGATATGATTTTTCAGACTCCGCTGCCCTTGTTGCCAATTGAACTTCCAATCTGCATAACTCATAATTTGTAACGTCTTATTATCTTCTCTGTTGAGTCAATTCCGCCTCTAGAATTTGATCTTGATTTTACACTCCCAGATTTGATTGCTTTTGTCCACCTCCTCAATATATATTGCTCGGGAAAACTCTTGATATTTTTCAAAGATAGAACTTTCAATGATGCAGAAGTGTGATTATCAAAAATAGATGATGAACTGAAAATACCCATTTGGGGAACACTGTATATAGAAGGAGTTTTTGTAGAATATCGAACCTTAGTGGATTTAGAAATAATATTGAATTCCTATTTTTCCTCCATCGAGATCTGTGAATTAATTAAATTAGTAAACGTGTTTTTCATCTAAAGTAAAATTATGCTTCAAAAAAAAAAATCTAAAGTAAAATTTAAATTGATTCCACGTGGTGCTTTATTATTGGACAAGACAGAGGACCGGGGAAAGTTGGTCACATGAGATCTTCTCCCGTCTGGGATGGCGTAGATGAAAATAAGCAGAGGAATGATAGACACACCGAAGTGTGCACCACAACGCGTCCCGAGAGGGGAATGGACCGACGAGATCAAAGCCTCTAAACACTTGGATCAGGAATGGGCAGTTAGGATCACTCGGTGCACAGCTCGGTGAGCTTTTTTCGGTCAATGTAGACTTTTCGAAATAAGTATGTACTTAGAAAACCTTCCTAAATTGGGGCCTAGCCAACTTAATTGTGCCTATAACTACATGACAAAATAGGATCACTAGGAAGTAATTTGTTGGAACCCCTTATCCATTATTTATATTAATGCCTAATATACCCTTATTAAATTAGTGATGATTAATTAAGTTAATGTTTATTAAATTAATAAGTGTTTGAGTGGGATTATAATGCTTGGATTAGAGTAGAAGATCATTTTTCTTTTTTAAGGTTGGGAGGGAAAGAAGTAGATGGAAAAAAAGGAAAAAATAGGGTTTGTGATTTTCTTAGCAAAAATGAAACTTTATAGTGATGATGAAGACTCTAGTAGTGATGAAGAAGGGGTGCATCAGATTATAATGATTTCGATCCTACCGAATTGGAATATTTGTTGAATAAAGAAGAGAAAGTGAACCAAAAAATGCTTAAGGATATTATTGAAGCACAAGAACACTTTCTTCGGGAGGAAGAAGATGATAATGCTATTATCTTGATATCCTCAAATTACCTTTAGTTTTTTTGAGGCAAAAAAATTCATAAAGTTGGTTTATTCGATAGCGCGACATAAACCGATTCTGGGTAAAATCCCCAAATTAGGTACAGGAATCGGTCTTTGTTCATCACCAAATAAACCGATTGTAGTAAATTTTTGGCGCGATGGGTACGTGAAGAGAATCGTTTTTTGTTGGTGTTGTGCATAATCTGATTCCTTGCCAAGAATAATCATGTAAAATACATAAAGTTGACATTCGGATTATTTTCGTGAATATGTAATCCGATTTTAGAGAAAAAAGATCCCGGAGAAATGTGAACAACAATCGGATTATATTACACGAGATGTGAACCGATTGTATTCTTTGAAATTTTTTCGCCAATTCTTTAATCAGTATTTATTATTGCACATATAAACCGATTACTTTAATCGGGTTAATCGACTGTAACTTATAAACCGATTTTGAATCATCAACTTTTTGATATTTGTTATAGATTGTTGTGGCGTTTGATGAAGATCAACCCAAAGCCGTATCTCTGTTGGATCCTGATACCTCTGCCCACTATTTCACCAATTTGGAATGGAAAGACAGAAATGATGCAAAGCAATGGTTTATAGACAAGGGAATAGATATCAAATGCGCGTTAGTTTTAGGTCGTCGCTCAAGTCAAGATCGTTTGGAACTTGTTTGTGAGAGAGGTGGAAAGAAAGAAAGTCACTGGGCAAAGGACAGACTGTACTTGAAGAAGACGACAAGGGAATACATTACTAAATCAAAGAAGTATGGTTGCCCGTTTAAGATTATAGTTAATACACGCAAGAAACCCGATTATAGTAAGGTATACAAGCTCTATAAAGTGTTGAATGGTTGTCATAATCATTATGATCCGGAATCTCTTATTGGACACACGACCGTTTGTGGGTTGAAACCACATCAATGGGAAATGGTGAGGTCGATAAAAGCATGTAAACCAAGTGACATCCTTAGGAAGATTAAGGAGTATGATAAGGATAACTTGTCCATTTTGAGGAAAATATACACGGCAAGAGAAGCCTTTAAGAGGAGGTCATGAGATGATACGTAGAGCGGTTATGGAACAATCTCAATGGTTAGCCGATCAACACGGATACACAATGAGGAAGCAAGTATTGGAAGAAAAAGTGACTCGTATTTTCTTGGCGCATCCGGAGATGATCAAGTTGGCACAATGCTTCTATCAAATTAATAGATTGTACGTACAAGACCAACAAGTACAACATGCCGTTGTTAAACATTGCTTGCCATACTTCCGACAAGCAAACTTTCACGGTAGCATGGGGGTTTATGGATCGGGAGAATGATGTTAGTTTTACTTGGATGCTAGAGACCTTGAAGGAGATATACCATGGCGATGAAACTCCGAGGATCATAGTAACGGATAAAGACCAAGCACTAATGAATGCCATTGGAGTGGTTTTTCCGGATGCTAAGCATTTTCTTTGCACATGGCACATACAATGCAATATTAGAAGTAATTGTATGGGTCATATCCAAAAGCCAAAGTCACAAAAAGGTACCGCTCGTGAAAAATCCGAAGATGAGCGTCTTCAAAAAATAACTCCGGAACAAAGAGAGGAGGATAAGAAGAAAAGCAAATCGGAGTATGAAGCGAATGGGATACTATGTAAGGCTTTTCAACATCATTGGGATTTAATGGTACACTCAATGTCCGTGCCCGAGTTCGATTGCCACTTGGAGAGTTTTATTGGGCTATGGAAGAAAGATTGCGAGAAATGTGTGTTTTATTGCTTAAAGGAATTGTTAGATCCACACAAAGAAAAATTTGTGTATGCTTACACGTACCAACACATGCATTACAAGAATGAGGCGACAAGTATTGCGGAAAAATCTCATGGACGTTTGAAAAGATTGCTCCGAGGGAGCCAAAAAACTGTGGTTACATTACAAGAAGCTATCCATGAATACACCAAGGCCGATATCATCAAGATAACCGCTCAAATGGAAGAGAGTAGGATGAAAATCATCACAAGCTACAAGGAACACAGTCGGTTGATTACAAATTTAAATTATATGGTATCTCACTAGGAGAACCCCCATATGGTACCGGTCGGAGAACCAACGGTGATATCGCCGACGGGTAGACCACCTTCCATCATGGATAAGAAGGAAGAAAGGTACGAGTGTAAGGTTGCAATGAGTACCGGAAAACACTCGTTGTTGAGTCATAAAAGAATCATTTGTCGACATGAGAAAGAAGATGCTAAATATGAAGATGCTAAGGTTTCAAAAAAAAGGGGTCGACCGAGGAAGGGAGAAATCGGGGCAAGTAGCACATAAGAGAATGCAAATATTTCAAACGTTCCTTCACAAATTGAAAATGAAGAGGCACCGGATAAGAGGAAAAGGGGTCGACCAAAGAAGGGAGAAAGCGGGACACGCGCTCCTTCGAAACATGAGGATCCAATCGCTCCTTCGCAACATGATGATCCAATTGCTCCTTCGCAAGAGAGTCAAGGGACAAACAATCTATTCGTTCCTTCTCAAGAGAGTCAAGAGAATACAACATGAATATCAAGGTTACATACATGGAAGAGGAAATCAAGACAAAAGGGTTCTATGGTGACTATAAGGGCCGCTCTTGGTGATGGAAGCAAGCCTAGGGATGAACGAGGTAGACCCCATCGAACGTGTTACACCATATTCGAGAAGTATTACTCGAAACTTCCTGAAATCATCAATCCCTATGTGTTGTTATCCACCGAAGACGTGGATGCGGATGGGAATTGTGGTTATCACGTTGCATCGGAACAAATAGGCTATATAAGTTTGGCGGACGATGAGAACCTAACCTAATGTCAATACTTTAGAAAGATGATGGCCTTTCGCCTACAAGAAGATAAGGAATTTTACATATCGATGATGAAGGAAGAAAAAACAAGACAAAACAAAGAAGTGATTTTTGAAAAGATGGTTGCTAGAGTACAAGGGCCAAAGGGGAATGGACCAATTACCCGAGAGCATTGGATGCAGATGCCTCTATGTGGACATCTCTTGGCGGAAATTTGGAGTTGCGTTGTTATTCTATTTGGTAAGGGATCATGTTATACATACGCACCAAAATACACCATTTGGGATGAATCGCTTAAGGATCGGAGAATTGTTTATTCAACCATAACAACATACATTATATCGGTCTTAAAGTACGTGATGATTGTCCATTACCACCGGTAGATGGGTTTCATGAGGTCACGAAGGAGTGGATAAAAAAATACGATGACAACATGAGGAGATGGGAGGAATTGATCATGCCGGATCAATTCGATGGTCTCCATTTATTGGAATGAGTATTTTCCTTATGTTAAAAACTTGATCTATCGGATGCTTATATTTTGTCGCTTTCTTATGGAATGAGTATCTTAATGAATGAAAGTGGTTTTATTTTTTTGGGTAACTAGGACTCATGAATTTTGCTTCAGAATCGAACTTAAAATACGTTTATGAAGTCTGATTCTGAAGGTAGTTTGCTGCAGCTTTTTAAGAATCGGTTTATATGTACGACAATGTAATCTGATTGTTGATACAAAGATTTTAAATTACAAAATCGGATTACAGATGCTGCAAAATGATTCGAACATGAATCCAGAATCAGTTTATGTGTGTACTAATGTAATTCGATTATAGTTGATATTCATCAAATCCACCCAAAATCGGGTAATGTAGGTTCACATTAAAACCGATTCAGGCCATAATCGGATTACTATGGTGCACATATAGACCGATTCTTGATGGATTTTCAGAAAACTTGATGATTGGATTTTAAAGATTTTGAGGTAAATCATTGTTGAGTATCCCTTAGAAGGAAAGGTTTAAAGGGATTCAACTCAACACTTGAATTGTGTGTTTTCTGTTTTAATTTTGATGAAAAATAAATTAAGTTTTAATTGTTGTTTGTGATTGATTAGGATTTAGTTTTAATTTTGATGAAAAACATGTAGTTGCAAGAATTCCTACACTATACCCCACACAAGAATCCACAATTATCAACACATATTTGAAGATTGTTACACTTTTATTGATGAATTCTCAAGAATGTTACAAGAAATGGAACAAATCAAGAATACAATCGCTCACAAGAATTTTCTCTCTCCTCAAGACTTTCTCAACACTCTAAAATTGATCTCTCTCTTCTGAGTCTATTGGCTCTCTTTATATAGGGTAAGTACACAGTGGATGACAGCTAATTTATCCTTTAATTTCGGATATGGCTCGCGGTGCTCTCGCAGCAGTTGTAAGGCTAATTCTCGCAGATGATGTAATCTTTGCAGGATCGGCATGCTCTTCTCGTGTTTCTGCTACCGTCATTCGCTACGTCATTCTTTGAATCACTCTTTGAGTTATTCTGCGACACTCACAGAGTGTTGTTGAGAGGATCGTAGAAATGTTGTTAATAAACTTTCGCAAGAATATTGCTGTGGAAATATTTTGATCCTACATCTTGCCTATTCTCATGTCTTTTCTGCGAAGGAGAAAAGATCATGAGAATTGAATCCTTTTTAAAATGCTGCAGCTGTTTGTCTTTTTGCATTCTTCTGTTCTGACACGTTTCTGTATTCTTCGCCATCTTTATTACACGTATCTTTTCTTCCATTCAATTTTTGACACGTATTTTTTAACCGATGCGCCTCAACCGTTCACGTATCTTCATATTTAATGCATTTACCTTCTCAAAATTTCTTATCCCCTATATATTTGTTTTTTAGTCCTCTCTTCTCTTCTTTTTACTTTCTTCTTATTTCTCTCAGCAATTTTACTGTTCTTCCGCAACTTCTGCATCTGCTACTGTTGTAATTTCTTTCTTTTTATTTCGATCTTTTCTTTATTCCCATACTAAGGATGCCTCCCCCTGGCCGTAAAAATATCATTGCCTTCGAGCAATTACAGAAGAAACTTAAAGACAAAGGTTTTGTTTTATCTACCATTCCTGATCAAAACCCTGAATCAGAACTTTCCATTAAATTATTTTCTGATCATCCGTGTTCTCGTGAGAAGATTATAGTTTCGTTAGGTCAGCTTGAAGCTGTCCTTCCCATTCCTCTTTATGACCCTGAACTTCCTTTATTCTTCGAAATTCTTTCTCACGCAAATTTCTCGCGGGCTATATATCAGTTGAGTGGAGATTGCATTCGTCTGATGCTTGAGTTTGCTACTCGCGGTGCTGGTAAAAAATCTCTTTACCCTCCTTCTGCGAAGAATCCTAAATTCAAAGATGTTCCAATTATTCCCGCGAAGTATATTGTAGAGAATTTCTTCGCGAATTATGATATAATCCCCATGAGGAAAGATAGCACTTGTTGGGGTGTCCGCTTACAAAAGAAGGATGACATTGCTGAGGATAAAGTTCTCATGTTATATATTGACTGGCATCCGGGTAATAACCAAGGTCCGCGCCATTCTAGTGATGATAAATGCTGTAATTTTCCACTATTTCTAGAGGGTCCCTACATTTACGGTCCTTACACTTTTCCTTCAAATCTCGCAGAGTACCAGCCATGGGTGTTTAACTGGCCTGAAAGGAATAAAGAAGTACACTCTCTTAATTTTTTGCATAAATTATCATTATCATCATCTTCATGCTTTCATTCTTTCGCTAATTACTCCAATTTTTCCAGATTAACAGGCTAAAAATTAGCTACCAAAAGCTTAGGAAACCCAGTACTTTATCATCACTTAAGTTACTCACAGATGAAGTAAGAAATATTCCTTTGTGATTCTTAACAATATATTGTTGCCCCTATTTCTTATCTTTATTTGTGTTTGAAGGTTATTGAAGAAATAGAACCCGCTGAGGTTGCAAATACCAAAGGGAAAGGTAAAGGTGTTGCTCGTAAGGATAAATCTGATGATCCTCCTTTGAAGAAAAGAAAAACGCAATCCTCCCTTCCTTCAACTTTTCAATCTGGCGAGAATTATGGCGATGATGGTAATGCTGATTTGACTTCCGCGAAGGAAACCTCCCATCCCGAGTCTTCTATGGCTCATGTATCTGGTATTTTTGCTAATACCATGCATACAATTGGTGATACTCCTCTGACCGAAGCTTGCAAATATATTGCTACTATTTGTGATGCCCCTATCTTGAAGGACAATGAATCTCTTCTCGGGGTCTCAAGATCTATATCTCCAAATTTCTTGCATTCACTCAATAGCTTGGTAAATTTTCATGCTTTTACCTTTCTTCTCTTCATTTTTATTCTAAATTAATTTCTCATAAATTCGCTGCATTATTTTGCAGGATGGGAAAGCTTCCTTTGCAGTTATCTCAGATTTGGAGAAAAGGCGTGCAGTTCTCGCAAAGAAAAACGCTAATCTTCGCAAAGAGAATGAAGAATTAAAATCCGTGTCTTCTAATCTTCGCGGACAATTGGAATCTGGGTCTGCTGATTTTCAAGAAAAGATCAAGCGATTGGAAACTGAACTCTCTTCTTCGCAAGATAAGGTTGCAAGTCTCCAAGGTGCGAACAATCAACTTTATGGTGAGAAATTTTTTTCTTTTTCTTTAACCCTGTATTCCTTTGCATTTTCTTATTTTTCTTCTTCGCAGATGTTTACGGCCTCTCTGACGGAGCTGTATTCCTTCGTTCTTTTCCAAATCCAATAGATGATGATACTCTCCTTAATCGCCTTAATGATTCCTCAAACAATTATTCAAATGACAAGATTAAATCCCTTTCCATATATGAACTTAGATCCAAATTCCATCTCTTAGAAATTGACCACAGATCTAGTTTGAAAGCGGCTAATAATCCAAGCGTCACTATCTTAACTCTAAAGAAGAAATCAAGATTCTAAGAGCCCAAAAAAGTTATCTCATAGATGAAGGAGATCGCAGCTCTAGGCAAGGAGCTCAAGCTTTAGCGGATTTCCATAAAACTCTTCTTTAAGTTCAAGTTGAAAGAGATGGACTTATCTGCGAGAATAGAGCTATTGATGAAATAAAAAACCAAGTTCACTCCCTCCTTCTCATTAGTAATGATGATGAGTTTGCTTGGGCTGCAAAGGTTCTTGATAACGCCAGAAATAAATTAGGTGTAGATATTAGACTTCAAGCTGATCATTCTTCCTTAATTAAAGATATGATCGCTGAAAGAGAAGGTTGTTATTCTTGTTTTTCCACTAATCCATTTTCTAACTAAATCTCCACTATTTTATTAATTTGTTGTCATCTGTTCGCAGCATCTGAAAAGAATCTTCACCAAAGGATTGGAGAAATGGAAGAAGAAAAAGGTCAACTCACAGAACTTCTGTCTTCTCGCAACGAGAAATGCTCTAAATTCAAAAAGAAACTTCAGATTACGCTGGCGAATTTTAGCAATACTCTTGTTGGTGTTCGCAATGATTCTATTAAAATGGTCTGTGATGATCACAAAATTCCCCATTCTACATATTCTTATATTTCGAAAGAAGTTCCAAAGAACGTCCCTAACCTCATCATCTCTGATAGCGAAGCTAAAGAATCTGAAGAAGATGAAGAGCATAATGAAGATGAAGATGAAGGGGGGAACTCTGACTAAGATGATGAAGAACCTAAATAGATTTATCTTTTCTTGAAATATCTTTGTAATATTTGTACATTTATCTTTTTCTCCTTGTAACATATTGCTCTGCGAATTTCTCCAACTTCTCAAGTTTCTTGATATATCGATTATTTTTGTTTCTATCTGCATACATTAGAAAACAATTCCTTTTTGCAATATGGTTAATCAATATGCTTATTAATTTTTAATTATCTGCGTAAATCTGTCATATAAAGATGAATAATAATTCTATCATTCTGTTCATTCCCATACTTGCCTCTGTTATTCATCTGCAATATGAAAAATTGAGCAGACCAATATTGAATAAGATCTGTTTGAAATTTGTTGCCTCAGTTTCTACGTAAATGTCGTAGTTCATATCTTTATAATTTTATGATCTATGCGTAAATTTCGCAGGTCATATATGTATAATCTCATGATCTTACCTTGCCTTCCTAGTTAAAGGTCTTATTTAGCCACGTTATGTCTTTGGCGATAAAATCGCAGGACGTCCTTACACTTGCATGTAAAATCCCATTGATCTTGCCTTATCCATGCTTTGTAAATTTCTCTGCGACAATATGATAGGCCTAAGTTTTCTTGCGAAAACAAATCCCCATGACATTACCGTCTTGCGATGAAACCGCAGGACGTCTTTACATTTTCATGTAAAAAACCATTGGTCTCATCTTATCTTTTTTTTCTTATGGCTTTTTGCCTCTGTATAGTTGTATTCTTAAGACACTTATCAGCTCCCTAACGGAGGGTGTCGCCCTTATCTTCCCCCTGGTTTCCCCTTCAAGGAGGCGTACATCGGCCATACAAGACTATATCCTCCCACCCGGTCTTAATAACAACCAGTTGTTTTCGCAACCTCTTATCCTTTATGCCTATATGGATTATAGTTACGAGACTGCACCCTAAGTGGGGTTTTCTTCGGGCCGAGTACATCATAGCCAAGACTTTCCAAGAATGGCCAGGGTAGTTTCGTACGCCCCGGGCACCATTGGCTCAACCGTGTACCTCGGCGCCTTGGTCATACTCTGCACTCCTTAGGAGAGACCCTCGGTCGTCCAACCAGGGTATAACCTTATATAGTTGGAAATCAAAGGTACCTCTCCTGGATAGGTATCTCTCATAGAGGTGGACCCCACTTCTCCACGACTCAGGTTCCAACAGCGATATAACCTTATCCTTGAGCCATGCAAAAACATACTCCCTTATATGACGTACTTTAGGTCTTACATTTGCCTCTTACGCAATTTTATCCACGAACTAGGGTGTACGTCATAAAGGTTCATCCCATTCTTATATCTCTTGCGAATATCGCCAGCTTTTGTACAATTTTTCAATTTCATCTTCTTCATTGAATAAAAGAAAATATTTTTTGTAGATTTTTTCTTCAACAAATCATTCATACATCTCTTGTATTTCCTACTTTAGAAATTTTACCTTTTCTACTTATTATCTTCTGCTTATGCTTTTTTGTTACGCTTTGCTACATTTTCTCCATCTGCGAGACGCTCGCCATCTATTGGTTGCATCTCATACTGATTTCGCAGTATTCCTTATTCTCGACGCTCTACTGTATCAACCATCAACTTTTCACCTCTTTGATTTTGTTTGATGTTATGTTTCTAATTTATGTTCTTCGCAGACCTTTCCTCGCAAGATTCTATATCAATTTCATAACACTTTTTTCCATCAACACAGTCTCCCTTTATAATTCCAACACCACTAGGATGAGGAAACTTAATACATTGGTGAAAAGTTGACGTTACACCTAATATCCCATGTAAACAAGGTCGGCCAATCAATGAATTGTAAGGTGATTCAACATCAACAACGCTGAATAGAATCTTAGAAGATATCTCCTTGAATGGAATTCACATTGTAATTTCCCCTTTGGGCTTATTGGAAGTACCGTTAAAACCATAGATTTTATAGGTTGATGGTATCAAATCTTCATCTCTTCCACCCATGGTCTTGTAAGTATGATAAAATAAGATATCCACTAAGATTCCAGTGTCAATTAGAACTCTGTCAATAGCCCAAGAATCTTCAACATCATCATCCACATTTTCCTCATCTTCTTCTTCCATTTGTTTTGGATTTATTTCTAATCTTACCACCAGTGGGTTGTCATGCATCTCGCCAGGTTCAGGTACTTCTTGTGCAGTGAAATAAATAGTCTGCTTTGCCATTCTTCTAATGGCGAAGCTTTCGCAATGTTCATTACCTCTCTTCCATCTGCATCTCTCGCGAAAACTCTGCTCAGAACATTATCGTGGAAATCCTCTATAGTTTTGTATGAATGTATGATAGAGTTACAGAACAGATTCTTCCTCTTTGCTCCAACTTCTATTACAAACGTTTCTCCCTCCTTAGTTGTATTTACTCTGCGAATTTCAGGATATGGAGGCAATTGCTGATGTTGTGGATGTCTTATCAAAAATGATTTAATTTTCCTTGATCTATCATTTTCAAGATGATTCTTTTTACATTCCTGCATTCATTTATTGAGTGACCATGAAACTGATGATAAGTGCAAAATTATGAACTTCAATTATTTGGGTGTGGCTCTTTTCCCATATTCCATGGTACGGGTATGTCTTCCATTAGAATTACAGCCTCCCAAATTTTCTCTATGCTAGCATTTAGAGGTGGCATCTTAATTTCTTCCCATATTATCTTCTGACTTCCTTGCCCTCTATAATGATATTGCTTCTGACCACCATAAGTCTCTTGTGGCTAATCGAGTCTCTGAATCTTATTATTTCCACCTCTACTGAAGAAATTTCTTTCTCTTTCGAACTCTTCTTGGTCTCTGCTTCCCATAGCTACTAATTTCTGTGGATTATCACTCATATTATTTTCTTGCTTCACCTGCGAAGTGCTCGTTACTGTATGTATTAATCTTGGAAGTAAACTTACGTTTGCTGCAACTGAATTGGTGTTCGCAATGGGATATGATTCCATCTCGTTTTGTCTCTCCTCCAATGCAATGTATTCTTCTTGTAATTCTCGCAGATCCGTCATAGTTATTGTATTTTTGATTCTGAAAATTTGTATGTACAACAGATTGGTTACGAACATTTCATTAATGAAAGATAAAATAAGGTATATCTCATCCACCCTTCCTGCAATCTCACTGCACATTGTCTTCCATCTTATGGTTAGATGTTTCAAACTCTCGCCAATCCTCTATTTTAACCCAAATACATCTTCAATACCGGGCCGCGAAGAATTGTTGCTTATATATTCTCCCAAAAATGTAACTTGCAGAAGGTCGAAAGAATTTATAGTGTTTTTAGGTAAACCTTCGAACCATTTTAACACCTCGCCAGTTAAGCTAGATGCAAAATATTTGCACAATATAGCATCATGGTTTTCCCACTGTAGCATACACCTAACATAAGCCTTGACATGTTGAACAACACAAGTAGTCCCATCGAAGATACTGGTTAATGTTGGTAAATTGCATTTTGGGGGTATTCCTCCTAATTGTACTTCTTGAGTGAATGGAGTTCTCGCAGCTTCTTCAATGGCTTCATCAAGTTGCCTTCTGCCTCCTTCTCTTCTGTTATTTAACATTCCCCTCATTTCTGCTAGCTCTCTTAAGATTTGTTCATTCCCATCTGAATTTTGCTTCATTGGCCTTTTTAGTGCAGCTCCCCTTCTCCTGCGTTCATGTCTTTCTTGCCTAGCGAGATTTTGTGCATCTTCTTATGCATCTTCATTCTGCCTTATTCTGCAATTTTCCTCTCCACCTCCTTCTTGAATTCGCAGTTGATTACTGGTAGGATCGGAAAGATATCTACTATTGTGTATACTGCAAGTGCACAATGTCGACAAGCAACACAGGGCAAGCATAGGTCGAACCACAGAGACTTGGAGAGTGTAGAAGTTGATTCTAAATCCTTACTTAGAACTAATTCAGAGAGTAACCAAAATGGGTTTGCTTTTGTCGATACGACGAGATATTGGCAAAGACTTAAACAGAAAGTAATATTGAATTAAAATATGCAATTAAATCGAGGTGTAAACATTGAGAATATGGATACTAAGGTATTCAAATCCACCACTAACTTATGATATGCATTCAACTTGTAATATTATTCTTGTCCTCACAGCAGATTCAAGTCTACCGTATATCTAAGGTGTTTCTCCAATGGATAATTTAATCACAACTAAGGTATTTCTCCAAAGCATTAACTGTCTAATTAAAGCACAACTAATCTGAGGATCAATATTTGGTTAAGCATGAGTTGTAGAATAATCAACATAGAGATATTCTAACTACAATGGATACATGGCATTCATTGTGAGAGCAAGATGTTGACAAACTTGGATTAAATTATATCTTTAAACAATTCTAAACTTTCAAGAACAAGATACAAGAAATGAATACATACCAATGAGTTACGGCTTCATTTAAACCCTAGCAAATGAAATTAGAACATGAACGACATTACAACAAAACTGAATTTAAGAAACTAACATGAACAAGCTATTCTTGGATGAGTTTTCAACACAACAACCCTCTCTATTTATACACAAAAACTCTCTCACACTTTGGATTCGAATTTTGGAGAGCAACCACTCATCAATTAAACAAAACATGTTTTCTTTAATTGATGGATGAAATGGAATACAATGGGGTGAGGTGGATGTTTTGGAAAGAATCCAATGGGGGTGAGGTGAATATTTTGGAAAGAATCCAATGGGGGTGAGGTGGAAACGGATTTGGGTCATGGGTTTTGGATCATGGGTTTTGGATCATGGGTTGTGGATCATGGGTTGTTTAATCCCATGTATTGTAAACAGGTTTCCACTGAAGTGCGAGCGGGTTGCAACGCTTCCAACTTTCTGCTCTTTTGTCTTCTCAATTCTTCCAAGCTTTATTTAGTACTTAAAAACACAAAATTAATTAATACAAATATTTATTCTTGAAAATGGTAAAAATGCATAATTTGGGATAATATATGATTTTGAAGTGCGAAAGATGAGTTAAGTGCCAATGAAAAGGTGTATGAATATGCAATATTTGGCACTCATCAATTACGCCTTCTATTTTCTTCTCTATGATCTTCTTCATTTCTCATCGTTTCTCTTCGTTGTCTTTCTATTCTCCTTTGTATTTTATCATATTCCTCATTGATATTACCATTGTGGCGATTTTGTGTACGTCTCCTTTCTCGATTTTCATGATTATTCTGCCGTATTGCTTCCTGAAACTCTTATTCCTCCACTTCCGCTCTCAATATTTCTCTTTCGCAGGCTAGACGTGCTTGTTCAGCATGATGTCTCTCAATTTCTTCCTCGATTATTCTTCTGTTTCTTTGAATTTCTCGCTCATGTAATATTCTTCTCCCTTCTTCACGATTTTCTTCACCATCTTGGTTATTTCCACCCTCTTGATTTCTATTATCACGTCTATCATTCAAAGTTTCTCCGTGCGGAATGTAGCGATCATTAATCATCTCTTGTTCTCCATGATGCTGCTCTTCATTTGGATTTTTCATTTCCTCTCGGATATTTTCTCTAGCATATCTTACAGGGGAATTTCGCCTTGGTGCTTCTCTAAATGATCTTGAGTTTGATCTTGCAGTACTTCTTGATCTCCTATTTTGTAATCTCAAATTCTCCATTCTTAACTCGTGATTTTGTCTTGTTAAATTCGCACGTTCTTCCGCTTCTAATATCCTTTCCTCTTGTATTCTTTGTCTTAAATCCTCTACTACTTCATTTTCGCCATCTCCTTGAATTAATCCTTCAACCATTTCTTGATCTCTTTCTTCTCGTCTTTCATTTCTTAATTGTCGATTTTCTGTTTCTTCCATTGAATCTGATCTCCAAGTATGCACGCTCACTCTGTCATAATCCACAGTTCTATCTTGTATTGGTATTTGATGATTTGGTTGTCGAACCTGATTTTCTCCATCATTCCTTGTTCTATTTCTTCTTGTTCTTATCCTTGAAGATTCTCCCATTTCATTTGTTTCTCCTCCTGCAAGTCTTTTACTCCTTCTTACGGTTGTTGGTGGTTCTGATGTATTTCTTCTTCTTCTAGCCATTAATCTTAGTAATCTGTTGAAAATTGCGTAAAACCCTTCACTAATTATTCCAAATTCCTTCCAATCGCAATGTCAATTTTTACCTTTTTCTTCAAATAATCATCAATTCATCCTTGTTTCGGGCGCAAAAAATGTAGTTGCAGGAATTCCTACACTACACCCCAGACAAGAATCCACAATTATCAACACATATTTGAAGATTAAGAACAACACTTTTATTGGTGAATTCTCAAGAATGTTACAAGAAATGGAAGAAATCAAGAATACAATCGCTCACAAGAATTTTCTCTCTCCTCAAGACTTTCTCAACACTCTAAAATTGATCCCCCCCTCTTCTGAGTCTATTGGCTCTCTTTATATAGGGTAAGTACAAAGTGGATGACAGCTAAGTTATCCTTTAATTTCGGATCTGGCTCGCGGTGCTCTCACAACAGTTGTAAGGCTAATTCTCGCAGATGATGTAATCTTCGCAGGATCGTCATGCTCTTCTCGTGTTTCTTCTACCATCATTCGCTACGTCATTCTTTGAGTTATTCTGCGACACTCGCAGAGTGTTGTTGAGAGGCTCGCAGAAATGTTGTTAATAAACTTTCGCAAGAATATTGCTGTGGCAATATTCTCATCCTACAAAATAAATTGAGTTTTGATTAATGATTTTGGTATTTGTTAATTAAGTTTTAATTTTGTATTTGTATTTGTGTTAGAATAATTAAGGTTTCTTTAAGGTTAATTTAGTAATTTTATAATTTTTTGGACACCTATTATCATTTTTTATTGGGGATGAAGAAATCTATAGGCCCCCATTAAGTTGGCTAGGCCCAAATCTAGGAAGGTTAAAAAATTGTCTTGCCAAATCTTTTTTGATAAATTTTGGTGTTGATTTCGTCCACTAAAAAAGTAGTGTCAAATAATCGAAGTATAAAACACGCTCTAGACTCTAGAGTCCAGCCATACCAGGGTTTCACCATGCCTGTTAGTAAAACACTAAAACTTCAATCATTACTGTCTTTAACTAATAAATTAAAAGTCAAAGCTGCATTTGCAAAATTATGAAAAAATAGAACATAACGAGGAGACCAGGAAATTACACTTAACATTGATCTCTTGTTAGTGCTAGCTTTAATCATTTTATGTTCTCATAAGTCTTCGTCTCCTGCTGCTAGTGCTGGCTCTAAACATTTTTACTTTCCTGGCTCTATATATACCAACAATGCATGGTTCCCTGTCTTAATACCACTCTTGGTTAGGGTTTTCCAAATCTCACTGTGCGCCCGATTTTCGGTCGACCACCAAACTAACGAGAAAAAGGATGGGGATCTTTTTCTCTCAAGTGTTTCGATTGTTATGCTTCATCCTCCTCTTAGCTCACATAGTTTGCCAAAGGTAATTAATTCATAGACTTTTACTTTGATCGCATTTGAGGTATACATAAGTACAACTTCTTGTTCATCACCTTCGCATACATACTTGTTTTATCTAACAACGCCCTCATTAACCACGAAGCCTTTGGCTTTAATATTGATTTAAAAAAAAAAAAAAAAAAAAAAGAGAAAAGGAGTGCACTAATGGAGGATTTTATTGATTTGCAGGACTTCACCCTCATCACTACTGTCTCCTGTTCATCCCCCGTCGCCAGCACCTCCACTACTGTCTCCTGTTCAGCCCCCGTCGCCAACACCTCCACTACTGTCTCCTGTTCAGCCCCCGTCGCCAACACCTCCACTACTGTCTCCTGTTCAGCCCCCGTCGCCAACACCTCCACATCCAACCGTTCAGCCTTATCGGCCCCCTTCACCATCACGTCATAGTGACAGCGGCCGATTTGCAGATATGCCAAGGGCACCACCGGATTTTGTTTATAGAAAGCCAGGTTCAGGACGTCCATGAAAGTAAAAATGATCCATGGACTTTGGCTTATGGAGTAAAAGGATCCTCTTGTCACCCGTTTTGGTGAATTAAGATTAAGTTTAATTTTCAAAGTACTAATTTTTCACCCGTGTGATGCACGGATCTGTTTATTGCTTATGGAATGTTGGATGCTCTTTCTATATATATATATATAGAGATTATATTACAAAACCTACGAATAAACTAAAATGAATAGACCAAAGTAATCTCAATAAGGAAGTGTGCAAGAAAATAAAATGTATAAAAAAGGGTTAAACATCTTTCATGATTATTGGTGAAGAGTATTTTTACTAGTACGACCGTTTTTACGGTGGGAGGGCCGACCGAAGAAGAATCTGAAGATGGGGTTTGTCTGCGACTATTTTTGTCCCGTTTAAGAAAATGTGATACTTTCACCATGTTTCCGAAAAAGTGATACTTTCGCCCCGTTTCGGAAAAAAGTGATACTTTCTCTAAGTTTCGGAAAAAGTGATACTTTCTCCTCGTTTCAGAAAAAGTATCATTTTTTCCGAAACCGAACGAAAGTATCACTTTCCCGAAACAGAGTGAAAGTATCACTTTTCCTGAAACAGGATGTGAAAGTATCACTTTTTCTTAAACGGAAAATTAGTCGATCCATAAACCAAAATATGGTTGCATGATGTGTTATGCATCCTTTGTGGTGGTTTGCATAATGACTATGCATTCAATTTTCGAGAATTGTGCCTAAAGTGAGTATCATTTTTCTAGAAACATAGGGAGTACATCGTTTTATTAGTTGCAACGGAAAATTAGTTGATGAATAAACCAAAATTTTGTTACATAAACTATTATGTATCCTTTATGGTGGTTTGCATAATGGATATACACTAAATTTTCTAAAATTGTGCCTAAAATGATAAATACCTCTGAATTTTTCATAAAAACTCGAAATTTGATATTGTTGTTTGTACTCGTTGGATAGGTTTTTTTATTAGCTTTCCAACGAGATAAAATTTGTAAAATTCCAAGGTGCGAATTTTTAGATATGTTATATTAAAGTTTTTTGTCCAATTATACCCCTGAAAAGATAGGATACACAAGGAGTTATAGTTTTTTGGACTAAAAGGGAGGGACATTTTTGGTTTTTCGGCCCTAACCATTTTCAATATTTTTGTGTCAATTGATCACTTACATTTTACAACAAAATGGTCATATAAAGGTCCTCTCTCGCTTCGATCGGTCGGCCTAATTATCGACTTGCAACAATCACTTCACACAACACAGCAATGGGCTGTGTTCAGCACATTTGCATATATATATATATATTAGAATTATGTTTGTTATAAGCTATGCTAAACAAAAACAAACTTCAAAGCACAAGTAAATAAAATTCCACAGTTTTTTTAGTTCTGCAAACAATAAAAAGTTGATTGAAAATAGCAAACACGTTCTTAAGCAAGGTAAATTTAAACTATTTGCTAGGTACTAAACTTCGGTTGGTGGGTAGAATAAAATCATACTATTCTTATCAAATTGAAGATTCACACCTCTTTCAACTATTGTTTCTTTGTTGTATTTGTTTGTATTTTTTTTTTCGTTCACGTGAAGTTCTTCAAGGTAGAGATAAGTATATAGGGACGAAGGGATATAGGGACAAATGGGTCCGCCGACCCCACTTGATTCTGAAATCCCACTAATATATGTTTATAGTTTTTGTAATTTACATGTCTTGTGGGGCAAATACTTTTAATAAAATTAAAATTTAATTTTTAATGGGATCAAAATTATAACTCATGTAAAATCAATAAAAATATATCAAGTATATGACGCTAAAAAAAAAGACCTAAATTACTATATCTAATTTAACTAAAATATTTTATGATTTGATTTTCACTTAGTTAATACTAAAAAGTCAATTAAAATGCCAAAAAAAAATTGGGCGGCCTTCCGCTGTATACCAGCCAGTATATACATACAGACTTTTACCATGTAAATTTCCCCCACTTAAGAAAAGGTTTGGCTTCCGTCATTGTAAGTATACTTTGCCTTTTCATATTGTTCTGAGTCTTTTATGTTCTTCTATTTGTGAATTTGTTGTTCTAGCTTCATCAAGTGATTTTTTTTTGGGTTAAAGATTGCTTACGTTTGATTTATATATATATATATATATATAGGATAATTAGGGTTTAATGAGTTTCTCTTCTTGTTTCCATATTTTGTTTAAATTTTTGTTAGATTCTGAAGATATCTTGGTTAAAAATCAATATATATGTCTGTTACTACATTTCACGCAATAATGAGAAAGCCTAATTTGTATTTAGGGTAGTTATTGATAAAAACGGCAGCAAAGATCTAAATTCATATGGTAATAATCCCATAGGATGATGGGAAAGTTGATTAGCCTACGATCAGTTTGAAAATATTCTGGAGAAAACTAATTGAGTGATGCGGCATTGCAATTAGTATTCTTCATCGGTTTGTTTCTTAACAATTAATAAGGGTCATTGCACTGCGAGGACTTTTGAGATGCGTTATTGCTTGGAAACTCAATCCATAAATAACAGAGAATATCTATAATCACCGGGTAACAGATGTGAAGCTATGCCAGAATCACAACTTGTAATTCTACCTTGGACTGTGCACGAAGTCCATATATAATTGTGTTCCAGAGATGTTTTTCCAGTACCACCGGTCCCATAGACAAAGGATAGTCCACCTTCACGCCGTTCTATCGATTGCATGACAGCGGTGTATACCTTTTCTTGTATCGAGTTCAAGCCCTCTCTCAACACATCGTGCCAGCCTTTAGTCTGTCTGTGTCATAATCTAGTTCCTTATACATCAACCGATTATCCTTTTTTGGGTAGGGATTCACTGGAAATTCCTTTAGTGTCATGTTAGTCTTTTCCATAATTCTCTCAATGTCAAGCAGGTAAAAGTTTTTCAATTCCCCGTCTTTAAACTTCAAGTTTGGCATATCGTGTCTCTTTCTTAATATATATGGAATATCCTCAATTAATATCTTCCAATTTTCCTCCCACCAGATAATATATAGAAAAGAAAATCTTTTTTTATCTGGTTGTGTTACCTCACAGGTGGAAGCATAACTAAATTACAGAAAATTATTATGCCCAAACGTTGACGTCCTTGCCATAGCATTAGGGGCACATATCAAAGATATGCAACTGCAACATCAAGTAACAAAGGACTGCAAATTTTATATAAAATATAGAAAAGAAAATCTTGATCAGCCAAATGTAATACTATTACAATTCAGAGAAAATCATCTACAGTCAGGGTTTTGATATCTAGTTATCTTATGATGGGGCCTATTAAGTTAGGATTTTGAAATCTTATTAATGTGCTAGAAAATTCAGCCATAGCACATCGGTTCTACTCCTTTGTTCCTTCAAAAGCCACTTTATGTTGGCCTGAAACAACATTTTCAAAAAAAGTCTAACTATAATCCAATATTTTAATTAAATTAGATCAACAATATTGAAACCTAACTAAACCGAAAAAAGGCCATCAAAATGAAACATTTTATTATTATTTCCACGTACTGCGCATTAGTTTCATATTGTCTAAAACTGGTCGATCATAGGCACAAAACCATAGGAACAAAATCATAGACAATATAAAATCATATGAACTATATATAGAAACTAGGGAATGACCCGTGCCGTACCGGCACGGGCTATTTCACACCGTTATATTCTGGGGTGCTTTGCTGTCATGCCACGTCCATCTTCTTCTTTATGTTATCCCCTGGTTTTTATGGCCCAAGTCACACAGTTCTGTATTTTCTTACTGAAAATTTCTGTGTTCAATTTTTAGAAGGCGTAGTCATTGATAGCATCGGTGATAACTGAGGAGTTTGTTGATATTAAATTGATTCGATAAAAGTTCAAGGTGTCCATGGATTTTTTTTCTGCAATTGATCGAATCCATTTTTTCCGGCTTTGTATTTTCTACGGAGTGTTGTTATTTGTTGCTAGATTTATTGTTTCCTGTTAATACTCTGTGTTGTCCAATTTTTAATTCCATCTGAATTGTTGATCCCATACGTCAATTATATGAAACAGTTTTTTTTGTTATTTTGAAACCAACACCACCAAATACATCCTGTCTTATTATTCTAAATAAAATATAATCTAGATGTTCATAAAAATAAGCCTTTTTTTTTAATAAGAAAACAGGGAGAACCCCGAAGTTACATGAGATAACCAAAACAAGAACATACAGGACCAGACGCTATGTGATTTTCAAACAGAACCGGAATCTCGTAACCAAAATCTCGTAACCAGAATCTTGTACCAATGACCAGGCCATCAAACAGTAGGAGTAACAGAAACATCCCTCGTGCATAAGGGTGAGCTTGAATCGATGAAACATGATTCACAACTCGGTAGAATTTTTTTTGAATCGATCTAAAGAAACCCTCTTCCAAAAAGAGAGATGCTAAGAGACCAAAGTTGATCCACATCTTCCACGGCGTGCTTACAATAAACTCATCAGAATAAACTTCTGAGCTCTTCTACCAGCCGGAAAGATACAAATCAAAATTAGGATAACACATATTCTGTAGTAGATCATCACCATCCTCAAAGCAAACATACAACAGATCACCAACAAACCAGACCAACAAAGTTACCAGAATAATCACAAGAATCAGGAAAATGTTTTCCCTATTGGGGAAACAAAGCACCCACCGGAGAAAACATTCCCTGGTTACAGAACATCCATCCCCAAATGAAACAGCAAGATCTTGAATTTCTTCCAAATCTTGTACTCGTCGGAGGAGTTTGCCATGAGAAAACCGTTTGCTGCAGATCATCACATTTATTACAATATCTCTAAAACCAACTAACCCATATGAAAAGGAGAAAACTCCATCAACATAGTCGGACAAGCCTAAGGGAGTAGCTAGATCGAGGCTTGAACTACTAAAACAAGTAAAAACCAAAGCAATAAACAAATTACAAACTACAGAAGATAAGATACAAGCAAAAGATAAACCGAGAACAGATGGAAAGACTGATCTGCTCCGATCCGCCGGAGAAGGAGCTAATGCAGCGATTTGGATGTAGATCATCACTTCAACAGATTGAGAGCACATAAGTGTTTTTATCAACATAGAGCTGCACAAATCAAGCACTGATTCGCATAAACAAACCACAAAAAAGAAAAAGAACACGTATCTACAAGCCTGGGTATCCGAGAAAATCGCCCGGAAAATCCAAACCAGAAACTGAAAAACTAAAAAACTATCCGAGAAAATCGGGTACCAGCAAGAACACGTATCTACAAGCCTGGGTATGATGATTAGCTGCTCAGATATTCTCCAAGGGAGTCGATCTGAGAAGAACGGCGCTCACTGTTTTGGTTTGAGAGTTTCAGAACTTTGAAGAGAAACAAGAGAGAGAAACTAGACAGAGAAAGTTATTTGTAGTCAGAACACACTGATTTTAGAAAGTTATTCATAAAAATAAGCCACAAAGGTCTAAACTTCTACCTAACCAAACTGCAGAATCACATGTATTTGTTCGGAAATCATAAATATTCACGCCCATGTGAAGTAACAGTAATTTTCATCCATGCTATTTAGAGTAGAACTTCCGGGTAGACCACATTCGTAGTCGTTGTTCCTTCATCGCTCTCTGGCATCAAAAACCTCATCTGCCTATCCGTCGTGCATCTTGATAAAGCCACATATAGTTGTCCATGACTGAACACTGGTGTTTTTAAATTGATTCCCACGAATTTCACAGACTGTCCCTCAAACTTGTTAATTGTCATTGCATATACCAACCTTACAGGGAATTGTCTTCTTGTGATCCTGACTGGGACGTCCCTTGATGATGGGGTCAGTAATATTCTAGGAATGAATACCATTTGTCCATGTATGTCACCTGTCAGAATAGTTTCTCTTATGACATGCGGCAGAAACATCTCCACCCTCAGTCTTATTCTGCTACAGAGGCCCCCTCTCTGAGCCATATTCCTTAGGATCGTAATTGGACAACCAACTTTGAGGTCCAACTTAAAGGGTGGCAGGCAGGACGGATTTAACAGACGGACACCTAGTGAAACCAACTGCTGCCTTCTCTTTAGTTTCTGCCGCCAGCTATGTGTACTCCTTTTCCCGGTACATCTGTAAAATCCTCTCATTTATTTTTGCGACATCTTTGTTTCTCGGCGACATAATGGTTATCTCTGTCAGATACTGCACGGAAGGTATTTTATCTTCTTGTATTCCCGGATATATTTCAGATATCAGATGGTTTAGATCCGCGCATCTATGAAGAGAAGATGGCAATTCCACGTTTTCCTTTGGGTTGGTTCCCACCTAGTTCACAAATAAGAATAATTTCATTTTTATCTTTAGTTTCAAGTACTCTAATAAATAATTTATCCTTGTTCAATACTACTCCAATGTATTCATGGTGTTACCTCTAGTACGAATTCTGCAAATTGTACGAATTGAGCACAATGATGCTGCTCCACATCATGGAACTCCTTAGGGAGGCACCCACGATTTGTTCCCGTCTTCTCTTTTCTGTCACCGGTAGAGTTTGTCTGAAGTGTCCACCTAGGACAATAGTTCTACCTCCAAAAGGTCTTTAGTCTGATTAGACGTCCCTTAAACATCGTTCTACCATACTGATGCTGCATCCTTAGGGACGAAGTACTGATGCTGCATCGGATCCTCATCTCAGATGATTAGTTTATCCATCCTAAATAGGTCGGCTTTTTCAGATTTTTTCTTCGCCGTCCTGCATTGGAACCTCATTACTTTCATTCCCCGGTGGATCATGTTGCGAAAAAAAATAATTCTTCTCCGTGTACACCCTTACTACATTCGGAAGTCAATACACATCAAATGTACCAATTAGGATATTAACCATTTTTAAACTTCACATATACAATATTTGAGCATAAATCAGAAGAAGTTGCGACAGCGAAAGAAAAAGTGAAGGAAATTTACACTACAATCTATCGCTTAGCAGTATGATCTCTAAGGCTGGAAATTAAAGAAGGAAAAAGGCATATCTTTTTGGTTTTGTTAATATTAAGTAGCCGCTTGAGTGGACTCTAGCCTGCCTCTTGCAATATTCTACCGTTTTATAATCTAATAAATCAAAATTACCAATGTAGTGCCCCATCTATTACAAAGTTAAACAAAGTAGTATCCCAGTTAAGAAAATCTGTCAAATAGAGTGAAGAGTGTTTGGATAAGAAACATTGAAATTTAGTTTGATTATCATTCAATTACATAATTATGAACAATTATCGGATGGTTTTTCCAGAAACATACCAAAAGAATTTACATCTTGATTCCCAATTTGGAAATAATACAAAATAATCCTTAAAAACGTGCAAAGTTAATCTAATTCACCTTAAGAAAAATGTTGATCAATTACTATGAAGTGGAATTGTGAATGACAGATCAAGACAACTAAATAATAATACTAAGAATACGTTATAGAAGAACAATATTAGAATTTACTAACCCTTGAAGTTTCAGTACAAATGAGAGAGTGAAGCAAGAGACATAGAGCTTATTGACCCGGGAGGGGCAGTTCAATCCAGAGAAAAAAAACGAAGATCTTTCAAGGTTTTGGCAGACTCTTCCAAAGCGCTGGTTTCAAAGAAAGAAGGAATACTACTTGGTTAGAGAGACTTACATAAATAAGAAGAAAAAGAACATGGATGAAAATCTTTTGAGAAGTGAACGCAAAAGAAGAACAATTTAATACCTAATTTATGATTATGGTGTGCTTTTATACTTTTTTACTCATTCCCATGCTCATCTTCTAATCATAATCTACTGTCGCATAACACTGAAATAAGAAAATGTTGTTCTCTTTCTATAATGCTGACATTTCAAATTTCAGTGAAGGGAGTTACATTTCGAGAAATGTGAACATTACAGATAGAGAACTAACTGCCTTTTTAGATCTTCTTATCAACTTCCACATCAGATTCTTCGGGATGGCGACGCGTATCTCCTCTCCCTGTATAATAGAATGTGTTAGCACATGAAAATTTCAAAAAAAAAAAAAGAAGAAGAAAGGGAATTGAACAGCTATGGGAATGGGATTACAAAATGGATTAGTACCTGATCTACAACGGTAACAATGTCAATACTGGTGACATCTTTGGTGGACATAAAGTTCACCTCTTCCCATTTCTTAGTCACTTTAGCTGTAACAATGCATGATTGATCGAGGGATTGTAAGCTGTTGAATCTGTCATGTGTGGCTGATGAACGTGCCTTCTACAGCCAGCAAGTCATCTAGGATGTCATATCAACTATTTTGGTATGGAGCTACATGTAATAAACAACACACAAATAATTAAAAACAATATAGAATTACTTAAACAGAAAGGGAAACGGGAAAATTAACATAACAAAGAAGATCACATGCCCTGGGACCGAGTCTACACCATGTGGAACATATGAGTGCATATGTAGGGAAAGAATTAGAAATGAATTACTTAGAAAATTAGCGTAACATTATGAAGAAGAGAACGCGCAACCACCTAGGTATATGTGCTACTATGAATGACACAAAACATGATAGTTGCTTCTAGAAGAAGCAATATTTACCTCTAATGTGAATGTTTTCAGTCTAAATTAACCTCTAACAATGGGAAGCCAAATGTACAGGGATCAAACAAAAATCAGTAAAATCATAACAACTTGGAGAGCTCAAGTGAGCATAACTACTTGTAAAAACATGTTGATGCCGCTTCGAGTCTTCCATTCCAAAGCCGACGACAGGGTGACTTTCCCCGAATTAGCGTGAAGAAAAGTTTAGAATATTTGAAGTTTGATGTCCCGTGGTAATTCCTCACAAAACTGGAGCAAATAGCAATGAATACATGACTCGGCATGGATTCGCAATCAATCGGATCACTTCCAACTTGATTGGTAGAAAAAACCCATAAAGATATCTTCAGTGTCAAGCCCCTTAGAAAAAAAACCCCCTAAGGAATGACTATAAACCTCAGATTTTATATGGACCTTCGGAGTTTATCAAATTCCCAAACTATCAAATTACCATATCTCAACAGTTTATAAAAATCTGATATTACTTTGGAGAAGTTACTCCCAGAGGGTTTTCAGTCCTGATAAAAAGCAACACAACTAACTATATGCGCAAATCGAAAACCACATAGAAATAACACGATATGCTAATTTTGAAAGTGGAACCAATTGGAAACACTAATCGAATCAATGGAAACGATAACCCTAATTGGTTAATATGAATCAAATTAACCTGAATCAAAATTAGGTGGAAAACAAACAACAAATCAACGAAATAGAAAATCAACTTTTGGCTATCACCCTTAGTGGTTATACCAATCAAATCTACATGAATAAATTGGAACAACCATGGACAAAACATGTAAAGGGAAGTAAGGAAATAGGTGAAACTTACATGCTCAATTGGTGGAACTGATGCTGCTCTCGAATGAGAAGTAAACATTTATATGGAATATCCAATTAAAGCTAGGATGAGCATTTTTCCTTTTTAAAGTCACAAAAATTCTGGTGCTGAAGATGGAATGACCTCCTAGGATTTCTGCGGCTGAAAAAAATCAATTATGAGTGTGATGATGAGTTGCCAAATAATTCCCGATTTCTGCTATCGATTGATATTTTCTTTCGGTTCTGAAGCGGTAATGGAAGTCCCAGGGTTGGTTCGGCGTTAAAAATTGAATGTGTAATGAAGACAGGGATTTAATACAGCTGAATGGTGGATAGTGATATTGTCAGCCATTGGATTGACCAAAAGCAGATTGGACCGGGAGGATATGGGAAAATCCTAACCGGTAGTTAGAAAAATGAATGTATCTCAGCCGTTGTGTGACACACCGGACACTCCTGTTGTATAAGCATAGATACAGAATGTATCTCAACCGTTGCGTGACACACCGGACACTCCTGTTGTATAAGCATAGATAAAGATAAGAAACAAAGATCACCATAGAAAAAGATACTCATTATTTCGTTAATCTAATTTAATCAAAATATTGGATCAACCAAAAATTCAGATCCTAAAAGGAACAAAGAAAAACAATGGTTTCCCAATAGAATATTTCTGATCTGGAAAACCACGTTTAAGAAAAAACTGTTATTGTGAAAGATAAAAGTTCATCATCTCAAAAGTAGAAACAAAGATCCAACCATAGCAATAAAGATAATAAACAAAGTTCACTACGAAAAAGATGCTCATTACCTCATCTATGCATTCGTACGAAAGTAAAGCTACATATTCAATTTTATTGTTCCAAGCTTGACTATAAGGAACGACAACTGCAAAACAAAACCAGATATAAAATATAGATCAACCAAAAATACTGAACAATAAAACCCTGAAAGGAACAAAAAGAATCGAGAACTATGAAACATAAAAGTTCATCACCTCAAAAGTACATAAAATTACTCCATCCAATCGTCCATCATTCGCTGTTGATAATATAACACCATCATCTGCAAAAAATAAACCCAATTTCCAAAATAAAAAACCAACAAAACCACAAAAAAATAAAACCATAGAAGAAAAAAACCACAACGTAAACAATAAAACTTTGCCTTTGTCCGAGTGCTTTATATAGAATTCGACCAAGCATATATATTTCATAAATATAATACGACATTTGAAAATAATATCAATTTATATTCTTAAATTTATGATAACCATATTTATCATACATGTTGTTTTCCTTTTAAGATTCTAACAATTATTTATTTTTTTAGACAAGATCAATGAACAATTTATTTGCAAAAAAGACGCATCGTCGGATTCAAAGGTTAGTACCCACTACCAATTCGATCAATTTTAACTTTTGTTGTAATTTGATAGAATGGAGCTATAATTACAAAAATAATGATTCTGAAAACTGTAACAGGACATTGGACATTAGACATTTTTTATATATTTTTTAATTCATTAATTGTGCGTTTGATTCTGTGATTGATGCATGAATGATTAATATTTTGATTTCTATCATGAATGTGCGGTTGTCAAGAATATAAAGAACACGCAATTGGGGATATAGCTACAGGACAAAATAGGTGTCCCAATAGCAATTCTGGGAGACCACCTATGTAATTATTTTTTTAATTCCTAATCTAGCCCCCACTAATCAGGATTAGTGATTAATTAAAATTAGTAAAATATTAAGTATTTGGGGGATAAATTAGTGTGTATTTATTTTTATTTGAATTTGTCTGGGTTAGTTGAGAGTGAAGGAGGGAAAAAAATTGAGTGAAATTTTTTTTTTTTTTAAAATAGAAGATGATTGTGATGAGAGAATTGTTGCTAAGAGGTTGAAAATTTAATTTTTTTTCTTTGAATCCACCATTGTTGCTAAGAGGTTGAAAATTTAATTTTTTTTCTTTGAATCCACCATTGTTGCAGCTGAAAAAGCTCGGTGCCGGCATGGTATTCAACCAAAAAACCATGCCGGCATTTGTCGGAAATTTTCAAAAATCGTTTGCCACTATTCAAAAATTGATCTTCAAAACCTATTTTTTCTGGTTTTAATCAGTCTACTTCCGGCACAGTTATCTGATTTTCGATCATGCTGGAACTACTTCCGGCATGGTTTTTGCTTAAATTTATATGCCGGAACATGATGAAAAGTATCCTGAAACTTGATTTTTTTTTCACTTGACTACCGGCATGGAAAGATTTATATCGAGCATGCCGGAACTCAGTACCTGCGTGGTATTTATCCTAAATAACCATTCTGGAACTCAGTACCGGCGTGATCTTCATCCTAAATAACCATGTCGGTACTGAGGAACCCAGTATCGGCATGGTCTTCATCATAAATAATCATGCCGGAACTCAGTACTGGCATGGTATTCATCACTTCCGGCGTGGTCTTCATCCCTACCGAATGTAAAAAAAAAAATCAAAGTGAGGAGCCGGAAGAGAAGGAACGGTTGAAGAACGATGAAGAAAAAAAATTCAAAAACCTAAACCTAAAGGACTGCCGGAACTAATGTTAGAAATGGGGGATATATGTTTTGGTTTTTGATTTTAATGTTTTAGAGGAAAGGGTATAACAGTCTTTTCATAAAGTTTTTTAATTAACCAAAGGGTATTTTAGTACTTTCATATCAATTGGTCACCCCTTAGCCGAAATTATGGGGTGGGGGAAGTAATCAATATCCCCCAATTAGTTTCCATATCCCCCAATTGCGTGTTCAATATAAAGCACAATTTGGCTAACTTTATTTATGTAAGTGGTGGTTCAGATTTGTCCTCACAAGAGATCAATCTAGAGATGTAATCGTTTGTCATAAGTGATGGTTGTGATTGGGATTAGAAATGCATCTAATGGACAAAATTTATCATGTCATTAAGGTTCCATAATTCTTCATAATAAATACTCTATTAATTTGTCATGATAATATTTTATCAAATGTCAAATTAAAAATGATAATATATAAATTATTCTACTTCATAATAAATACTCTATTAATTTGCCATGATAATATTTTATTAAATGTGAAATTAAAAATGATAATATAAATTATTCTACTAATGATGATAATAAATAATTTTTATTAGCTAATACTTAGGATTAGTTTGGTATTGTTGCTAGCTTTACAAAAGTATTTTTCCGATGTACGTTACTTTGTCGAGCTATGTAAAAAAAAACAATTGAATGGTTGCCGATGTACGTTATTGTGCCGACCTATGTAAAATTTAAAAAAAAAAATTGAATGGTTGCAAATTATAAACTAAAGCTAAAACCATTTTTAAAAGCGATTAAATTGTGTTTGGTAAAATATCAAATTCAACTAAATTTAAAAAGAAAATGACAAAAACAGACATATATCTGAAGAAACAATTATTATATTTTATTGTGCATAAAATAAGTAAAATTTCTACTGTTAGAGTACATATATGTAATATTAAATTTACTAATTAGTATTATTACTGAAAAATATTATTTTTCTTAACCACTTTTTAAAAATCAATAATTTCTTAATATTTATTGTTGATAAATAAAAGTATATTACAGTGATACCGTATAACATAAAATATAGTTTCAAAATAAAAAATAATTATCTTTAAGGAGTAAAATATAACGAATAAAAATTGGTGTGATCATATATAGATTCAAGATTAATTTTAATCAGTTTAAAAAAACAGATGGAATAGAATTGGGAAATAAAATATGAAATTATGGTGAACTATACTATTTGCTTTTGAAGCTTTTAAAAGCCCTTCTCCCCCACTTTTAAAATTGATAGATTTTGGAAGTATTTTGTATAAAAAAACACTTTATGAAATCTTTACCAAACACTAAGATGAAAAAATATTGTTATAAATATGTTTTCAAAGTACTTTTTTTTTGGAAAGAAAAAAAGAAGTACCAAACTTATTAGTTAGATTGGTTAACAATTATATAAGCGGGCCATAGTGACGGTGGCAAGTATTGGCACCCAATGAGTAATTTTGCATTGTCTCATGTATTTCTTTATAAACGTTTTAACCTTATTTTTATTTAGTGATGATGGATAACAGAGTTTATTGTAAGTAGAGCTTATTGTTATTAGGTTAAGTACTTAACGATTTGACTTACTAACTAATCATGGTTTTATTATTTTTATGCAACGAATAACCTCACATTTGGAAGCGTAATGTCGTAGAATGTAATGGCATGACCCTTTACCGATAATTTCATCACTTAGCCACTGCGGTCATCTGACAGTATGGTGTTTTAAATGGTCACCGCTATGGTCATCCAGCGACAGCTTCTCGGGAGGTCACCCATCCCAGGATTACTCAATACCGAGCATGCTTAACTATAGAGATTTTTTGCCAACTATGAAGCCAATTATGCTGAAAAGGTCTCGGTGTTAGGAAAGGACAAACCATTACCTATATTCCATTTGACGAATCTCACCTGCCGAGCTGGAGTACTATAATACCACCAACTTAATTTGGAGCCGTCCTTGGCTCCGGAATATGTTCAATCCTAGACTATGGCATTTTTTCTCACTCATGAGACCCTTTCCTGACACAATCCGTCAAGCATACTCTTTCGCCGTTGACAGGTAACCCGTGGTCTACTCTAATACCATTTGTAAGGACCTGATCCTCCGCGAATAATGTCCCTACTTAGTCACTATGGTTATATCCAACAGTGTGGGATTTTCAACTGACACTGATGCGGTCATCCATCAGCAGTTTTTTGGGAGGTAGCCCATCCCTAGATTACTCTCGCCCGAGAATGCATAAATTCAGTGATTTTTACCAACTTTGGATCCAACTACGTTGAAAAGGCCACAATGTTATTACGAAAGGACAAGCCATTACCTATATTCCATTCGGTAAACTCTTCATGCCGAATTGAATTACGTACATAATATATATCGGAATTTTGAAAAACTAGAACTACATCGTATGTGAGTAAAATGGTTTCCACCGGAATTGACTTAACATTTTAAAATATAATACCTTAAGTTAATGAATTATCTTTTCATTATGTCATTGAAATAGTAAGAACATATAATACGATATGTACTGTTGAGTCAATTTTGAGTTTTACTCTTTCCAGACTATTCTTAAAGGAGGAAAAAACAACAAGGATCTGAACACTGTTAATATTTACACAATTATTCTTGAGACAAATGAGTTCAGGTGCTGTAATTTTGTTACAGCTTACATAGTTTAATTTTTTGGTTCTGCTCGGTTGTTGGAGTATGTGGCGCAATAAACCACATATGTATAGCTAGGGATAGTCCCTCATGAAATAAATAAGAATATATGTGGAGCTTAATAAGCTTGGGAATCTCCATACACAGCGCATGGGCCTTTTAGTTAAAAACCCCATACCTCTTATCCTAAGGTGGTCAAGTGGGGTTCGGGGTTATGTGGTCGGGACCTGAGTAGTGTCTGATGGTCCGTGAAGATCCTAATACTTGGTATCAGAGCCCATGGTTGGGGCTACTATCCGAACGTTAAAGTGGTTGTGGATGTCACCCGGTTTAGGGTGCAAATGGAATTAGACTTAAGGTGGAGCAGGCAAAGCCCAAAGTTGAACTGGCGCTCAAGGTGGAGTTAGCGTCTCACCCGTTAACTCAGGTGGAAAAAGGTTCCAGATCGGCAAGGCAATGCTCAAGGTTGAACTGGCACTCAAGGTGGAGTTAGTGTCTCACACATTAACTGTGAAGCATGGTTTCAGGTGGGCCAGAAAATGCTCAAGGTGGAGTTAGTGCTTGCCTTCTGATTAACTCAAGGTGGAGTTAGATTCTAGGGTGCATAGTGACAATAATCATAATCGATGTGTAGCATACACATATGGTAATTATATGGTGGAGTCTGGTTGGACTGGTGAAGTGGTTTAATCTGGACAATGTGGAGATTGTTGTAGTATGTGGCGTGATAAACCACATAAGTATAGCTAGGGATAGTCCCACATGGAAGAAAGAGGAGAACATGTGGATCTTAATAAGCTTGGGCATCTCCTTACGTGGCACCGAGGCCTTTTAGATTAAAGCTGCACACCTCTTATCCCAAGGTAGTTAAGTAGGGATATCATCGGTGATATGTGGTCGGGCCTATATAGTAGGTTCCTTTGGTCCACGAAGATCCTAACACCGTTCACTAAAATAAGAAAGATGGAGAAAGGTAATACCATCCAAAGGAACGATAAACTATCTTTATAAACTAAAAAACATATCAAATAACATTTTTTTGGGGGGGAAAATATGTAAAAAATAATTTTGATATAATTTCATTGTTGGCTGGAGGATACAACTCGAGAAAGCAGAGGCATAGTATGGGGGGATGTCAAGGCGGGAAATGCTAGAAAAGATTTGTGAAGTGATGAATAAAAATATCTACAGGGTTTTCATTTCCTTTTGTAATGATAAAAAGGATAAACTTGATATTAATACATATTATATTTAATATTCATATGTCGGAAAATGCATAACTGAACAAAAGTTATGCCCGTGCCGTTACGGCACGGGTTAATCCCTAGTTTTTTATATAATGTATTTTTGGTATCACAATATTTTATTTTCGAGATAATTGTTTTAGGCAACTAAAAATCCATTTTCCATTTATAACTTTTTTTTTACATATTTTCCACCTTTTCTATTCGACCACGTCAAAATAATTTCCCTTGGTGTAATTGTATATGATTGAGTGTGTACCAGAAAATTATAAGTTAAATCGTCTCGGAAATCCGTGTACATTGTCGAAAGGCAAACTCAATGACATTTTCATTCCTACTCCTAATAAGTATATTTTTAATTTCTACTCTATTTTTCATCTACGTAGTCTAATTATCGGTTATTGCTGCCATTAAACCAAAATGACTTCATATAATACATCCAAAACTTTAGGATCAAGCACTACAAACCCACAAACGTCGTTTATATTATAAATGACAACCAAAAGTTCCAAAACTTTACAGTGTTTTCACTTGACCTTTGTTAATTGGTATCCTTCTCTTCATGTGCTACTCTGTTTTTTTTAAACATTAATTAAAGGAGTCCTTGCATTGATCTCATTGAAAGTTGAAACTCATAAAATTTCTACCGGTAGTTGAAAACCTAATAAATCGCAGTGACTAGCCGTACAGGAATCACTTTAATAAGAATATTATGCAAGATTTAATCATAATCACCTACTAATAAACCTTGGCAGATTCATATTTAATTGTACGTGATTTGGTGTCTCTCCCGTTGCAGCACAATTAAAAAATTTATCAACTTTTAAACCTAATGAACAAAATTGGAGCACAGAAGATGTTGTTGATCGCTCATTATCTCTCTGAACCCTTTGGAATTCATAATCCTCAGGCTAATGCACATGTATATTATTGAGATTTCTACTCCATGCTCATACTCCTCTGGCTTCCAAAGGTTCATTTTTCACATATATAAGTCTTGTCCAAAATAGAGTTTGTATGACCTCGGGTGTTGTTTTTGCCTACTTCCCCGTAAGTTGTTCAACATATTATTGTCTTTGCCGAGGAAAAAAAAGTGCAAAATATAATTTGGGAATGATCATTTTCAATAATAAGTTGCAAATCATAGTCATAGAAAATATTTATATATAATTAATTATGAGTATCGAGGGATCATCGAATCAAGAGAAATGAAATGGGACAAGAGAAGAGATTTAACGTGGTTCGGTCAACTCGACCTACGTCCACGGACAAAACCCCGAAGGGTGAAATATTATTGATCTCCAGACTGATTGTACTGGGATGATTACAATTACATTGGGAGTCCCTATTTATAGAGTGAATAAATAATTGATTAAGATATTATCTTATTCTAGAGAATATATCTTAATAAACTAGAATATATCCTAATTAACTAGAATATAGAAAATATAGGAAATTAACTAGATACTTTCCTTATCTAGAAAACTACCTAATTACACAAGATATTTTATTCTTGGAAACTTGATCTGATCTCCGTCGATATTATCCAATATTTGATATCCGTCGATCTTCTGGTAGCTAAGTTGAGTCTTGAGTCTTGACCATTTCACCTTGAACTTGACAACCTCGATATTCATCTCGGTATATATATTCTAACATCCCCCGCAAGTTGAACACGGAGAGAATCGAAGTGTTTAACTTGAACACTGATTTATCGACCACAGCTCGATTTGAGAACCATATGGTGAAAAAAAAAACGAGGATCTCATCAAAAACATATATGATGAGTAAACTTGTTGACACGAAACCACAATATGTGAAGAATAACGGTGCCAAAAATGGAATCGAGAAAGAAAACAAAATTCTAGCATATAGCAAATAATCTTCAGACCCGTAATAAAAATGGTTCCTTTTTTTTTTTAAATAATCACCGATCTATAAACAAAAGCGGACCACTATTGAAGATTAGCCCGAACAAAATCGATGAAAATGATATGCGGAAGCAGTTTGAGCGGATCTCCCCGCTCTGATACCATAATAAATTATGAGTATCGAGGGATCATCGATTCAAGAGAAATGAAATGGGACAAGAGAAGAGATTTAACGTGGTTCGGTCAACTCGACCTACGTCCACGGACAAAACCCCGAAGGGTGAAATATTATTGATCTCCAGACTGATCGTACTGGGATGATTACAATTACATTGGGAGTCCCTATTTATAGAGTGAATAAATAATTGATTAAGATATTATCTTATTCTAGAGAATATATCTTAATAAACTAGAATATATCCTAATTAACTAGAATATAGAAAATATAGGAAATTAACTAGATACTTTCCTTATCTAGAAAACTACCTAATTACACAAGATATTTTATTCTTGGAAACTTGATCTGATCTCCGTCGATATTATCCAATATTTGATATCCGTCGATCTTCTGGTAGCTAAGTTGAGTCTTGAGTCTTGACCATTTCACCTTGAACTTGACAACCTCGATATTCATCTCGGTATATATATTCTAACATCCCCCGCAAGTTGAACACGGAGAGAATCGAAGTGTTTAACTTGAACACTGATTTATCGACGACAGCTCGATTTGAGAACCATATGGTGAAAAAAAAACGAGGATCTCATCAAAAACATATATGATGAGTAAACTTGTTGACACGAAACCACAATATGTGAAGAATAACGGTGCCAAAAATGGAATCGAGAAAGAAAACAAAATTCTAGCATATAGCAAATAATCTTCAGACCCGTAATAAAAATGGTTCCTTTTTTTTTTAAATAATCACCGATCTATAAACAAAAGCGGACCACTATTGAAGATTAGCCCGAACAAAATCGATGAAAATGATATGCGGAAGCAGTTTGAGCGGATCTCCCCGCTCTGATACCATAATAAATTATGAGTATCGAGGGATCATCGATTCAAGAGAAATGAAATGGGACAAGAGAAGAGATTTAACGTGGTTCGGTCAACTCGACCTACGTCCACGGACAAAACCCCGAAGGGTGAAATATTATTGATCTCCAGACTGATTGTACTGGGATGATTACAATTACATTGGGAGTCCCTATTTATAGAGTGAATAAATAATTGATTAAGATATTATCTTATTCTAGAGAATATATCTTAATAAACTAGAATATATCCTAATTAACTAGAATATAGAAAATATAGGAAATTAACTAGATACTTTCCTTATCTAGAAAACTACCTAATTACACAAGATATTTTATTCTTGGAAACTTGATCTAATCTCCGTCGATATTCTCCAATATTTGATATCCGTCGATCTTCTGGTAGCTAAGTTGAGTCTTGAGTCTTGACCATTTCACCTTGAACTTGACAACCTCGATATTCATCTCGGTATATATATTCTAACAATATAATAGGAAATTTTGAAATAGCTAAGGAACTTGACTTAGAGATTAAACAGTTGCATCAACAAGTGCTGGGTGGATAGGCATCTGCTTAAACGGGAAGGGTATATTAAGTGATTAATGGTACAAAATGAGTCGAGGAAAGTCGATAAAGAATACTCAAATGGATTCACCTAAGAATACCTAAATGGTTGGGCCAATTCTTTATCATACTCTCATGTACAAAAATTGATGGCATTAAGATACTCAAACTCTCGCATACTTTCTTCTTCTCTTTTTTTCTCGGCTCCCCTACTTTCTATACCTATTAATTCAAGTACGACCACTCCTTAACGAATGTAATAAAAGTACCGTAAAGTAATACTACGGAACATAACACATAATACATATATGAGTAATAAGACTGTACATAAGAGTACCGGAAAGTAATATCGCAGAACTTTGATGGAATTTAGGCTCCAATTAATTAAAGTTCATATCCTCAAAGGATCATCACCATGATTATTGGAATTGCCTAACCTACTAAAGGAAGCATGCAAATGAAGTTAACCTTTCTTGGCGGAAGTTAAAGCTATAAAGTGTAGATGGGGCAAAAGGAGTTGCTGGCTTTTACGGAATTGATTATATGACCGTGCGGAGGGAACTCCTTGAACCGAGCGAACTGTTAAACCTCACACAGATGCACTGCAAGAAGGGAGTGCTTTGAATTCAAGAGATCAATTTGTAGTACTCCGTCCTAAACCAAGACAATGACCGTTCCAGAGTAAATTCGGTCACAACAGAGGATGAGTCGATCTGTAGGAGGGAAGTTGGGGAATGTGTGAGATCAATGGTAATCGAAGATCGTAGGTGTGTTGTACATTCTGAAAATAAGATAAGTTCTGAATGATTGAATTTTACTCTGTTGAGAGTAATTGCTCAGACGTTGAGTTGTTGATCTCGTGTTGTCTGTTTGACGTAAGATTGTCCACCTTTCAATCATGATTCAAATACTTATTTGTGTTGCTAGAATTCTAAACACCATGATCCCATGAAGTGTGACAGTTGAAGGATTCAAAGAGTGGAGAAGTGTAAATCGTGTTAAAACCAGTTGCTCAGCGTGCGGAGACTTGGTTGATTTTCCATCCACTACTTTTTTAACTCCTCCAACTGATTGCACGACTTGCTCACATTCTCATCGTGTGTATGAACACACGTGTCGTAGACCTCCAGACCAAAACCCTAGTTAATATCCCCCCATGTAACACGATTGATGTGTCGTGGAGTCTGCAAGGAAGACGTATATTTATTTAGTCAGTTGCTGACTTCATGGGACGATGAGTCCTTGTATTGTTGAGTCAAACGTGATTTGAAAATGTTCTGATATTCATGAATTGAACGTGTCTGTTGAGACAGAAGTATGATTCTCAAGTAAACGTTAATAGTTAATGTGAGCAAATATTGCTCATTCGATGAATTGTTGAATATTGATAGTTGAACCAATATTCCTTGGTTTGAGCAAATATTGCTCGTTTGATGAATTATTGGTAGCTTGACCAAATAAAGTATTAAATCAGAATACTGGCAACTGAACCGAGTATAATTAATAAAATGTTGATCATGAGATCAATGTAAAATTATTAGTGTTTGAATATGGAACTATGAACCTGGGACTCAAAAACCTAATTTGATCAATTGATGATTTATTAAAAATAAACCACAGAGTGAAGGAGGGACCGGCTACACGGTGAAAAGGAGAGGGTACCCAAATATACCTCAAGCTAAAACTTTTCCTTCATATAAGTCCTTTCTCCAAAAGTGATTGTCTATAGCCTGAGTCGATACAATACAACTAATCGGTTCACACTACGTGTGATCGTCTATGGATACGAGATCGAGACAATACAACAACGAAGTATGTTTACTTGATACAAAGGTTTGGACTTAACCAAACTCAATAGGATTCGCG